>KK114032.1:0-44759 GCA_000611955.2 Stegodyphus mimosarum | reverse complement strand
CAGGAAAGCTAGACATTACAAACCACTTCATAACTGTGTTTTTTTATTTATATTAAAGAACATACTTCTTTTTTGTATTGCAAATAATTGAATTTTGTGTCTTGTATTGAATTCAGTAATAAATTCTCTTTAAAATGATATATACAAGTTTGCATTTTGTAAAACGTAATGTGTGTAACTATAAGCACACAAAGTTCAAAAACATAAAAATTTCAGAAAGTGTCCACAATTTTGGCCACCACTGTATGGGGAGCCAAAGGTCCTCTCATATGGTTTAGTGGTTGGGGAGAGGGGAGGGAGACCCTCGGACCTCTTCCCGGTTGCTCTCCCTCAAAATTAGGATGGAAGTAAAAGTCCAACCTTCTTCAGGGTTTGCAACCATTTTTCCATGAAATCCACAGACAAGACAACAACAACAACATCTACAGTAATAATGCCAAAAGACAAAACTAACAACAAAGCATATGATGTACTCCAAGGAAGGTCTCCATTAATTCTCAGAAGTATGCGTAGTCACATCTGGTTGCCAAAGAAGACAGTTTCATCACTTCCTGTAGGATGATCCAAAACATCGAACCATTTCCTGCAGCATTTCCTGGAGGAATTTAGACTTTTTAATGATCTTAGATCTAGTGTTGTGATTGATTTTAACAGTCCGTTTATCAATTTTAAGAATTTTTACCTTTCAATGTAAAACAATTGTTAAATCAATCAACAGTGATTCTCCTGCTGTAGGAATTAGTGGCTGAGATGTTTTCTGGTGGTGTCTTTTTCTGTTTGTTTGTGCGCTTTTTATATGTGTGTTTTTCGCTTATATTTAATTTATTATGTATAAATGTTTTCCTGAGTTAGTTACTTTTGGTTCTTCTCTCTGTATAATTAAGCCATCCTTGGATAAAATATTATGTATTGGCATACTTTGAGCTGAATGTATTTTTACGAATTTCTTTACATAAACTTGTTTACATGTTCGGAATTCAGGCTCTGGTTTTCCGATAATTAGTTATTTTAGATTGTGTTTTAGACACGTATGAGTTGCTTGTTACCCTCATTTTTCTTTGGACTAGATGTGGTCCATTGTTGTCATAAAACCAGTTCGGTTACGTGGGCACGACTGACGGCTGCGACTAAAACAAGTACCACACACGCTTAGAAAAGCCTTTCTCATATACAGAAACGTGTATTCTCAGCTGGGACCAGCTTCAGTGTCTTTGTGGGAAGTAGCGGGAAATATAAAACATCCAACAAATCATAATATTACGTATCTTTAGCCTTTTTTAAGTACATAAGACACATATGTCTGTGAGTCTTTTTGGTTATAAGAAGATGTTTATAGGAAGCAGTGAGAAACAAATCATACTATATACTGTTCCGATCTTGGCCAAACTGGCCAGCGTCGATCTTCGTCTCCATCGACAACATCTTCTACAGGAGTCAATGGAAGAAGACAGAAACTCAAAGGGTGACACCACAAGCAATCTTAAAAGTACAAAACTAAGGTAGATATGTTTGGTCTTTGGTGAGAACCTTGCATAAGAGCCTATGAAACAAAACAAGTCATAATTTTGTTTCACTGATGCAGGTGTACTGTTGTGCAGTTACACCTTCAAGTGCCGAGAGCAAAGTTTTAAACTCCTTATGCTACTTTTTGCATTAAAACGAATTAAAAATAGAATAAAATCTGGTTTGCAGAAAAATAAAAATTCAATATTAAGTAAGGCGTTATTTTAATATTTTGTTCATGAAACATGGTAACTGCATTCAAGCAAAACCACTGAAGAGAAAACAAAGAATTTTCCTTTCTAAGAAAAATCATTTTCGGCTGCTTGTGAAAGATAAACTTAATTAGAAAATTTATTTTATAAAACCATCCGAAATGTACATAGCTTAAAAGCAAAACTAAACTTACGCTGTAAAGTAATTGAAAAAATAGGATTAATAACTAATCGGATTACAGAAAATTTGTTCAAAGTAATTAGTCGAATATTCTCCTTGACATTCAGGTTTGATGGGTTGAGGTAAAGCAAAGATTTAGAGAAATTAATCGTAAATGAACTTATGGTAAATCGAAAGATTATTAGTCTCTTCTTAATCACTTCTCTAGCAATAATTCTCTAGATTAAGAGATTTGATATTCTTATAACACAGAAACAAAATGTGTAGTTCAGATGTGTTTGTAATTTGCGGCCATTTCAAAAACTGTAGATGGACTTCTTGAGTATAAAATTTAATATTTGTTTAGTGAACTGAATACAAAGTGTACAAAGTGTTGAGACGAAAGTGTTTTGCTAGTTTTGTGCATATATACATCTGCAGATGTCTGAGTATAAATAAGCTAAAATAAATTAAAATAAATAAAAACTATTTGAAAGGTTTCAGATTTTAAACGGTCGCCCAAAGGGATTTTGGGTTTGTTAAGTTTTTTACGCTGTCGCTGAGCTGACTGTCTACCAGTCTACAGTTACACTCACTAATCCTTTCTGTTTTGTCTTTTTAGCTTTATTAAGCATAATTTTCTTCGTCTTTACGCGATATATAATTCAACAGCAAAATTACAAAAAATTTAAAAGCAGCTTAGCAGTATACGTTTAGAATTTAAAATGCAGTACATTAAATGTTGGCATACCATTTGCAGTTACTTTGCTAACTTTACTACTCATTGTTGCTCAAAGTCTGAGTGATGTTGTAAAATAAAGCAACTGATCAACATTCGTTTAGCTTTTTTGTAATATTATTGTTGCTCCAACGGGTTCGTGAATTTGGAGTAATTGATGATAACACTTAATGAAAAATTAAAACACAATTTATTCGACAGTATTACACAGGACAGTTCCCAAGAAATGCTTACGGTCTTCACGAAACTATGATGACACGCTGAAACAATCAGCAACACAGCCTTCAGGCTATAACGGTGAAGATAACTTCACGGCAAAGCACTAAGATACTGCTTCTGACTCGGTCGATAGCTCTCAAGCTAATCTCTCAACTCAAGACATTCTCTGCTACCCTCTCTGAGTGCAGACAGGGTATATGTAGCTTTAACCTACTTTGCAGAATTGTCGAGAAAACCGCTAAGAATGCATTCTAGAATACTCTCGCTCCTATTATATTGCATGTCGCCAAATGAGCGATTTCACGCAAAATATGGCAACCCTTTTCCCTGCCACTTTCTGGCAACCCTAACTCCGCTTTTTGAAGAAGCTATCTCACCGCAGCTGGGCATTTTGCAACATTATTTATTATTTGATTTCGTTTAATCTTATCGTCAAGTCTTAAAATATATATACAACTTTAAAGTAGTATTTATTCTCTTCTTTTTAATTCTCTGATTATAATTTCCATGCAATTCATACCGTAGCGAGTTTCGCACGTTCGCTTATTCGATTTGTTAGAGAACAGGTGATTACTACTATGTGCAGAAGCACTTAATCAAAATCTAGTTTATCTATTTAATCAGTTAATTTGTTTATTTAATATTTCGTGTTTAGATTTGTTTCTTGATGTGGTTAAGAGAAACGCATTTTTCTCAAAATTTTTAGATATTAATATTAGAAGAGGTGGCCATAACACAGAAAGTTGTTTCGAAACTCTAATATCGACTTTGGGTTTGCAGCTGATAAAATCATTAACTTTAACCACGAGGTTTCCTGTACCATGTTAGGTAAATAAAAGATTAAGATTTCATTTCTGATACGAAAATGACGCCCCATTTCATCGGAAATTGCTTAACTAAAGCTAATGTAAATTACTTTTATTATTCATGATAAATTTTCAATCATCCCACCTGCTTATCATGGAATTTGTTTCGTCACTAAGCTTATCTTAAAAATGTAAAACAAACAGCTGTAAAAGTTGCATAGAATAGATTTAAATTTAGATAAACTTTAAATATAACAGAACACGGTTAAGTGAATTTAAAACTTGACTAACTATAATAACATGCGCTTAGAAATTTAGAAAGCAAATAAAAACAAAACAAAACAAAAAAATGTTCTAGAATTTTTAAGTAGGAGTAACTGGAAATTTTGATGCTTATGCATGTAGGAGGTAAAAATGCTTAGCTAAATCGTTTTAAAATTTATTTAAAAATTATTTAAATAATTGGAATTTTAAAGATTTATAAGAAATTACGTTGTCAATTATAAAATGGATATCAGTTCAGGATAAAAGAGAATAAAACAATATTCTCTTTAACTACTTGCAGCACATTAAATAATAAACTTGAAATGGCACTGTTAGTTAAATAACCTTAAAAAAGTATTGTTCGACCACGGTTAGTCTGATTACATGCTATTAAGTGCATGTGCTTTTCTTTTACTAATAATTTAAAAATAATTTAAAAGACAATTTTGGTAACTTTAAATTACATAGAATAAGCTTCTAATTCACAAAGTAAATTTTGTTAGAGGACGGTGTTATCGACATAGATAAACACTACCAATAAAAGTTTTTAAAATTATTTCTCAATTTTTTTTTTGCTCACCTAAAAGGAGAGATGCAAATTTTCGGAGCTGTGTGTAGAAATAACTATTATATAAAAATCTTATCTTGAATAATATCCAAAAATATTTCACGTGTCTTTGCTTTAAATGCACTTTTTCTTCAAAACCCCTAGTCTGCAGATTCGTGATTTTGGATTGGCGTCGTTTAGATAAACAGAAACGTCTGGTAATTTTTAAAAGGAAATGAAATAAGTTACTTGAGCAGTTATAATTTGCCATATTTCATAAATGTATTTTATTTGCATAGGTTAGGTTAGGTTAGGTTAGGTTATTCAGTTATGGCAAAGCACACGAGGGCTATCTGCCTAAGGGGAGGGATGCCTTCGTGGAGGACTTTCTAAGGGAAACTGGCTCGTATACACGTTACACATGGGGAAAACCACGAAAACGCCCATGCAGCCAGCCCGTTCGCGGGATTCGAACCTCAGACCGAACTACCAGTGTTCAGCGTCTTTACCGCTCGGCCGCTGGTGGGCCTTATTTGCATAGGAGGTTTTTGACATAGCTATTGATATGCATTCTACATTCGTTTGCGAGAGCCGCGCTATAGCCACCTGTTGTTACATACAATTAACTCGCATTTTCAAAAACGTAAGACTGTCACACATGATATCTCTACATATAATAAAACAAAAGAGTCTGTGTGTGTGTGTCTTTCGTTTGTGTTGCGAGTAAGCTAATAGACCCAGGGCCACGAAATTTGGTACATAGGTATATCTACACAAGAGCCAGTGCATCTCGAAGAGAGTTTTTCGAAATTCGAATTAGAATTTTTTTATTTTATCTTTTGTGACCAAATCGCGTCATTTTGAGACATAGTGGGCTACAGGAAATCGAGATTTCACTCTATACATTTCATTTTTACATCGTCGTGAAGCGTAGACACTTAGCTATTTTACGAACTTAAAATAAATTTCGTATTTCAATAAATCGATTAAATACGAATTTATTTAGGAAGGTGAGCTTAACACCTTTTCAGCGGAGTTTTTGTTAAAAAAACTTATTTTAAAAAATGTGCTATTTATTTTCCTTTGATGTTTGGACACGTTGAACTTTAATCCTCTCGACTCCTTTTAAAAAAAGAATTTTGGAAAAATAATAGTATTTTGTATTTTTTAAAAATTTTTTAAATGAAGCTTCCGAAATTTGTATCAAGGAATATTGCTTATTTCATTGTAATATTTTATACAAGTTAAATGGCTGCGATGTGACTGCTGACACATTTCCTCAGAAGATTACCTAAAGTATCATAACATTTCAAAATTTCAGAAAAAAGATCATTCAAACTTTCGAGTAAGAAAATGTTTAAAAAATTTTAATTTTATTGTAGAATTTTTATATAAATTTTTATGTTGTCATGGTGGTGCTTAAGAACGGGGATATAAATTTTGCTTTAACAAATGTTTAATGCACATCTCATGCAATTAATTTGCTAAAAATTCAAGATGTATATGTTTTTCTGGTGGTTTCATAGCGGCTAGTAATATTATACAATACAGGCATTGTACAGATGCCAAGTGTATACGTATGCACTCTTATATTGTAATATATATGTTACGGTGTATATACTGTGTACACCTTTATACTGTACACATACTCTTATACTGTACATATGTGTACTTTTAAATTTTACATATACCTTTATAGTGTATATATGTGTATATGCATTTGCTTTTATACTGTATATATTCCCGTTGGCATATTTCGTAAGTGCACATGTGTATCGCCACCGAGTGAGCGGCTTCTAGAATGGACCAATGGACTTCCAGTAATATTTCGGCCATTCCACATGTCTTTTGCCGCCCTTTAAGCAAGATAATTGAAACTGTTTTGCCTCGCAGTTTCCGCATAAAATAATTAAAGCATCGTGGATTTTTTGTGAAAATTGTCATTGCGAAATTATATCAGTTATAAGTATAATTATGTACGTAAATAGCAAAAGTCTTGGCATTTTTGATTGCAGTCTGTATAACAGCCAATGCACAGTTTTATTCAAAGTGAACTTTCCTAATTTGCATTTATACACATTTAGTGTCGTAAATTTCACATTAATGACTGTTCAGTTTTACCGAGATACCCATTTATTGAATGTTAAATGGACCTGCCCCTGTATTCTTACTTTTCCGGCATAGCTTTTCTCTGTAGGTTTTTCATGTTACATTATGCCGAAAAATACAACCTTTCACATGTAAGTGCATTAAAATAATCTACTTATGTACAAAATCCGCAACATAAGATTTATTACGTTTGGTAGCAGAAACATAACACGAATGTTTTCCTCATTTAAGTCTGCAGATTGTTAGCCCATCACATATGTTTTAATCGCAGAAGTCTAAATTCCGAATTTACGTTTAGATCTACAAAATTGCCTTTATTCTGATGTTACCGGTTACGGGAGATTTTGCTGCATAACGATAACAAGTAGCTTAGAATTACATAACCTAATTTAAGAGAAAAAAAGAATTCGAAATTTTTTCATTTTTAAACCAATGCCTCGTGTTTAAAATTTCCAGCCTCTTTTATTTTAAAACAAGATTACTATGGAACGAAAATACCATTTAAAAAAAAATTCCACATTCTTAATGCCTTCTTTCTATAGTCTACCGAAAAATCGTTTGTATACGTACGCATATGTGTGTATGTGATATAAAAATAGTACTGACCTTTCCGATGGAAAAATTTTCCTTCCTTCCAACCGATCGCAGGAGGCAGGGGGGCACGGGGGGTGGCGAGACGCGCAAAATCTCGGCGAAATTCGTGAGAAACGGAGGGGGCTCGGCATCCGGGTGGTGGTGCTGACGTCGTCTCTTCTTGGAGGAAAGGTTCAGCCTTTGGGCGGCCCTGGAGAAAAGAGAAGAAAAAAAGAATATGCAAAATCGTTCTTTTTGATACCTTATCTGTAACACATGGTAACCAAAACGCTTTTAAAAGACACCTTCCGGGCTGAGATATTTTTGAAATGTACTCGTTTGTATAAAATGCTTCTGTGGATATACAATAAACCTAATCCGGTAAAAGGAAAAGCAGAAATTTATGACTGATATAAGATTGAAGATATTTATTACCTTTGGATAAGAACGTAGTTTTTAAATTCTAAGAAAACATCCTTCTTCTTAAGCAAAATAATGTAAAATATTTACACGATAAACTATTAGCATTCGCATATAATGCTCGTAGCTTACCACTTCTTTCAGAACTAATGGTTAGATTGCTGGTCCACTCATATTATCCGAGTAACAGCAGAGAAAGTCGTATTGTTACTTAGAAATGGACTTACGTATTAACGCAATCGCCTTGGCGCAGTCTGGCGATTTTTTACGCATGAAAATGTAAAAAGCTACTTATAGGGTGCAAGTTGGTGGTTTTTGCGACCTAAAAAAAATTCCCAAACTATTGATATTTATCGTAAGTTGCCAAACATTATTAACACATGAGAAAGAAACATACTTCAGACATACAAAACTTACAAATTAAAAACGCAGATTTTAATTTTCAGTAAGGATTATGCGTTACATTAAAAAATAAAACATTTACATTCGTCTCCAAATCTTTCTATAAATCTTTTGGAGCTACTCTTCTCACCAAGTACACAGCGATCTATTTTCTTTTAAAACATTTCAGAGAACTGCAGACACTCGGCCCCGAGCAAACTTCGGCAAAACCGATTGAAACAAATCTCTTTCTTTTTCCCTTTAGAGATTTTGAGGCAAAATTCTGTTTTCCTTCAAAAATTTCTCATCGCTAGCAATTTTCCATTGCAATTTCTTCCACTGCTGACAAATGCCCCAAACTCACATTTCAAATTAATTAAGTTCAAGGGGAAAATATCGCGATTTATTTATAAAAGCCGTTGTTACTTGGAATAAATTAAAAAGAAAGCATAAGAAAATGGCTAAGTTGCTTGAATAAGTTTTGTTATGATCATGGTTACCTAAAGAACGGTTATGAGCATGTTTGCCAGAGTTTGGCACATTCTGAAATTTTGTCGGTTTCTGCTGATCGAAGTAACAAGTAAGTACCTTGGCAGAGACATGGCAGAGATTTTGACATAGCTATTGACATGCATTCTATAGAAATTCGAAAAACCATTAGAAATGTTAAAAATCAGAGCCCTTTTCAAAGCATTACATACTTCGAAAAGCCAACATTATGGCACGAATTCCTTGAATTCTTCTTTAATTCTGTAATATAATTCCTTCTACCATCAGCATTATTCTGCTTACTTTTTGACTTAAAATTAAATATCATGGCATACTAGGCTTGGAAAATTCATGTTTAACTTTTTGGAAGATATATTTTTAATGGTTTGTTAATGGTTTTTATGAACATTAAACGAATTTTCAGCGTTAACAAAGCAACCACGTATGCAATAAATTTTAATCATTAGATAACGGAGATAAAGTACATTAACCATATGCTTCGCATGAAGAATCCGTGTGAATGTATGTATATATGTTTCTCGCATTGTGGAAATACAACGACAACTAGAACGACAAAATTTTGAGCACACACAGTATTCCTCTCGAACATATGCGATTCCAAACCCGATTTTCAATTTAAAATTTTTATTAATATCATATTTTGTAAGAATTTAAGGAGCTCTAAGTTAAAACCTCAGAGAGATATTAGCTTTGCATTGCCACTTGACAAAGCGTAATTTAAAAGATATGGGTTGCCACTGGGTAAAATGTAATATCGAATTTAAATTATGGGAATATAATAATTGCAATATCGAATTTAAATTCAAATCGCCTTTCGAATCTAATGAGAAAACTCAGCGATTTAAGAGAAATGTGTTGCCACTGCCCCAATTAAAACATTTTCATCTTCCACGCGGCAAGGTTTTGTGCTTCAGGAAAGTGTAAGATATTTAAGTTTTCTTTCAAATTTATTCTGCTATCACTTTACAAGCTGAGCGATTTAAAAGCCATAAATGGATATTCATTACAAATATTACTAGCTGAATCGAGAAATTACATTAGCTAGATTCATTACAGTCATTACATATTTTTTTTTATTTATAATAACTATTTTAGGCGGCTGGTACAACGCTTGTTATTAAAAAAAGTAAAGCATTTATTTAAATTATTTACAGTATCTTACAGAACACGTTACCTATCATGCTTTTACATAAGTATACTCAATTGAATTATTTTATATAGCGTTATGAACCTTATTCAACAAAAAAATGTAAAACTTGTGTATACACATCCAAGAAAAATAGAGATGGAAAATTTTAATGAATGGAAAATAAGCCCTGGTAAAATAATAGGTTATATAATTTAAAAATAATAAATTAAAAATAAAAAAAAGAAAATCTGAAAGGTTTCAGATTTTAAATTACGTCCAAAGGGACATTTTTTTAACATTTTGTGCGTTACCTTTGTTCTTTAAATATCATGTTCTTCGCACTTAAACCATAAAATTCAGTTCAAGAACAATATCACAAAATAATTTTAAATTGAGCATATCTTTAGAATTTTCGTTCCGATACTCCTCACATGCAACGGCAACAGTCCTCACGTGCTGGAAATAAAAATGTTTTTTCTGTACAACGTTGCCATTGCTCGCTTTGAAATCCTGGAATTTCTTAATCAAAAATTCGTTAAAGTTTTACAAAATATGAAATCGATAATAAAACAAATCCCAAAGTCGAAACTTGAGCTTCCAGATGCCGTTGTTTATCCGTTGTTTTATTATAATGCGAGAAACATGCTTAAATTTATGCAGATTCTTCATTATTTAATTTCTTTAAATATAATACAGGCCTGCAAAATTTTGTGGCAACAGTTTGAAAAGTGAATCGGACATTTTTGTGAAACGACGTAAAACGCCCAAACGAAAGTAATAGTCCTTCGGGACTACATCCCTTTGGACTAATAAATTACTGAAATTCCCTATTTTGAAGGTGGGGTTTGTACGATATCTTATACAAAAGCGTTGTAGAGTCATTAGGCTATTTTTGAAGCAGGAGAGATGAAAAATGTGCAATGTCCTCACCAGAACGTGAACCAAGACCTCTCGAACAGGCGCCGAGTGTGCTACCGTTACACCACAAAGGCATGCTGGAAGGAGGGAGAACATACCTTATGTACTCCTTTTGGCAACCGGGGATTAGCGGACCCAATCGCCAAATCCTGGTGGTGACAAATTATTGTCCACCACCTTTTTTAGTTCGGGCGCCACTGTAGACATTAGGCTATTTTGAAGCAGGAGATGTGATAAATGTGCAATGCTCTCGCCGTGATTCGAACCTCCACCTCTCGAATACCAGTTATATACTACGTTCTTGTTCAAGTAACAGCACATCGATTAATCGAATTTTTTGGTTACTCCTAAAAGAATGGCCTCCGTAAACAAATTAAGTAAAAAATATAAGTCAATTACCTTTATTTAGAAAATTCTAGGAAATTGAACTTTTCTCAGATGATTTTGAAATCATTACAATTCGTAGGAAATATATCATCTTTGGTTGCTATGAAAAATTAATTCTTGGCAAAATAAAATCAGTAGACAGAAGCATGTCTCGGAAACTGACAAATGAGGAGAATGGGAAGAATCTAAAAGCATCCTTTGGCACTGTTGCGTTACTTTTGAAAAGCAACAACTTTAATTTATCTTCAACGCACAAGTGTAAGAGTCTTGATTCTGAAAGTGTTGTACTGGGCGGAACAAAAGACCTTAATTTATCTTACATGTGCCTTGTCATGCATAGGGATTACTCTGAATGCTGTCATCTGGAAAATTATAAAATCTTGTTTTACATTTTTAAATGACGCATCTTACTGATGAAAATCAACGATCATCAAACTGTTGTAAAAATATAAGTTTCATTTGTGAAATGTCTGAGAATGTAGTTCTTTTAGTGGAATACCTATCATAATCATAAATATTAATATTAAAAAAACAATGAAAATACATTAATATTGCGCATAATGTATGTGGAAAATGAGAAGAAAATCATTATTTCATTACAACGTTTTTCATAAAAAGATTTACTTCATAAAAATTTAGACAATGTTAGTAATAAAATTATAATTAGTCCAAAGGGGCTTTGTACCTTGAAGACTATTGTTTTCGTTTAGCGATTTTGCGTCGGAGTCTTTAAATGTCGGTTCACGTTTCAAACTGTTGCCACCAAATATTGCATATATTTAAAGAAATTAAATAATGAAGAATGTGCATAAATATATATATGTTTCTCGCATTGTGATAAAACGACGGTACTTAGAGCCATCGAATTTTGAATGATGTAATCCTGTGCAAATGTGGGCATCTGGAAGAACAAATTTGAAATTTGGAATTTGTTTTATTATCGATTTCACAATTTGTAAAACATTAACGAATTTTTGATAAACAAACTCTAGGATTTCAAAGTGAGCAATGGCAACGTTGTACAGAAAAACCTTTTTTATCTCCAGCGCTACCGTTGTTCCGACCAAAGCTGTATGTAAGTAAAGCGTCGGCACTCCCATACTATAACATGACGCCAAATTGCTGCGCCATTCCACTGCAGTGGTGGCGATGTAAACTAAATCTCTTCCCCTCCTCCTTTCCCCTGCAGTGACGTCATGGAGGTTGGAAGTAAGATGGAGAGGCCGCAATGAGTTTTGACACGATTGGATGTAAATATTTTGCAATTGCGTCGTAATTATATATATAAATGTATATATTTTCTATTTGTACAGTATTTCAGAGTCCTAAGTATACGAAAAGAATACATTTTTAAGCAAAGTTTATTGTTATTAACATTAAAATTATGCATTATTTCTTCTCCACTTACAGAGCTTCTACCTAAAATACTTTCTCAAATATGACATGATTTTTTTAGCTTCTGAGGCATCTTTTAAATGAAAAAAATCTAAGTCAATTTGTAATTAATGCTCAATTCGGTCCATTTCAAATTAGCGCTCTTTTTATTTTAATAGTGAAATACATTAAATAGTACATAACTTTCTCTGAATATTTCTGAAAGGGAATAAAAAAAAAGATTTTTTAAAATATTATTTAAAACTTGTACCTGCGTTATTATAAAATATAGGGGAATAATTCTTTTAATTATCAGATTTTTTTACCTTTAATTTCAACAATACATATCCTAAAACTCTTCTTTATTACTTCCTTAAGTACGCATCGTCTCAAGGAAACGTGTAGAAATGTATTCCATCAGATTTCGACGAAATCTTACTCTTGCAATCCTTAATCCGCAGTATCGATACGCCATTAGAGAAAATTTTAAAAAAAAATTGGTTCTGAAAAGAGCCTTTTGTAATTAAAAAGTACAAAATTAATAAGTTATAAATAACACAACCAAAGCACGTTAGAAGCTAACAAGATTTCGGTAGAATCAAACAAACAACCAAATCAAAACAACCAATGACTGAAAAGAAAAGGAGCATGCGCAGTTTTACTGATTGTGTTTCCGCATCGCCACCGCTACGAGCGCTGCGGTCGTTACGAAGCGCAATTTCTCCCATTGAAATGTCGACGCTTTACTTACATGCAGCTATGGTTCCGACTGTCTACAGGAAATTTTAAAGATATGCTCAGTTTAAAATTATTTTCAGATATTGTTCTTTAACTGAATTTTATGGTTTAACTGCAAAGAACATGATATTTAATAAATAAAGGTAACACACAAAATGTTAAAAAAACGCCCCTTTGGACGTAATTTAAAATCTGAAACATTTCAGATTTTCTTCTTTTTTTATTTTATTTAACTAATTATTTTAGATAATTGAGGTATTCAAAAGTTATTTCAAATTTTGATTTTGAATTACTAAACTTAGAATTACTAGAAATTACTTAATTACTAGAAAAATATCTTGGAAAAACCCAAAGTTTCGCGAAGATGAATGAAGATTGCTGAAATAGTATATTAAAACGTAATTAATTTACACTATATTAAATTGAAAATTTTCATCGCATTTTGCAGATTTTTTTGTAATTAATAAAATTGCTTTTTACTCCACATGTTACTTAATTGGTACGGAATAGTTTTCTGATGTTTTACATTTGACAGTTTTTAATTTTTTAATATTTTTATAATTCGTAAAAGTATTTAATAGTATACTCTTTTTAGAGCATATTTTGTTGTCTTACAGTGGAGTGTATAAAATAAATTTACTGTTGCCTAAGACCCAGCTGAACCACCAGAATGATGAAGAACACTTCCAATTCAATAAATCATATTTATTATTCCTTAATAATTGCAAAATAACTAACTCTTTTGAAATACTAAAGTATCTCTACAGCTTTTCACTTGAAGTAATTTATTATATCAAAAATGAATTGAACAGTAATACACAATCAGAATTCTAGCAATTTAAAAAATCTGATGTAAACACCACATGACTTCCTTGCACGGTCTATGAAATTATACGAATTTTTGTTGCATTTCATTTCCTCGAATTTCATTACAGATATATTTCTCATTTGCTTTATTCAGTTCTCACTTCGCGCCAGGAAAAAATACATAAAAATTGAAAACATCTTTTCAATTTCCGAGTGTGCTGACCATTACACCAGGAAGACATGCAGAAAGGAGGGAGAAAATACTTTATAGCTTCACCCCCGGGGGTCGACGTAGAGAACTCTGCGAAGCTACTGGCCAGGATCTGTACCTAGGCAGTCTCGGCCACGGGGGTATACAAATTATGAACCTAGTGGTTCTGGAAACTCCGGAAAGGTCGTTTATTGGCCGGCCCGGGGTCCGGCATATCTTAGAGCAGGGTGGTACTGGTAGCCCGGGGGTGACTCCCTGGGTTTTCTGGGTAATGTCCCCCTGCGACTGGTGGGTAGCAAATTGACGACCAGTGACGCCCCAAATTGGGTGCGTTGCGCCGACCCCTCAAGGTTCCGGGAAAGAGGTTGAACATCGGCCTCGGTTCTGCGGGGGCAAGGACCTGTAGTACCTTTAAGTAGAGCGGAACAGGGAAGCCAAAATTGTTGTTGTTACCTTATACCTTTATTAAAGTCGTAAAATACAGTAAAGCATAAAAACCAAATACGGTTAAAAGATAATTTGTTTTCGTATGAAGACATTCAAATGTAAACGATGGTGGCTTCATTAGGATTAGTAGCATTTAAACAACTTTTAAATTACAATTATTGCACGCAAATTAACTAAAGGTATAAAAACCTTAACCTGAAGATAAAAACATCATAATTCAATCACTTTTAAAGCAAAAAATGCACCAGCATATAAGAATAAAAAACTGAGCTCACCGAGACGGGTAACAGAGTGGGTACACACGCACACACACACATACACACACACGCACGCACACGCACACACACGCACACACACGCACACACACGCACACACACGCACACACACACACACACACATAGTTGATAGAAAGTAGTAGATGAACAAGAGACCTTTTAGTCAAGAATTTTGTGCATTGAGGTGCAAAATTAAAATTAAAGCCAAGTAAAGGAAGTAAAATTCTAAAAGCAGTCCCCTAAAAGTAAATGATATACATGTTCCTAGCAAAAAGAGAAAAATTATAAAGGCCATCGCCTAAAAGCAAATTTGATACCCTTTTTCCAAGGTATAAAAGTTATGAACAAAATTAATTACTCAAAAGAATACCTCCCCCCCAAAAAAAAACATAAATGCTGGTATTTAAGAAAATCAACATTTAAAAAATTGTAACACGTAAAAAAACATTTAAAGCACAATCATAATTAAAATTAAAAAACCAGAAAAAATACAAAAAATGGCAGTAAATGGCAATTTAGCCTACGCCGAGCTTTTTGTGGACTTGTCAAGAGAAAAGCGCTTTAGCTCGTGCATAGGTAAACTCCATTACGCGTTTCGTCAAACGACAATAATTGAGACAAAAGCGAAAAAAAATTTTAACTCATAAAACTAGACAATAATCTACATAATACCGTAGGTCTCAATTCTTATCGTTTCTTTTCCCGGAGCGCCTGCCATAAAATTTTAAAACAAATAAAAGTACTACACAGTAACCTTTAAAAAACTTGGCAAAGCTAATGTACAAATAAACAAAAGCAGCAAACCTAGCGCCAGACTGTCGGTATGGTAAACAAATATAGTGAAATTTATAGAGCGCATTTATTCTACTGTGGTTTATACGCTATCGACGAAGTAGATTTAATTCAATCCAATAAGTTTAAATGAAATGCAAAATGCGTATAATTTAATACTCCGTACAAGGAAGTGATGTGGTGTACACATTAGATTTTTATTTTAGCCCATTCTTCTCGAGTTTTAGTTTCTTGAATTTCAGCTATATATTACTTATAAATAATTACAATAACAATAATATAATAATAAAAAAAATGAGGAAATTACACTTTTGGTGTTTTATTTATCTCGGCTTTGTTTATTAGTGACAGAATCACGATCTTGTGTTTTTCTTGAGCAAGGAAGACAGAATAAATAGCCTCAACGAACGGTTGCCAAACAGATTTACAACCGGCATTTTTTCAAGAGCTGTCAAGTGACGTTTGTGTGTATACACGGGGGAGATGGGATTTACACGGATTTCTCCCCGAGAGGCAAAATAAAAAGGCGAAAAAAAGTGGTGTTGAATCGGCTGCCTTGAATGCCTTGACAGGTGAAAATAGATAGCTAACTAAACGCCTATTGATTTCCGCTATCGAACGGGGTAAGAAAGAGTAAGGAAAGAAGAAAGTTCTAACATCTTCCTGCTGCTCCTCGAAATTTCGCGCGTTTCTTCGATTTTTAGGATGATATTTTGAGCAAGGACAAGTAAGTCTTTCAAGATTAAAAGCGAAACAAAAGACGGAAAAAAGAGTTAGTCAATTCTTGATATCAGAAGCGATGCATTTAACTGTTCGTAAAAGTATTTTATACCTATTTTTGTCAATGGGTATTGTGAAATCTTCGATCCATTGACAAATGGTCAATGAATGAGGGGTGAGAGTTAATTTTCAGTCATTTTATTTGGATGAAAGTAATGCATACTGATTAAATTCCTTCTAGACATGACAATAATGCATAACGCATAAGAAATGCAACTTTTAGCATTCTTTCATTAGGGTAAAAAGCGAAGCATTATGATTATTATTTCTTGAAATAATTCTCTCCCTCTCATCAGTTGCGTTTATTTAAGAAAATTCCGGAAAAGTAAACAATACTTCAAGTACTACTCAAGTTAAATTGAAATAAAAACACCCGATATAAACTTTAGAATTACGCAATAAAATTTAAAATTAGTTTGCCGTAAGTTCTGAAGATATTGGTTTCCAGGGGAAGAAATACAGGTCCCTCTTCTTCAGGATTAAAATCGGTTCCTTAATTTTGGTGTTCTTGCCCAGGTTTAAGGATCATTCACATATAATATACCGAATTATATTGATAAAATAAATATGGTTTAAATGTTTTTAATTATAATTATCTTTTTCACTTAATAAATTCCATTTGCATCTTCTTAATAAATACAGATGTATTTTCAAAAGGTGTATTCTTAAATTTGCTTTTCATTAAAATAATATTTGAAATTTTCTTTAATTACAAGTAATGTTTTCAATCGTTTTCATTTTTGCCCAGAAGGACAAATTTCGTTTTGGTATTTTGCATTGATTCACTACAAGCGTTGTTTCATTTTTCAAATTGTTGCCACCAAATATTATCGCCCTGTATTATATTTAAAGAAACTAAATAATGAAGAATCTGCATAAATGTATATATGCTTCTAGCATTGTGACAAAACAATGATAGCTAGAGCCATCCAGTTTTGAATATTGAACGTTTCCACCCAAACAGAGGCATCTGGAAGCCCAAATTTGGAATTTGGAGTTTGTTTTATTATCGATTTCTTATTTTGTAAAACTTTAAGGAATTTTTGATTAACAAACTTAAGGATTTCAAAGCGAGCAATGACAACGTTGTAAAAAAATTATCTCCAGCGTTTGAGACTGTGTACCACAAATTCTAAAGATATGCTCATTTTAAAATTATTTTGCGATATTGTTCTTTAACTGAATTTTATGGTTTAAGTGAGAAGAAGATGATATTTAATAAGTAAAGGTAACACACAAGGCGTTAAAAAAACGCCCCTTTGGGCGTAATTTAAAATCCCGCAGACGTAATTTAAAAATTTTAATTTTTAAAAATGTTTTTTTGTTATAGCATAGAATTCGAGATTCAGAAGATTTGAAAACCATTTTAAAATTTAGATTCGAGAAGATTAGACATTTTTCTCATCACTAATTTAAAACGTAGAGTATTTACACATTTTAAGAACGATTTCGGGACCATTTAATTCATATTTAAAATGTAAAGAATATTTTTTAAATATTCAGTCTGATAGCCTTTATCTGGACTATAAGTCTGATTTGTGATTTCCATGATGGAAGAGATTTTTGCAAAATTTCTAGAGGTATTGGTTTCTATGTCTTTTGCACTACTCTCCAGAGCTCATCAACCGTGGTGGGTTTGCGCTTAAAAAGAGCTCTTTTCAAGAGACCAAAGATGCAATAGTCCATAGGTGAATCGTCAGAAGATTTATAGTAGTATATATATAGACTTATAGTAGATAGATATATAAGACTTATGGCAGACTTATAGTAGGAGTATGTTGAAAAGGTAAATATGCAATACCTGTATCATTTTCATTTGCTCAAGGAATGCAATGGCACTTTTAGGAATACAACGTGTTGCATTTCTTGATGAAGTTTCACTTTTTGAAAGTCACTGGGATAAAGATATGGAAATTCTTCTGCAAATATCGGGAAAAACGGTTCTCATGAAGCACGATGATTAAAACATTTTTTACCCATTCCTCTTATTTTTAATAATTTGGTTAGTTTTATATCTCATTTTTTGCAACATTAAAAATTTAAAAGTTTTTCTTTCACATGTACAATATAAAAATTAGAATAAAGAGATATTTTACTCGCCTAATATATTTTCATTTATTATAACTAAAAACCTGTATTTGCTTAAGAATTCTTTAGTAATTCTAGAACATAAAAATGTGCTGTGTGACGAAATAAACTGTGAAATACTGATTTACAGCACTAGAGACAGCGTTTACACATTTTTAGAACGATTTGGGGGCCGTTTAATTTATGTTTAAGAACATTTTTAAATGTTCCATCTGATATCCTTTCCCTTGATTATAAGTCTGCATCGTGTTTTCTATGAGAGAAGGATTTTCGAAAATATCGAAGGGATATTAATTTCCATTCTTCTTCCACCACTTTGCAGAGCACGTCAATCATGGTGTGTTGTGTTTAGAAAGAGCTATTTTCATGGCAATCACAATATTTCATAGGTGAAATGGCAGGGGACTTCGCATGAATACGTTAGATATATATGCAATACCTGTATCAGTCTTCATTTTTTCAAGGAATGCAGTGGTACTTATCGAAGTACGGCTCGTTGCTTTGTCTTGATGAAGTTTCACTCTTTGAAAGGCCATTGGGTTAGAGAAAAAGGAATTTTTTTTTCTAAATATTGGACGTTAAACGTTCACTTGCTAGCACGCTGAGTTGATTTTAACACTTTTTTCCATTCTTACTTTTAATTTCCCATTGTAAGAAATCCTACGATAGTCATAAACCCTTAACTGAATCTTTCTTTGCATTGACGGAACCAGGGCTGAAAATTTTCTTCTCTTCTTGTTTCGATAATAAGCAGACCTTTTGTTGTTGCAGTCATTTAGGTAAACCCATGCTTCGTGAAGGGTCACATTGTACTCTCATGTATCTCTCGCTGAATAATTTTCATACGGGGCTCTACAAATTGTTCTGTGTTAAGCGACAGCAGCAGCTGGTAACCATTATGCTTCTCAGCATTTTTCTGTTTTAAATCTTCGTTTGTTATCTCCTTTATTGTTGCTAAAGATGTAGTTAAAGACTTTTCAATTGATTTCTGAGTCTGTAGATTTCTCTTCTTATCTAAGATTTAACAATTAAAACGGCGTTTCACTTTTCAAATTATTGCCACCAAATATTAGAGCCCTGCATTACATTTAAAGAAATTATATAAAGAAGAATCCGCATGAATGTATGCATGTTTCTCGCACTGTGAAAATACAACTGTACCTAGAGACATCAAATTTTGAATAACGTAGTCCTCCAAGCCCAAATTTGGAATTTGGAATTTGCTTTATTATCTATTTCATGTTTTGCAAAACTTTAACGAATTTTTGATTAACAAACACAAAGATTTCAAAGCGAACAATGGCAACACTGTACAAAAACAACAATTTATCTCGAAAGCGCGAGTCTGTGTATCGGAAATTTTAAAGCTATGCACTTTTTGAATATTTTGTGATATTGCTTTTGAATTAGATTTTATGGTTTAAGGGCGAAGAACATGATATTTAACAGATAAAGGTAACACACAAAAAGTTAAAAAACTCTCCTTTGGGCGTAATATAAAATCTGAAATCTGTCAGATTTTTTTTATTTTATTTTAAATTGCTATTCGTCGACAGTCTTTAATGTATATAATTTAATTTTTAAGATTAGAAGCAAATACAACTTGCAATCACAACCCACTCTCTTTTGGAATTTAATTTCAAATTAATTGAACTTTAATTAGAAAGTATTTAAAAAAAGTTAGTTTATTTTTAAAAATATTAGTTGATTATAAAAAAGAATTTAACTAAGCAATTATTTCAGAACAAGGAATGACAAGACATTGGCTAACAACAAATTACTTTTTCTAGATCTAATTTAAAATAGGAATTAAGTATGGTTTGATCTAGAGAAATGTTAACAAACCTTATAAGTATTCTCCGTTTTTAAGAATTCAAAAGACTGAAATTGTTTTTCCGACTAGAATATTCTAAATTAAATTTCTGCAAAAGATTTGTGAGGAATATTTAATGCAACAAAGAAAAGAAGAAAAATTAAGAACGTTTGTTTTTAGATGAATTACTGCTCGTTTATTCAGAAATATGTGGATTACAATAGTAGTATTTTGAAAGGAAATACTATGTCTCATAATGATACTTTCCACAACTATAAAATGGAACATAACATCTTCTAGGAATATCTTTTAAGAAATATTAAGCTTTTAATTTTTATTACCTACCATAATAAATAAAGTGGGAATTCAAATAAAATAATTACTCTTTATTGCAAGAAAATTTATTATAATAAAAAGCGATAAAAAGCATTAGCTTATAAAAAGCACATTAAATACTTAAAGAAACATTACCATGTTTTAATATCCCCTCTTCTTCAGTACGAAAATATAATTTTTTTGGCTACAAGACAATTCCCTTTTTTTAATAGCTTGTACATACATAACAAATAAGATCCGTAAGATTACTCCTTTAAATAAGTACTTAAAAATAAGACTTTTAACTGTCATATGCGCAAATTTTTATGTACGGATATTTTTTAAGGACAAAAATAGCTTCAATTATGATTTTCCTTTAGAAAATGTTACTTTGGCGTAGTATGAACTCAAACCGCATTTGAGAATTTTTATAATTTCATTCTTTACCGGCGAAAATATAGTCTCTTTCTTATTTTAACAATTATTAACTGGAAAAATTTAAATTAAAAATTAAAGAGGAAAGTGATGTTTAAGAGTTAGATTAGATACGTGTATGAACACACAAAGATCTAATAATACACATACTCTTGGTTGGAAATTATATCAAGTACACATTTAAGTGCAAATAAATGCACATTTATGACCTGAATTATAGATATGTTACCGTGAAAGACCGATATTGGAGAATGTCGACTTTCACCGGAGAATGTCAACATTCGCCAAATACGTCAGTAAAGATCGAATATTGCATTACATTCTTGTACATTCGGACCCTCATCGGTGTATGTCGACAATCACAGGTATGCTCTGGTGTAGGTCGAAAAGAGAGGCGACTGGCTGTTTCCCATAAATGCAGTTGTAAAAGCAAGGGCCTCTTGCGCAATTCAAAGTCTCATAATAGTTTAAGCTGTTGCAATAAATCAGATTTGAATCCCATAATTTAGTAAGTTTTTATTGCTATTATTTTATTTTCTCATTTACTACGCACTGTATAATTAAGTAAGTTTTTTTTAACTTCTATTATTTTCCTTTCTCATTTTGAATGTATTGTGTGTTTTAAGTACTTGTGAGTTTTTTCGCGACTGAATTACGGAGAAGGAAATATAACATTCTCATATATTCAACATTTACCATTAGTAGATGGTGAATGTCGACATTCACCGGTGTAAGTCAGAAATAAGAGTATTTGGAAAATATTTCGGACATACACCAAGCGACTATGTGAATGTTGACATTCACCGGTGAAAGTCGACATTCTCCAGATTTCGGTGTTTCACCGTAACAGATATATGGTAAATAATTACACATAAATTAATACCTTCGTAAAGTTATACAAATATTATTTTTATAACATAGGTGTATAAAATTTAATGTCCCAGCACAGAAAGTGTTGTATGTATTACAATTTTCTAAATTACTCCGGTAGCAGACCAACCGGTATAGTGGTTAGCGTCGCTGACTGCCATGCCGAAGGGCCAGGGTTCGGATCCCGGAGATGGCATGGGTGTTTGTAAAGGCTTAGTGTCGGTGCGGCATGGCGGCTTTCTAAATATGCGGCGAGCTGAAAGTCCTCTAGTGGGGTTTGTTGAAAAGAGAGCGGGTGCTCTCCATTAAAATTGGGGGCGGAACTGAGCAAAATCGCAGTGTCACCTGAAAGGTGCTCAGGCCTGTTGCCAAAGAAAGGCGTACCTTGAGCGTTCCTTGCCACGAGGAATTTTGTGGACTTGGGCTGACTATGTCAAACAAGTAAACATTAGCAATAACAACAACAAATTACTCTGGTGTACTGAAGATAAACCATTTGCTAACCCTTGTCTTCACCAATTTCAGTTACAGTTAGAGTTTTTACTTACTTTCATGATTTTCTTTTCCACCAGGAGGAAATTAGTTATTAAAATTCAAAATAAATTCTTAAAATAAAAGGAAAACTTCTCTAGTCAATCGGAGATAAAACAGTTGCTAACTGTGTCCAACCATATTCAGAAACGATTGTAATTTTACTTATTTGCTCGTTTTCCATCACATCAAAAGAAAAATTAATTATTAAAATTAGAAGAAAAATTAATTATTAAAATTAAAGGAAAAATTAATTATTAGTAGATCTCTGCAGAATAAAAAGGTACTACTTATTAACAGGGGGCCACTTAGCGCCAAACAAAACTTTGGAGAGGAAATTAATTAGATGACGGTAAGTAGATACATAAATCTGCATGAAAAGATATATATATATATATATATATATATATATATATATAAGATATAAAAAAATACGATAGCTACTTAAAAAATAATTGGCGACCTCAAAATTACCATTCTAAATTTGGTGTTCTCCCCTTAAATTCATCTGTTCTCCCAAACTCGAGATTTTTCTAAGTCATGTAGCGCTACTGAGAAGGGCAACCAAAACTAATATTAACCAATCGTAGCCTGTCTCTAGAATCGCACCTACTCTGGTATAAGTACATACGGCAGATAATTATGTCACTTCTTTTTCTAGCTTCCTGCTACTGCTAAAATATCCTCGCTGCTCTGTTTCTCCATCAAAAAGAATGTCTCCCCCGTTAACCGGTGTATATGAGAAATTATTGTTATTGTTTATGATCAAAAAGTATATTGTCCACAAAAAACGAATCTAATGTGCCTAGAAGTAAATATGGTAATCAGCTGAACTTGGATTGTCAACGTCTTCTTCCATCTTTCCACTCAACTATCGAAAGCTGCTAAAAGTATTAGTGTTAACTGCTCACCAAAATATCCATCTTTGGTCACGAAGACTCCAAACTGATTCTCATCCATGCTTTCGGAAATATGATACGTATATGTTTAATGTATATAATGTCAAGGCGGTAGGCGGTGCCGCATTTCCGCAAATCTCTGGTGCTTTTACAGATGGCCAAACATATCCTTTTACAGATTAAAACAGATGGCCGTGTACATGGGGAGGATAACAGTTTCGTTCTTCACATGACTACAGCGATTTCACAAACTGGGCATTGCGTACATTGAAGCCACATATTTTATCAATGCAGAGTTGTTCATGACGCGATATTGTAGGTTACCACATTTGGCGCTTTTGTGCACATTTGGTGACCGGCGAGTTGTAAAGAAAAATGTACCAACGATAATCTAACATCTATCTAATGTGGCGCGTGTGATTACAAAAATAAAAGTCAAGAAAAAAATATTATCTATTAATTTTATGTATCCGAAAATATATATATTTCCCTGACAAAAATTCACGGTTGAAATATAAAAACTAAAATATGCTTAAAACATCTAAGCCTAAGAAAAGTTTTACAGGAAACATAAATCCAAAGAAATTATATAAAAGTACAAACACAAGCAATAACATGCACTGTGGTTTTAAATTATCAAGAGAACATGTCAAATTTTAAAAATGTGTTTGTGTTTTCAAAAAATCTGCATTCAGATTTCAGAATTTTTAGAGAGTATGAAAAAGATGTAACTAGTTTTTCTGAAGAGAATGTGCTATGCATATGTTAAATTTTGAGGCCCTTTCAGCTTTCAACTAAAATTTTGAAAACACATTTCGTATTCTACAGTTCCTAAAGGAATAAAGAATTCAATCAAAATATAAATAAAGAACTAAGTTATTTAGAAATAAGAAAAACTGGAAATGAAAAATATGCAAAAAATGACATCAAGTTCATAAACACATCCATATTTTGGGAAATAGGTAAACAAAAAAAAACCTTCAAGAAAATGCACTAAAAATACCTGGATTCTTTTCTGGAACAAAAATGCATCTGTCAGCAAAAATGCGTTTCGAGAATAATATACATTATTCCATTACAAGGGATTTTCACCTTTCCTTTGCGAGAAATGTTATATATTATTTCTCAAGCCCAAAGCCTTGTCATCCAGAAATAGATATCTATAAAAGAAGCGGAATTTCTGAGGTTTATATTTTTCCGTTGAAAGTCAATGCTGGAGTCGTTAAATGAAATGAATCGTCTGTCAAAGGCTAAAAATAAGTCAATACTACGTTTGGCCGAAATCGTATTCTGCGGTAACTTATTGTCTAAGAATAATCAATAGTCAGTGTTGCTTGTTTTTAGAAACATATTTTAAACCAAATTATTTTATTACAATTGAAGATTTACTTTCCGAGGATTCCAGAAATAGCAAAATGGACTGAAAAATTATTCACTATTTCGAATAATAATCTGCATATTAGTTCACATTTTTGGTGAAAAAACATTAAATCTGTGTAAATTAACAATGCTCAATTATAGATACACTCACTTCCAAAAGTTAAGCACGGAGAGAAAAATGCTAATTTCCGAAAGCCAATCAGAATTGAAGAGGATGCAATTCGCTGCAGAGGTAGATGGAAATATGCAAATATGTTAGGTAACAGACAGTCGCGTTGTCATGTCAAGAAATATGCAAAAAAGGCAGTCTTATAAGAAGCCAGCTTTATGAAGGGTTACAGAAGTTGATTGTAAGTGCTGATAGAAGGTGCTTAAAACTTTCGTACAATTTGTTTTCAAGACATACTTGTCTCTATGACTTCCAGAAGACGAATGGAAGATTCTGAGCGCTGGCGGGCTGTGGGGCGCATTGAAGCAGGACAGTCGATCACACATGCTGCTCTTTTCTTCGGCGTTCATCATTCTGTAGTTTCACGTTTATGGAAACAATTTCAAACCACACAAACAGTTGTCCGAAGGCCCAAGGGTTACAACCCCCGCGGAAGATCGATTATTGCTACTGTAGCCAAGCGGAATCGGAGAGCGTCCTCCACACGTGTGACATCTATGGTTACAGCGTCCATTGGTAAGGCGATATCTGCAGCTACTGTACGCCGAAGATTACATATGAGTGGACTGTACGCCCGAGTACCTCGAGTTTGTGTTCCCCTATCCATCCAATCAAGAGGGGCACGATTCAGTGGTGCCGGGAACGTGCCAATTGGGATGTGTCTGACTAAGGCAATGCCATGTTTACGGATGAGTCAAGATTTTGCTCTGGAGCCAGATGACAAGCGTATAAGGATAAGGCGTGAACAACGAACACGCAATCAGTCCCAAAACATCACCGAACATCACGCATTCCGAGGCGGAAGCATTATGGTGTGGGCAGGGATTTTATTAGGATACTGCACCGACCTGCACATCTTTAAACGGGGTTCTTTGATGGCTGTCCGGTATCGAGATGAAGTCTTAGAACCCATTGCGAGATTGTACGCTGCAGCTCTTGGCCCTATTTTTGTTTTAATGCGCGATAACGCACGTCCCCATAGAGCTAACATCGTCGATGACTACTTAGAGAGTGAAGGGATTGCGCGTATGGTGTGGCCAGCATATTCGCCCGACCTTAATCCCACTGAAAAGCTTTGGGATGCTTTCGGCCGTGCTGTATCTTCACGTTTCCCACCTCCAGCCACTCTTATTGAGCTGGAAACTGCTCTACAAGAAGAATGGCGATTGCTTAATTCTGCGGTGGTCGACCACCTAATGGAAAACATAGTCACAAGGCGTAAACTTTGTATACAGATGAGGGGGGATCACGTACCCTATTAATGTCCTTTTTTTCCTTTTATGCTATTTATTTTCACTTTATACATAATTCTGTTTAAGTCTCCAGTATGTCATTATCTGATAACTTACAAAAATTTAATATTGTTTTCATTTCTGTATATAATTATTGATTTTGTTTGATGCATAAATATATATTCTACTCTCCTGCCGAATTTTGTATCAATCAAAGCAGCATTTGTTGATTTTTTGTATTTTACATCTTCGTGCTTAACTTTTGGAAGTGAGTGTACAATATTATTGAAATCAATTCAAATAGGTATTCGTATTTTGTACCTGTTTACGCCTAATTATTTGCACTACTATGCATTTGCTTTTATTTATTCTGTCCTATTGTATTTCTGTACTGTACATCGAGATTCTGAAATGCAAATTAACAATGCACTCCTAGTTATAATGATATTATTGAAAATTAATTCACACAATTGTTTTTGTTTTGTACACCTTCCACAAAAATAATGAAAAGTTCTATATCTCCCGTTCTACTGGACCGATTGTCAAAATTTAACTTACGTTTTCCATGTCTCAAAAGCACGACTTAGGACATATATTAGCTTTACATACAGCATATTGTTCTAACATAGGTATTTTGATACGAAATCCAACTTTTTCTGAAATAATATGCCAATTTTTTTCCATTTTTCTGAAATAACATACCAATATTTTTCCATTCCTCCATGAGCTCAGATTATTTTATTCTTTAATCATAAATTGTGCATTTTGTGCTTTAAAAATAATTGAAGTATGTTGGTTTTATTATCCAGTTAAGGTTTTCGTGCCTTAGTTAATTTGCATGCAATAGTTGTAGCAATATGAACAATTTAAAAGTTGTTTTAAGTGAGGCCAAGGTCTAATTTTTTAATCATATCAGCTATATTTCCTTACATTTGAAACTTAGCAGACTAGTGAATTAAATCAGTTTTGCACCTTCAGTGTCTTTTTGCCAAGTGGGAAACTTTCAATTTTGGGCACCAAAATATCTGCGATCTTTCCCGCTGCCCGAATTGCTCGTTTTTGAGTAGAAACTCTAATTTTATTGTAAAAATTGCTTTTTTAATTGTTTTAACTGGATTTAGTGTTTTATATTTCTCTATATTTTTCAATTTTTAATAAAGATATTTTGGAGTTTTATGTATTTTTGCCTTGTCGCTAAGTGAGAACTGAATAATTGAACCAGAAATATATCTCTAATGAAATTCAAGGAAATAAGTTTAAACGAAATGCAGTAAAAAATGCGTATAATTTAATTTTACGTACAAGGAAGTCATGTGGCGTGCACATCAGATTTTTTAAAATCTGTGTTCTTAAGCTTGTTTTTAATTGACTTCAAATTTCAAATTTTGTTTAATTGAAAACGTTTAATAATAAGTAAATGTTTTTACTTCTTTTATCTTCTTGAGGTTATTTTTTTATATGAAAGATTAGAGATCTGAAAAACTTTTAGGATTTAGATTCGAGAAAATTTAAGATTTATTCTAATATATCTAATTATCCCATTACAGGTTTATTCACGAATCACATCTGCTCCATATTGCTTTTGCACGGAACGCTGAGGTCTAACCTACCATTTTATTAGGAATATTTTTAGTCAAACCAGTCAGTTAGTGTTTTTATTCATTCAGTTAGTGAATGACAGAATATATTTACAGAAAATATTGCCATTTTACACATTTATAGGATTTATATTAGGAAAAGAGAAGATAAAAAAAGGTTTGTGCCGTGGACGCAGTCAGATGGTTGGTGTGCAAGTTAACAAAGTGTTAAGTGATGTCATGCTTTTTTCACATATTCGATATACCATCTATGTTTAATATGCAAATTGATGAAAGTATCCGGATGATGAAGATATACGAATCTGTATCGATATCTTCAACTGCACAAATTTTTGCTACTTGGAACTGTAAAAAAGGTTTCAGTTTTTTTTCAATTTTTTTTGCTCTTCTGGCATGTTACTCACAACGTTTATACGAACTGTTAAATTATTAATATGTGGTAAAGATATTTTCCTTTTATTAGGGATAAATTTCTATGCTCTGAAGATGAGACACAAGAGAGCGCGTTGTTATCAATGCATAATATATATATATAATATCTTATTTTTGAAAAAGAGAAGACAAAACAAATATCTATGTGGCATGGACTCACTTAGCTGAGAAATGTTTACATTTACAGAGTGTTACGTATCTAAACATTGTTTTTTATATTCACTCTACATTTAAATTCTGACCGTAATTTGAAGAATATATCAGAATTTGTTTCGAATATCTTTAGCCATACAAATTTTTCTTGCTTTCAATTACAAACAAAGGTCGACATTTCTGGCCATTTCTTTTGTTTTTCTGATATGTTTATATAAAAATATAAATATATATACAAAAAGTACTAATTCTGTTCTTGAAAACACAGGAATATGTCAAAATGTTTAATTTAACTATTCTTTATTTCGAAGCAGAGGATGGCATCGCTTTGTAAAGCAGTTGGAAGAAAAATGAAGATCTAAGACTTTTATTTCGGAAAACAGGTAAGATGTTATTTTTACATATTTATAATTATAAATTGTATGAGTCCTGTAACACAATGAATAGGATGTTATAAACCTTATTATTATGATCAAATTTCACCAATTACATTCTACGAAATGTTTTGATGCTAGTTTTAAGATATTATGAGCTTTAAGGTATGAGTCATCTACTTAATTCTACTTAATCTATATAGTTATCGATAGTAAATCTAATAGATAACTTATCTTACTATTGATATACTATATAGATCTATATAGTATATCTATAGTAAGATAATTACATCTATATAGTTGTTATTTACTGTTGCTTTAGTTATTACAGCCAACTTCAGCAGTGACATTTGAAGCTTGTTAACATGATTCAGAAAGGCGAAGAGAAAAAAAAAACGATGTAGAAGAAAAAAGAACGGTGAAGAGGAAAACATGCGTGGGAGGTGGACGCACTCAGCTGATCAATGTTCGCATTTACAAGTAATGTTTCTGATATCGAATCCATAATCAAAATCTCTGAAACAACCTTGTATTTGGCGTACATTTATTAAAACACTCAATCGATTTCCTGGGCAGCTACAGGTCCCTCCTCATCAGGAGAACGAAAGGTCCAGAAAGGGAAAGCAACCTCAGTAACGGTTTTTTATACCCTCGGGTAGTACCATGCGCGAGGAGGCAACGCCATCTATCGGCAAAAATAATAACCAAGAATGCGCATGGTACTACCCGAGGGTATAAAAAGCCGTTACTGAGGTTGTTTTCCCTTTCTAAAATTTCGTCCTCCTGATGAGGAGCGACCTGTAGCTGCCCACGAAATCGATTGAGTGTTTTAATAAATGTATGCCAAATACAAGGTTGTTTCAGAGATTTTGATTGTCACATTGGCGTGTTTCTCTTCTATTCTAATCGAATGCATAGTTTGAAAATGACAGTAATAAAAAACAGTTTAAGAGAAATAATTTAGTAGTAAAAAATTTTAGTTCTTTCCGTGCGCTCCACTACAGTTAACTTCAATATTAACTCATCAAAAAAATTATTCGAGACAGGTCATTGGTGACTGAAAACAAAGGTTGAATGTTGGAGAGGTTCCAGGTACGTTAGTTTGTCATTTTAATTTAAAGCATGTAAGGCATTTCTCTCGCCTTCTTAGCATGCCTTCGTGGTGCAGTGGTCATCACGCTCGGCGCGTATTCGACAAGTCCGTGGTTCGAGTCCCGGCGAGGGCATTGCTCATTTTTCATATCTCCTCCTTCGAAATAACCTAATGACTCGGCAGTGGCGCCCGAACTAAAAGGTGGTGGATGATGATTCTCCACCACTAGAATTTCGCGAATGGGTCCCCTAATCTCCAGTCGCGCTTTAAAAGGGGCAGTATATAAAGTATTTCTCCCGCCTTTCTAGGAATCCTTCGTGGTGTTATTTTTGCTCGACCCTCGACGACGCATACGCTCGACGCGTATTCGAAAGGCTCGTGATTCGAGTCCCGGCGAGGGCTTCGCTCATTTTTCATGTCTCCTGCTTCGAAATAATCTAATGACTCTACAGGCATTATTCGATTCTTTAGAGAATTAAGTAATAGTTATTTTAGATAACAATAACAACAAAAGCAACAATATTACTTTGATTAATTATTTTAGAAATTATATTTTTATAAATCGCCTATAAAGGAGTTGTATGGAACTCTAGGATTCTGCTGAATACAGTTTGAAACCCGCTGATTTTTAGCGTAAATTTAAGGTCAAACCATTCATCTGGTGTTTCTGCAATTAAATGATAGATAATACTCCCTTTTACACATTAGAGATTATGATTATTTGACTCACCATCATTTAAAATCGCAGTTTACACCTCCATTTTAAACTGCACACCAAAAATTTTCATAGTCTGCTGCCAATCATCAGTATCAAATATAAATTACCAGATCTATACCCACGTCGAACAACTGTTTTGCAGAATTAGTGTTATTTCGTGTTCAATCCACCTTTGTTCGAAGTCTACACATAGCAGAAGCCCATCATATCGTACATCCTCTTATTAATATAATCCCAACTGATTCACCAGATTTCGAATTCCTCTCCAATTTAGACATGCAGCTACCGTCCTGGAGTTTTGGACGTTATTGGAAGCAAATCTCGTTCTACATGAGCTACCAGTATTGAGTCCTAGATCCCAGATTTTAGATAAATTTGTCCTACTATTCATTAACAGTATTAACATAAATTCCACTGCAATGTATGTTAATGCAGATGATAGCTTAATTAATACTGATACACTGTAGTGTATATATAATTAAGCACCAGAGGTTTGTAAAAGAATTCATTTTATGTAGAAATGTAAATTATGATTTACAATATTTTATTTTTCAAAATGAGTTTATATATCTATATAATATTTAGTCCAAAGGGATTTAGTCCCGAAGGACTATTACTTTCGTTTTGCGATTTTGCGTCGATTCACTCTGAATGCTCGTTTCACTTTTCTAATTGTTGCCACTAAATGTTATCGCTCTGCATTAAAGTTTAAAAAATGAAAAATCTGCATAAATGTATGCATGTTTCTCGCATTGTGATAAAACCTAGAGCCATGAATTTTGAATGCGAATATGGGCATCTGGAAGCCCTAATTTTGAATTTGAAATTTGCTTTATTATCGATTTTATGTTTTGTAACATTTCAACGAATTTCTGATTAACAAACTAAATGATTTCAAAGCGAGCAATGGCAACACTGTACGGAAAAAAAAAACATTTTTATCTCCAGCGCACGAGACTTACGGAAATTCTAAAGATATGTTCATTTTAAAATGATGCTGCGATATTGATTTTGAACTGAATTTTATGGTTTGAGTACGTAGTACATGGTATTTAATAAAAAAAGGTAGCACACGAAACGTTAAAAAAACGCGCCTTTGGACGTAATTTAAAATCTGAAATCTTTCAGATTTTTATTATTTCTAAAATCGGTCGACAGAATAAAACAATAATTAATATAATTAGCTCAAATCTATTACTATTTTATTTACGCTAGATGCTTTGGAATTCTTTGTCGCCTTGACATTTTTCTAATCATGTAAACTGTGACTTTATTTACTTATATTCTTTCGCTATAAAAATGTTTTTAGCTAAGCTAAAGATTTTTGCATTAAGCCAAATCACACAGAGCTATCTGCATAAGGGAAGGGAGATTTTTAGGAGACGAATTTTTAAGGGAAACAAGAATTCGAGTTCATTTTGAAGCATATATTGTTTTCCAAATTTTTGTCTTTCGAATTTTTTTGGCCATTAAATTATGTTATGTTATCATGCCGTTGATGCTATTGGTTAAGACATTAGATCTTTAATTTACCTTTTATGCTACCCAACAACTAGTTTCCGTAGTGTTTTCCTTTATTCATAGAAAAAGCTTTCTTTTTAATTTATCTTTTAAATTATATGCTTTGCGTAACAAATAAACGGTCGTTTTACGTAACAAAAGAAACAATTTAAAAGTAACAGAAGTAAAACTATTGATTAATTTTGATTCTTTAGATTGGTCTGGTTTATGTGATTACGGCAAGGTCTCGTTGGGCTATCTGCCTAAGGAGAAGGATGCCTTCGTGGAGCACTTCCTAAGGGAAACTGCTTAGTATACACGTTACACATGGGTAAAACGACTTATTTCTTTAGAATTATATCTGATTCACGTAACATATAAATTTACAGGAATACGATAAAGTAAAGAAGAATTATGTTAAAGAGAAAGGATTCCTTAGCTGTGGACTTTCTATGATAAACTGGCTCATATTACATTAGGCGTAAAATTGCACAAAAATTCCTACCCAACCAGCCTTTTCGTATACCCAGCGGTATAGTCATTAGGTTTTTTTCGAAGCAAGAGTCATGAAAAACGAGCAGTGCCCTCGTCGGGGCGCGAACCTCGGTCCTCTCGAATGCGCGCCGAGTGTGCTAACCATTACTCCACGAACTGTTAAGAAGGCTGGAGAAATACCTTATAAAAGTACCAGCATAGGTCTTAATATTCAGCGACTGGCAGGTTATAGTGCATTTCATTAATAATACATTATCATGTTGATAATATATAATATTCATATAGTTATTTGCAGCTTTCTTTAACAAATTAAACATATTTCGAAGATAACATGTTATATAGCTTCGTTCAGAATCATTTAGGTTTTATTTCATTATCTTTAAGAATTCAGTTTCGAATTTTTAAAGCTTCTTATTGAAGAGTATTTTTTTTTAATTCTATATATTTTATACTTATAGGCAATTGACGAAAATAAATAATTACAAATTATAATAATATTAAATTCACAATGAAAATAGCACGAACTGTTCGCAGCTTAACTCCCAAAGTAAAAAAAATGCACGTCTAAATAAATAAATAAAAAGAAAGAAAGAAAGGAAAACCTTAAAGCTTTCAGATTTTATATTACGCCCAAAGGGGCGGTTTTTTCATTTACACATATATACACGTTTCGAGAGCATTTGGGCTGACGCCCCTTTGGGCTAAAAATATTTAAAAAACAGCATATCTTTAGAATTTCTGATATACGGTTTCGAACGCTGGAGCTAAAAATATTTTATTCTGCACAATGTGATGCCATTGATCGCTATTTGAAATCATTGAATTTCTTAATGAAAAAATTCGTTAAAGTTTAAAAAATATGAAATAGATAATAGAAAAAAAATTGAAATTCAAGACTCGGGCTTCCAGGTGCCCATATTCAAGGAATACGTTATTTATAATTTGATGGCTCTGGGTATCGTTGTTTTTTCACAATGCGAGAAATAGTATATATACCTATATTCATGCAAATTTTTTATTATTTAATTTCTTTAAATATAATACAGGGCGATAATATTTGGTGGCAACAATTTGAAAAGCGATACAGCCGTTCATGGTGATTCGCCGAAAAATGCCGTTTCGAGACTAATAGCCCTTCTGGGCTAACGCGCCTATGGGCTAATAAAAATGAAACGAAATCTGAGCCAGATGTTGACGTTAGCAAGAAATTTTGTTAATTTGAATAACACTGGAAATATTTACAAAAGTTAGGAGTTTTATGTATTATAAATTAAGTGCACATTTTATTTATACAGTGGCTATTTTCTTAAAATTATATTATTAAGAAGTTGTTTATTGGTTTTATATCTCTATCTTTGTTAAATGTTTACAGAGCGATTTTATTTAAATTTGGAAGAAAAATTAAAGAGCATATGTTTTCAGGAACAAGAGTTTAAAGTAAATATACTTTGCAGTAAATTTTTGAAAAATAAATTAATGGAAAGTAATGTAAAAATCATTTAAATATGAAAATATTTTTAAATAAACATAATAAAGAAAATCTAAATTATTTGACATTTGCTGAAAGTTAAACTGAAAGAGAAAGACGCCAGTCTAAAATTTAAAATAACGCAAGAAAGCAACCTTAATTTGGTATAGACACTGAATAACATTTGCTTCTGAAAAAGAGGAACCTATATCTGATGAATCGTGAAATAAAAATCGATAGAATATTGTTACGAATTTTACACATAGATTAATAATGTTAGCCAAAATTTATGTGAAATTTTATTTTTCTGTACAATATAAAATGAGAAACGATGCTTTTCTGGAAAAATAAGAATACAGGGGTAAGTTTACTTAACACTGAGTAAATGGCTATCTCGCTAAATTGGCGAGATCTCACCAAGCTGGAGATGGTTTTGGAGACTAATTTTTGTCGCCAAACTGAGAAAGAAATCTTTAAAAGTCGCCAAACCTGGAGACCGTTTGGCGACATTTTGGTCCAGTTCCTGTATTATCATTATAGGTATTGTAATTGAATAACTGTAGTTGATCCTCTATGTAGCTGTAACTGTATTCGGCTCTCACATGCCTTCCAGTTTCGAGAAGCAGAAAATACTAGAAATATCCCAGAGGCCAGGTGAAAACTATATAAGGTTGGAGAGTGCGTCAAGAGTAAGAGAGAGTGTAAGTTTGAAGTACTGACATCATTTCTGAATGCATTTAATCTATTAAGAACTCATAGGCATGCACCAATATTTTTCAAATTCACGCCAAACAAAGGCTGTTTTACTGATTAGTTTAAAATTTGCTGAAGAATCTGACATCCGAGAAAACTTAGAAAATGCCCTAAAGTTCGAAAAAATAATCACACAATTTCGAGAAACTATAAGTTTATTATCTTAAGAATAAGACATGCCAGTTACATTTGAAATTGTAACAATACTGAATAATTTTGTAACTGAAGAAACGTGCAAAATTAAGTTTATTAATTAAATTATTTAAGCTAAGTATTTTATTTATAGACCGTAGACAGTGATGAATAGATTCAAATTATCATTGACTTTTAAATGCATAGAGAAACCGAATGAAAGTCACAAGATATACGACTTAACGTTTCGCAATCAGCTTCCAAATCGTAAATTAAATTTAAGCCTTAATTTGCCGATGATTCGTAAATTCTTCTTTTTTAACTTTTGCTGTCTAAGTTGCTGAAAAAGTTAAAGCAATTTCTGCCCTAAGGAGTAAAGAACAATAACAAAAACGCACCACTTTGCCGAAGTCGTCATTCTTTTAACTTTATTTTGACGTCACCAACCAACATGCCCGAAGCCCGGTCCTATCAACCGCAGATTCTGAAATTAACTTGGCTTTCCGTAAAAAATAATAGTGAGCGGGGAAAGGGAGCATATGATTCGATTTTTTGACTTTTTGTTTTTATTCCACCGCTTCAGTTCTTTATAAAAGTTAGAATGAAACTGGAAAAACTTTAACACTTCTATAAGCAATTCTGTCGTTTGCTGAGTAAATCAAAAGTTTTTTTGGTTTAAAGCAGTACAATGCATTCTAGCCAATGGTCGAAAACATTGTAAAATTCATCTGTACTATTAAATAATCAAAAATCTGTTTGTTTGATTGTTCGTCTGCGTGGAAAAAAGGATGTAACGTAGTGCAACCACATTTTGAACACACTTAGTCCTTCACCTGAACATCTATACCTCGAAGACAGAATTCTGAATGTCGAATTTGGGTTGGATTTATTCCATATTTTATACAAATTTGATGATTTTTACTCCCTTGTACGAAGTAAAAAGGAAGTATTGTAATCGAGAAAAATTTTGGATATCAGAGTTCAACGTAAATATCCATTTTGACCATCATCGAATGCAATTTAACGATGTTTTTGCGTGACATCTGTACGTAAGGACAGAATAAAAGACTCTTTTGTCCCGAAAAAAGTTATAAAACTGATTTAAAATGGATTCTGAAGAGATTTTTTCATGGCGTCTGTGCGTACGTATGTACGTATCTTGCATATCTGAAAAACGAGTAGCCTCATAACGTTGACCCTTTTTATATAGGACTGCTATAACATGTAGATGTATACCTCCTATTTAGATTGTAATCGGCCGCACCAAAAGCATATAAATATATGTATATATATATATCCACTTTGTTACTCGGCTCAGTGAGCTGAGTTTCTTTGTTCTTATATGCTTGTAAATTGTGCACTTTTTGCTTTAAAAATGATTGACTTATGCTGTTCTTATCTTCCGGCTAAGGATTTTATGTTTTTAGTTAACCTGCATCTTATAGTTGTAGACTTATCAACAAAGTTGTTTAAGTGTGTTACCATAGCTGCCATATTTGTTTACATTTGAAACTTAGCAGAATAATGGATTTGTTGCCAATCTAGAACAGATAAGCTTCGCAACAACACAGTAACATGTCCCTTTATTATTGCGATTTAAATTATGCTTACGCCTTTCTGGAATTAAGTTATTAAATTATCCCATATATTGACAAAACATAGAGTCCACAACAAATTAAGTCAGTTTCTTTGCCTTCAGTGTCTTTTTGTCGAGTGAAAGGAAAAGGAAACTTTCAGTTTTGTGCATCGAAAAAATCTGCCTTCTCGCCCGCTCGCCGAATTGCTTGTTTTTTTTTAGAGACTTAATATTAATTCTAAAAAACGTTTTTTTTATTATTTTAACTGTATCTTGTGTTTTATGTTTTCTATATCTTAGATATTTTGAGTTTTTATGTATTTTTGCCTTGTCCCGAAGTGAGAACTGAATTAATTGAATGAGAAATATATCTCTAATGACATTTGAAGAAATAAGTTTAAATAAAAGGGAGGAAAAAGTGCGCATAATTTAGTACTCCTTAAAAGAAATCATATGGTGTACATATAAGATTTTTTTATTAATATACTTAGAAATTTGAGAGCCAGCAGTGGCAACATTGTTGGAAATAAAACAATTTTATCTTCAACTTTAAGATAAAGATTTAAAGACTATTGCCATTTGGGAAACTATAAGACTTTCGATATTTACTAACAAATTCCTCATTTTAAAAACAAGTATTGCCACTGCCTGAAACAAAATACTTTTACCTTCTGTATGCCGGCGTGTTGCTATTCAGTAAAGCGTATGATACTGTTCAGGTTTAATCTGTCTGATGTAGCGTAGCACACTAAGAGATTTAAAAGCAACGAACACATTTCTAAAGAATATTTTCTAATTTTCAATATAATTGATTTAAATAACAGGTCATTTAAATCATGAGATACCTAATTGGAAATATTAAATATTTTTGTGAAATTGTTCCAGCTGGACTCATTAAAACCATTCTACACCTTTTTCTTTTTTCATAGTAATAATTGAAGGTAGCTGGCTGTGGGAACAGCTAATTTGTTAAATAACAGTGGGCAGTTAAATGCCATTTCTCGTATATATTGTATAAATATGGTTTGAATTTTTTGATTAATGCCAGAACCTCATAAAAATATCTGATATTGATGAAATTAATCTGATTATCAAAAATTAGTCTAATATTTAAAATAAATTAATCTAAAGTTATCCTTAATCTAAATTTGATTATTAATCTAATTATCAAAAATGTAAAAATATGTATGACTCTAAGAAACTTCTTAAATAGTATATGGAAGGATTCTGGGGAAAGACAGAACTTTCATTCCCTGTTTTCCAAGAAAGATAGCGGTAGCTCTATTTAGACGTCTGACCGGACATAACTGTTTGCGAAACCACCTCTACAAAATTAGAGTTGTGGATTGTCCAAACTGTGTTTTGTATGACTCTAATCAGCTTATGACCTTCGAACATTTAAATAATTCCATTGCACATTCTCGTTAAGAGAACATTGTTAAAAATACTGGAGATCCCGTGAACTAATGGCTTAAGCGCTAATGTTTGGCATTTGTAAAATAAATATAAATTATCAAAAAGAAATTAATCTGATTAAAAATTTAATAAAATCATAAAGACACGTTTTCTTCGTGTTTAATTTAATAATTATAAATTTCTGTTACTTTTCAAATTAGTGGCAGCATATGACACTGTATTCAATATTTGTTTAATCAGTAGTGGCATTATATTTTTCTACGATAATTAAACGCATTAAATGAACGCTTACTCAAAAAATAATAATAATGATTACAAATATAAATGAACTTACTTCTCACGTTTATTTGTGCAATTTTATATCACTCTATTATTATGTTTTAACTTTTAAACTGTTTTAAACATCTATAATTTATTGTCATTACGTCACATTATACACCGTGTTGATAAAACTCCTTACTTGACTATTATTTTATTAATTATAATTCACAGGTATATACAAGGTGGTCATAAAGAAACTTCCTCGATATATGAAGCTCTAGCGGCCTATCCACTCAAACAATCGAAATGAAATTTAAGATATTAATATTTGAATGTATGCACTCGAGACAGTGCTGATTTAAAACATTACAGCTACGATTACAGTGAAAACATTTCGAAATTTTTGGATGGCAACATCCAGTGATATTAAAGGCAGAAATCCTGTTCAAAATCCCTGCACAAATAGAAGAATGAAAATAAAAGAACGAATAAAATAAAGAAGAACAAAGAATAATAAGAAAATAAAGAAAAATTGTTCCAATAAAAGCAGGAATCTGCCCAAATAGAAGAACGAAATGTTTGCATGTGTAGTTAACTAAAAATAAAATATCGGTAACAATGAAATACCGGTAATAAAATGGTTTCTGTATTTAAGAAGAGTTCTTACACAGATGACTGTGAAAAGTATTGAAGCATATAATTTAATTTCAAAACTGAGATCTTTTCACTTATTCTTATAGAATTCGTGCTCTGGAAATCACTGGCAGGGTTCAGTACTGGCCCGTAGCAACTCGTAATATTATTTGCATTAATTAAAAATAAACGATATTTGCAATTTAATGAGTTCGTTATAATTATCTGAATATGAATTTAAAATAATAAATCTTTATAAGAGTATTACTAACACATTTTCAGACTTCATTAAGTTTGACTTTTTTATGGTAACATTAAATAAGTTACTAAAACAAACACTTGACACACTTGGAGCGAATTATTGCTTCATTTAAAAAGAACTATAGAATGCCGAAAGAATGTTCCTTCAAGTAATTTATTTTAAAAGTATTAAAAAGTTTTAAATAAGAACCGAAAATAAATGCATAACTTGTGCTTACAAATCAGCTAACCACTTGTGGCGATGTAACTTATAGTAACAGCAAATTAAAATTAAAATTTAGTAGCCAAGGGTTACACAAATGATTTAACGCGAAGTTGGCTCAAAACATCTTTCCACCGGCATAACAATTCAAATATCGGCAACTATAGCAACTATAATGCCAACCAAAGAATGAAATCTTAACTGAGCTAGCTAACCTAGCAACGTGGCCTCGAGAGTCAAAAACACACTCTATCATACAATCCAAAAATATCACTTTATATGCCCTCGAACTGATTTACATTCTGGTATGGAAACGGAAAACAGAAGTGACAGTACAGATCTAAATCACAAAATAACTGGTTGTTTAAAATAATAGGAGTTTTTTAAATAAGTTACTTGTGGGAAAATTCTTTCGGAATTCCAAACGCAATAAAATTATAAAGTAAAGACAGTAGCAAGTTACGAAGGAATGTTTTGAGTGATATTTAAGAGGGAAAAGTAACCTTGAATTATTCTAATTTATTTATCAATCGACACCTCAATGCAAACTCAAAATGACATCAAATATCCAAATTTTGGAATTAAATTTCTCAGTGAACACAGTATCGGTCTGAATACAGCATTGAACATAGTATGAAACACTGCATGTGAACACAGTATGAAAACATTCTTAACAACTGTTACTAAACAATCCGTGAACGCAAAGAAAAAACGCTGCCCACATTAGTAACCTTGTAAGGTTTTAGTTAAACTAACAAAGTTTTATTTTAATTTGACTTTTTCTATCTGTTCTCATTTCAACTTCCCGTTAGAATAAGCGCGCGTTTCAGCTTTATGCTAATTTTAAGTGGAGCCAAGATCTACTTAAACCAGAGGTAGAAACCTCTCAGTGTGAGTGAGCTTTTAGTCTCAGACCACTGTTACTCTGTTCAACGTTCGCCTGACTAGCTAGTATTTCAATTCTAAGCCGTAGCGCTGTTACGCTATTACTTATTGAAATAATTCTAAGTGCGTTAACATTAGTTAAATCTTGCTACGCACCCTTTAGCATAGAGGCCAACCTCGCGTTTATAGCTCTGTCAGCAACGACTACTGAATTTCTAATTAGTTTCAGTTTTAATTATCTGATTGTTCAGTTTAGACCCAAGTGGCGGTCATTATTTTTTGTATCCCTCATGAGTTGGGAAGTGGCTGTAAATAATTGTGGTTTAATAAAAGAGGATTTTAAATCCTTCTTACGTGTAGTTATTCTACCACTTAATCACAGTATTCTAGCACAGCACAGAACATAGCTGCATTCAGCTCCCTGTTCAAGATCAGGACTTAAGATTTACACGAAGATGTTCGCCAAGAATATGCACCGAACACTCAGTCCTGACAACCTTCCTTTGTGCTGTGGACAAACTAAGAGATTGACGCGTAGACGAGTCAGGAGAAGGTCGAGAAGCATTAGATGCACGAGGCTACAGAAGGCTATGGAAAGAAAGCTGCAAGATGACCCAAGAGCGTTTTCCAACTAGACTCGTCCCAGTGCCGTTCAACGATTGTACCAATTACTGTCGGAAAAAGGATCCTTTTCAACTTGTAGGTAGGATACCAGGCGTGGAAGGAGTGTAAGAACGCCATCCGTAACGAAAAATATTTTACAGCGTATGAGGGAGCATCTTCATATCACTCGGTCATTGTAGCAACCTGTTAATGTATCCCATCAGGTGGTGTGGTGAGCATTTCCCAGAAGAACGAGTGCACCCCTGTGTTGTGCAGAGAGTTCAATAGTTGTCAAATACGGATTACGCGCCGCCATGTGGTTTTCGCAACAAACCGCTGCAGATTTGGCTTCTTCAGCACATGTGTTATTCCCTGATGAATGCACATTCCAGCGACAGGTGATATCGAATATCTATCATATCTTGGCAACTGACAATTCCCACGCTACGAGCTTAGGGTCCTTCCAGCGTAGTTTCTGAGTAAATGTTTGAGCCGTAATTGTGCACGGCCATCTCGTTGGTCCATATTTGCTATCAAGTCACCTGGACGGATATTTATAACTAGTGTTTTTGCGAAAACTACTGCCCAAACTACTGAACCCCGTTCCAGCAGAATCAAAAGACACATGTGGTTCCAATACTGTGAACAATCAGTCCATTACGATGTGAATATACAGGGTGATCAGCGAATAAGCCCTGATTTCAAACTTAAATATCTCTACAACAAAGATCGATAGAATTATGCGGTAAACTGTTCGTTTGTTAGCAAAACTGAAAAAATGGTGTACAAAAGTTTAGAAAATTTAGTTACGAAAATCGTATAGAATAGAACAGAGTAACTGAGTTAGATTATTCGCAATTTACTGACACAGGAATAGCTTGCCTCCATATTCTCCCGATCTGAGTCCTTGTTCCTTCTTTCTGTGGGGCGCATTGAAAGGCACTGTCTATCGAAACAATCCCGCTACTCTAGATGAACTTTAATCGTTGATGATTGGTGTTGCATGTGATTCCATTTCCGTTGAGACTTTGCAAGATGCGTGATGTCAAATTTCATTGTTCGTTTACGCCATCTTATTGTTTCGAAAGGTGAACATCTTGAAAAAATTGCATTTTGATTGCAAACACTGCTTCGCTTTATTTATTTTTTTTTATTATTTTTATTTTTTAAGACTCCTTTCAGAGAAAGAGTTTCCAGCGCAGAGCGCCATCTGTTAACGATTTTTGCAACTAAATTTTCTAAACTTTCGTAAACCATTTTTACAGTTTTGCTAATAAACGGGCAGTTTACAGCATAATTCTATCGATCTTTGCTGTAGAGATATTTAATTTTGAAATCAAGGCTTATTCGCTGATCACCCTGTATGTAACTACTTGGATACCATGCACCCGGAGCTATGAATTAGTGATAAAAGCCCAAAAATGGCTGTTCCGCTCCAACGATCTATAAATGTCTGGACGTTTCCCTTGAGGTCGTATGAAGAATCTCATCTACGGCATACATTATCTTCAATAATATCCAATTCACTGACTGCAGAAAATTTAAAGGTGAATTTCGCAGACCCCCAATTTGGAATTTTGATTAAATTTCCAGCTATGATTAGCTATCAGAGATTTTTTAGGGCAAAGGGAAAATATTCCCAGAACGAATATTAATTTCGTTTTGGCATTTGGCATTGATTCACCAAAAGCGTTGTCACCAAATATTATTGCCCTATATTATATTTAAAGAAATTAAATAATCAAGAATCTGCATTAACGTTTGTATGTTTCTCGCATTGTGATAAAACAACGGTACCTAGAGCCATCCAATTTGGAATGACGTAATCCTACTGCGAATATGGGCATTTGGAAGCCCAAATTTGAAATTTGAAATTTGGAATTTGTTTTATTATCGATTTCATATTTTGTAAAACTTTAAACAGATTTTTGATTAAGAAACTCAACGATTTCAAAGCGAGCAATGGCAACACTCTACGGGGGAAAAAATACCTTTTTATCTACAGCGCGCGAAACTGTGTATCGGAAATTCTAAAGATATGTTCCTTTTAAAATTATTTTTCAATATTGTGGTTGAAGTGAATTTTATGGTTTAAGTGCGAAGAACATGATATTTAATAAATAAAGGTAACAGGCAGAATGTTAAAAAACGCCCCTTTGGACGTAATTTAAAATCTGAAACTTTGAGAAATTTTCAGATTCGTGTTCCTTCGTGCAGAAATGTTTGAATTAAATTAATTTGGCCGATACATCTGAAACCGCACTGACAAGTTATGCTATAAATTCTCCAAGAATTGAGGTTACTTAAAGAGCCCTATTTCTAAGCTATCGACTAGGTGCCCCGATGGGGACTCGGAGAATTCCCATAATCGAGGAAATCGAAACCGATTAAAGGAGTTCAATAAATCCCATTCAAGGGTGGCCACATTTCCCGTCGTCTTTAATCGCTGCACGTGCACTAACTTCATGAAGCGAGTTATTCCCGCTGTGTGCATCAAAAAGCTCACTTTTATGCTCGGTCGAGCTCCGAGGCACCACTCAATAAAAGCCCGATAGCCCTGATTGGCTCAGAAGAAGTTAGCCGATTCGGAAAACGAGAAAATTCGGTCCCGTAACGAACCGGAGTTCTTATCTCCCAATCAGAATATCTCATTTTCGGAAACGACTTTCTCCCTATCTACCTCATTCCGCCCTTAACTGACCTCTTAAGCTCAACGCCCCTGGTCCTCAAGCCCCATTGATCCGGGGCACAGGAATTACAGGCTTCTATGCGCTTGTCTGTATGCATGTGTGTTTTCTGTAAGGAAAGGAGTGAGATAGCTGAGGGCCAGGACGCCAGATCTTAATGAATGATCTGAAAGTGCGGTGTGTCTTGAGAGTTGAGTTGAGATGTTTCTCCGGGAGTTTTAATCAGCGTAGTTATTTCTGGCTGTAAAAAAGAATTTTGGGTTGCCATTTTTTTCGTGTTTATTACTGCTTCTATCGGACATTATGTTATACATAAACCAGTGGTCTCAAACTGGTGGCCAGCGGGGAGCACGTGCCCTCCGAAGTAATTTTATGCAACCTGCGAATCCATTTTAGTTATGCATTTATTGCAAATAGATTTTAAGATTATGGTGATTTGAAGTCGTAGTTTAGGTTTTCATTTCCATCAAAACCATTTCCGATTTCCATTTCGATTAAAAATGAACATGAATAACGCACCATAAAATCTATAAATGAGGCCAATTAATTTACAGTGTGATATATAAGCCTTATTCAGATTCAAAGATGCAGATCTTATTAGCCCAGAAGGGCTAAAAATTTCGTTTGGGCATTTTTCGTTGATTCACTTTTCAAACTGTTGCCACCAAATATTAGAAAACTGTATTATATTTAAAGAAATTAAATAATGAAGAATCTGCAAAAATGTATGTATGTTTCTCGCATTGTGATAAAACAACGGTACCTAGAGCCATCCAATTTTGAATAACGTAATCCTCCCGCGAATATGGGCATCTGGAAGCCCTAATTTGGAATTTATTTTATTCTCGATTTCATATTTTGTCAGACCTTAAAGAATTTTTGATTAACAAACTCAATGAATTCAAAAGGAGGAATGGCGAAACTGTACGAAAAAAAAATTTAACTCCAGACTGTGTATCGGAAATTCGAAAGGTATGCCATTTTAAAATTGTTTTGCGATATTGATGCTGAATTGAATTTTATGGTTTAAATGCGAAGAACATGATATTTAATAAATAAATGTAACACACAAAATTTTAAAAACCACCCCTTTGAGCGTAATGTAAAATCTGAAAGCTTTCCGATTTTCCTTATATATATTTATTCTTTTATTTTATTTTTCTTTTACTTATTTTTTTATTTATTTATTGTTTTTAATTAATTTTCCCCGTTTACAGCACTACCGTACATTTGTTTATTTTGGTAGTGCTATAACTTACTTGCGTAAGCGTGAAGCCTAGTGGAATACTTTGCTGAACCCGAAAAGCTAAAATTACAGTTAACAACAACAACAACAACAAAAAATCCAAAAAAGATTTTTGTGTTGACCAAATTTAAGGACCCTCATTCTTCAAAGGTACCGCATTCAGAGCTTCCATGATTTAGCACAGATCTTGGCTCATTCCCATGAGTGTGGCTGTCTCCACAAAAAAAAAAAAAAAAAAAA
>KK114031.1:209490-221870 GCA_000611955.2 Stegodyphus mimosarum | reverse complement strand
ATATCCCAAATACACTCACTTCCAAAAGTTAAGCACGGAAAGGAAAATGCTAATTTCCGGAAGCCAATCAGAATTGAAGAGGTTGTAATTCGCTGCAGAAGTAGATGGAAGTATGGAAATATGTTAGGCAACAGCCAATCGCGATTTGTATTATATAGTGTGTGCAGTGTGCTTTTAGTGTTTCTATGTCAAGAAATATGCAAAAAAGGCAGTCTTATAAGAAGCCAGCTTTATGAAGGGCTACAAAAGTTGATTGCAAGTGCTGAAAGAAGGTGTTTAAAACTTTCGTACAGTTTGTTTTCAAAACATGCATGTTTCTACGACTTCCAGAAGATGAATGGAAGATTCTGAGCGCTGGCGTGGTGTGGGGCGCATTGAAGCAGGACAGTCGATCACAGATGTTTCTCTTTCTTCGGCGTTCATCATTCTGTAATTTCACGTTTATGGAAACAATTCCAAACCATACAGACAGTTGTCCGAAGGCCCGTAGCCCGTTCCCCAAGGGTTACAACCCCCGCGGAAGATCGATATATTGCTATTGTAGCCAAGCGGAATCGCAGAGCGACCTCCACACGTGTGACATCTATGGTTACAGCGTCCATTGGTAAGGCGATATCTGCAGCAACTGTACGCCGAAGATTACATATGAGTGGACTGTACGCCCGGGTACCTCGAGTTTGTGTTCCTCTATCCGTCCAATCAAGAGGGCCACGATTACAGTGGTGCCGGGAACAAGTCAATTGGAATGTCATGTTTACTGATGAATCAAGATTTGCTCTGGAGCCAGATGACAAGGGTGTAAGGATATGGCGTGAACAACGAACACGCAATCAGTCCCAAAACATCACCGAACATCACACATTCCGAGGTGGAAGCATTATGGTGTAGGCAGAGATTTTATTGAGATACCGCACCGACCTGCACATCTTTAAACGGAGTTCTTTGACAGCTGTCCGGTATCTAGATGAAGTCCTAGAACCCTTTGTGAGATTGTACGCTGCAGTAGTTGGCCCTACTTTTGTTTTAATGGACGATAACGCGCGTCCCCATAGAGCTGACATCGTCGATGACTACCTGGAGAGTGAAGGGATGGCGCGTATGACGTGGCCAGCATATTCGCCGAACTTAATCCCATTGAAAATCTTTGGGATGCTCTTGGCCGAGCTGTATCTTCACCTTTTCCACCTCCAGGCAGTCTTATTGAGTTGGAAACTGCTCTACAAGAAGAATGGCGATTGCTTAATTCTGCGGTGGTTGACCACCTAATTGAAGCATGGTCACAAAGTGCAAACTTTGTATACAGATGAGGGGGGATCACATACCCTATAATCGTCCTTTTCTCCCTTTGTGCTGTTTCTTTTCACTTAATACATAATACATAATTCTGTTTAAGTCTCCAGTATGTCATTATCTGATAACTTACAAAAACGTAATATTGTTTTCATTTCTGTATATAATTATTGATTTTGTTTTATGCATAAATATATATGCTACTTTCCTGTCGAATTTTGTATCAATCAATGCAGTATTTGTTGATTTTTTTTTGCATTTTACATCTTCGTGCTTAACTTTTGGAAGTGAGTGTATTTATATACAATATTTCCTGAAGTTTACGCAAATTTAGATATGCCAATTTCTGGTATGACATAAAACTAACAAAGGTATTAATTAGATCATAAATATCTTTTTATTATGAGATTATATCTAATTCTTAGAATACAGGACATTTATAGCATCGTCTTACTTAGAAACTGATTTAGATAGTATTTCTACATGCTGAGAGAAAGAGGATAATACCTACATAGGCCGACTTCAAGGTTCCGGTAAAATCTAAAACATTAAGGCGACATTGAGAAATAATTCGTTTGATAGCTCCTCTCGGATCCAGAGAACAAGTGATTTCATGTAATCTGTCCTTAACACTGTCCTAGTAGCTGAAGATCCCTCTTTTCTATCATGTTAAACATCAGGCCGGGATAGTCTGTTGTTAACATCAATAATAGACAGAAACACACCATAAGCACTCATCGCGCCCTCATCACAATCAAAGGTCGGGATTTAGTCTTCTAATGCTGGAGCGAAACGCCTCTGATGCTGGAAATTCGAAATTTTGAACTGCACTATCTATCTGTAACTGGTAAAGAAAGCATTCATCAGTATCTTTGCCAATCCATCAAATAGCCACTGCTGCAGAAGTATTCGTCACGCTCGGTTTTGCGCTTTAAAAAAGGTTCCTTTTGTTACGGCTTCCGATTTTATTGGAAACTCTCTTTAGAAAGCTATGAGAACAACTTCTCGCAGATGATTGTTCCGCTCCATTGTTATTTTGTTGGCTATATCCAGTTATTATTTTTCCCTTTCCACAAATATTACTACTAATATGAATTAAATATTAATTCATTTGGCATAAATGAACTGGAGTGCTGTCCAAATGGGATTCCACAGCCCTCGAACAGTTAATTTATATCCTCGTTCATAAAAGCAAGAGGTGATTTATTGAGGGTGAAACGAAAGGGCACATAATTTTTGCATGAGTGTGTTGTGAATTCACGTTTATTCATAATTGGCTCTAAATTCCACTATTTGGTGAAGTTTCACGGTCGATGAGATAATATGCAAGTGCCGAAAAAACTTGTTCAAACTCCTAAGCTATCTGAATTATCTGAATGTGCTCTACTTTCCTCATAGCTGCTCATATGAGAACTCCCATTTTGTTTGTACTTACATTCTTTATTACCTGCTTTTATGATAAAGACGTTTAGTTATCGAAACATTCATTTGATAGGTTTCAAAAGGTATGAGAGAACATACTTTAGACCTGGATTTTTCATTCTCTTCCTTCCCAGCGTAGTCCGTTTTTTAAAATATGACTGTAACAAAATAAATTTGTCTCTTCCTCAGAATGTTAAATCTTTTTTGAATATTATACGCATAAATTGTTCTAGTTTTTTACTGTTTTGACTGAAACATTACAACCGAGATCATGTGACAAAACAATTTAGAGTTGAAATTGTGCAAAATTTGAAAAAAGTATAATGATTTCGTTTTTTAAATCTTACTTTAGATTATAATATGATAAGGAAACATTGATTGAATTTTATCTTTTCAGTTTTTAATGCTGTGTCTAATTCTGTACAGATTTTTACCCTTTTAAACAAAAGCATTTAAAAATTATGTGCAAGCTAAAGATAATAGACATATAAAAGGAGTAGTAGTTAATGCTTGTGAAACATCATCAAAAGAAGCTGCTTTTTCTGAAATGCACATCAGAATAAATAGTCCTCTTTAATTATAATAAATCTTCAAATCACTTGCTGCTAAATAACATACACATTCAGTTCAAAATAAGGAGAAAATAATTAGCCCATTGAACTTCGGTAAATGTATAGACTACTAACTGAATGATTTAAAAGAAAAAAACTAACAATTTTCCAGTGGTTAGAAACTTTCTTAAAATATGAATTACCGTAACAAAATCAAATCGTCTCTTATTTTAATACATCATCAAAATTACATGTAAGGCAAAACAATTCCTTTGTAATTCCTTCTCTAAATTAGTTTGCTAACTTAATGAGAAAATCTTAGAGGTAAAACTAAATATTTTATTATTCTACTTTGGTAATCATTTTTTAATCTATTTCAAGAGTGACATGCCATCGACTCTTGTCTGTATTGCAGTTTAGTAATGACCAATCGAAGAAGAGATATTTTTTAAACTTCTGTGTATTTTCGATTAGTCAAATCCGTTATTTAAGTAAACCAATCCATTTCAGTTATCGATTCATCACCTAGATAGCCTGACCTTCGGCATAAATTTGGGATACCTATTCATCGGTTGCCGTTCAGGGCATAGGATTATTACTGAACTATAGAAAATAATTGCTGCATGATTAGCTGAAGTATAAGAACTTTCCTGTGAAAATGTTTAAATATTTCCTCTCGCACGTTAATTAATTACTTGCTTTGTCATTCTTATCCCTCCTTTTATAGGTAAGCGTGTGTGTGTATGTGTGTGTGTGAAGCTAATATATATAACAAGTCTAAAACGTAATTTCAAAACGCCAACCTCTTTCCTTTTGTTTTATATTTAAATCGGAGAATTGTGAAGAATTTAAAACTGGTGAACTGGAAATCCAATTAGCAAAATTTTCCTGTCTTAGATAAATTCCAAATATTAAAATGAGCAATGAACCAACGACTGGATAAGTATAAAATTGTAGCTGGGTTGCAGGATTTTATTAACCTATTATCTTATCACTTGTATGTACTATCATTTCGACTTTTGTCGGCTCCCACTAAGTGGCAAGTTAGTTAATGTTCACTAAGAACAGAGTTTTTGAAGTTAATACAAAGCTTTTGATGATGACCGCTGACGGTTTCCGAACTATTTTCGTCTACGTTCTAGATTTACTTCAGTCGGCTTTAACGTTCCCTAGCCATGTCTGCTCGTGTGATTCGAGAAACTGTGCTGAAATTCCTAGTAGGACCTTATCAATTCATATTTTAGATACTTCGGTTTACCTTAGTATTCGTGTTTTGTTAATCTAGCAAGAAGCGGTCATTTGTTTTGTTACTATAAGAGCTGTGTAATTTTTGTTAAATTGAAAAAATTTAGCGTTTCTATTGAACTTGATTAAGTCCTGCAAACCGTATTAGACAAGATAGTAAGTTATCGCTATGTCTCATCATCACCAAGTACTAAAACAGCCTCTTTATTTTAAGCAAACCTGGACCTAAGGTACGATTTGTACTACAGATACACCACCACTTATGTTGCATCAAAAATTAAACAATAACAGACTGTTAAACTCAAAAGCGAGTAACATGGTCTAAGATTACGCTTTCAATAAAATAAGCTATAAGCTAGTTCCATTATTTTACCGGCAAGTATTTTTAAAGTATCGGCTAACCAGTAAATAACCGGAATATATTTTTTAAATAGAGCTAGCGTAATCCTAAAACCATCGTGGGACTACCAGTCTCTCTCTCTCTCTGTCTAAGATTTAAGCACTCAGCTTATTTAGCGTATTTACTCCGAAAGCTTATTTGCATTCGAGTAAGGAATACAGAAGGAAAAAGCTACAATGAAGAACAAAATCATAATAATTGATAATTAACTTCATATATGTTACATTCTCTCAATCAAAAATTAAATAATTGCAAACGAAAGTCTTTAATGACTCTGTCTAAGATTTTAAATTCTAAGATCTAACAGCACGAGCCAACCTTTATAACCACACTTAATTAAATCTGTAAGTACAAATTCACGTTATAAGAAACTTGGGTTCTTTTGGAGAATTTCATACCACCATCTTTTACGTCATATCTTCTTCCAGGAATCTAGAAGGAAACATACTCACACTAGAAAAGGAAAAATACTCTAGTGGACAAAACTTAAGCAACTTTTCTTATTTGCGCCGTAATTCTGTAAAGCCTCAACTGGGAGACATGAAATTCATACTACGAAAACAGAAGGTAGTAATTAAAGGACGAGGTAACTATAATGGCAAAAAAATTAATACTACGCAAACAGTACGGAACGAACAGAAAAAGGCTTTATCGGCAAAATGGCGTCGGTACAAAACCTGTTTGGCCAAGAAAACAACAAACCATAGAGTCTTAGGAAGTAATATGACATCTCCAAAGGACAACGGTTGTGTTGCATCGTCTGTCGATACTTAACACCATACTATCTAATAGGTCTTGGGATAAGAGTTTTCCATTTCCCAAGAAACATCTGTTTCAGTTCTCTGGTGTATTTCCAAGGGTAAGATCATACCATCAATCGTCTCCCTAGCGTTTCTCAGAGGAGTTCAAAGAGATTAAAATCAGGGGAGCATGCTGGCCAATTCCTCTTGTGCAATCTTCACCTTCCAGGGACTCCTCAACAGCATCAGTTCTGCGTGACTGTGCATTATCATAGACAAAGACAAATTAAGGACCAATGGCCTCTCAAAAAGGACGCATTTGAGGAGGATAAATTCATCACAGTAGTGAAACTTTGTCAAAAATGTGGAGCTCCATCCTTCCGTTCCTCCTAATTCCTCCCCATATAAGCATGCCAGAACCAGCGAACTTTTGACGTTTTTTCAAAAGGGAACAGGCCGTTTCTCTGATGCAGTTTTCTCCGATAAGGTTTCCTCTCACTGGTTTTCTTGAATTTTGACCGTTGAACTGGTTCCTCTTCCGGCGGCCTGTTGATGCGTAGGCTTCAGATTCGCTGACCTGTCATTTTCCCGTTGCTACAAATTTGCTGCTGACCTCCCTTTACCATTTTCCTTTTGCCGTTCTCCCCATTGCTGTTGTTTAGCACTAGCGTGATCGTCGTATCTCAGAATTTTCTCTTTACCCTTGTACAAATTCCTTGTTCTTTTCTTTATTCTTGTCATCCCGTTTTCTGTAGCTTTGCTTTTCGACGCCTCCTAAAACCCCGGTCTTTTCTTTTCTTCCTCACGTTTTCCGGAATCCTTTCTATTTCCTTCATATGAATGTTGACTCTGGATCCACCGCATTCGTAAATAGCCCATCATTGCTCAAGTCATGTGATTCTAGTAATACCTCTTGTAATAATGGCATATCAGCACGATAATAACAGCATTTGACCTGATCCACAATTTCTTTTGCACATTAATTATTTTCTTCTTTCAAATGCACCACTAGTTCTTCTTTGTTACCCAGACTGCCAACATTTGTCTAATACACTTGACAGGAGTACAAATACGAATATTCTATAATACAAAACATGTTGGAGTACATTTTCCGAAATGTGACAATTGCACAAAAAATTTGTTCGTGAATGTCAGTGTCTGTAACTTTAGCAGAAGGCAAATTTTGGAAGTTAAATCTCATAGAAGTTATATATAATCTTCAATCAGTGAAGAATGATTACTCAGACTTTCTTTAACGCTAGTATAGCGAAAGGGGTCATTTTAAATTAAATGGCTCTTTTTTAAATTAACTTTTTGAAATTTTTTGATTATTCTTAACCATATAAGATGACAAAATTTAGTTGGCCTGCTTTAAATGATTATTTTTTTTAAATAATAGTATATACCGAGAAGTACGACTAGCAGTCATTTTTACTTCCTTCTCTGTTTAGTAAAAAGATAACTCGGAAAAATGAAGCAGCGTCTTGACGCAATCTGCTTGGGTTTTCTTTTTATTTTCATGCCAGATGTTATTCGACATGTAGTTGGAATAAACGTGAGGCTTCCCTTCCCAAAATGTTAATGTCTCAGTTGAGTTTCATGTTTCTAGTCTGAGTATTTTAGCAAGCCCTTCGCCTTTCTCTGTGTCACACCTTCATTTCGCTTGCAAATGTTAGAGCCATCTGACTACTTTTTCCAAGCTGTGATTTTTTCTATTAATCGTGTCACGTAGAACTGTTGGAAGGAAATATTTATCAGAAAAAAACCCATAAAAGGTTTACAAGGATTATAAAATTCAGGTTCAGAATTTAGTTCCCATGAAGAATCTCATACAGAAATTTATTCTCTTCGATCTGATCAAGATCGGATTATTCAAACTATAACAAGTGAAACTGATTAGTCAAATGTCGTTTCTATTATTCCTTTAAAAGATATTGCTATAATATACAATATTCTAAAATCTGCTCTCGAGGAAGAATAAAGTATCCCTTCTATATTGTATCGACCTGCAGTAAAACGTTTACCATCGCTATTGTAAGCGGAATGAACTATTCTTAATGAAATCGCAAGGGTGGGAGTATATTTGGATATGTACTTAATATTTGCATTTCTTTTTATTTTGATAAATGAAAACAATATTTATATTCCATGTTTATTCTTCTCATATGAAAATAAAACAGTATACTTTTCTTAGCCGCACGTGCTGCAGGCTTTTTTCTGTTTAATAATACGTCATGTTTTAGAATAGTCTGTGTGTCTACAAAGCTCCTTCTTTTAGTCCAAGGCGACTAACAACAGAGAGCCAAGCAAATTGCTGTATGGTCACGAGGGAATCATTGCAACATTTCGTTAGTTAAAAATTATTTTTTGCAGACAATGCTCATTTACTTGAAATATTATCCTGGTAAAGGAGTATTGTCGCGACGATTGCACATAAATCCTTTCATCAAATAGTACACGAGTACCTACATAAGCCCCTTTGTTATCAGCCGTTGAAGGAAGGCTAGTGCGTATTCTTCTTTCTTCCGTTTCTGAAAGTCTTGTATCATCCGAAGTATTCAGCTAAAAACAAAACAGTATTTCCATAATATATTCTAAAATATTGTAATGTTTCAAAACTAAATTTTCCGAACTTTACACAAGACACTTTTATATAATTCTGATCAAGACTTCTTCGAATTTTTGCTCATAACAAAGCAAAAAAAAATTACTGCGTATTTTGATAACGCACACGCTATTACGGAGATAAGAACTGTTAAAGTATACACTGTTACTAAGATGAGAACTCATTTGAGAAAGCTCAAAGCAATATATCTAAATTTCCTCTTCAATTAATCCCTCCTTTTCTTCACAAAATATTACAAAAGAGTCATTCTGCACAACAATTCTTGCATAAAAAAGGTCATTCCGTCATTACTTCGAAGCATATCGCGTAGAAATATATTTTTATATATATATATACACTGGTTACCATAAATTAAGCAAAAATCACAAACATCACGATTACTGAAAAAGTTACATGTTGAATTTTACGACACTTACCCACAATATACAACACATAGTAAGGTTTCAAATAACATAAAAAGAAATTAGCAGACAATTATGGTAGTGTAGAAATTAGCATATGTATAAAATGAACAAATCGAAAGTGTCAGTTTGCTATAAAAAATACTTTCAATATGGAATATGATCGCCTCTAGAAGCAATACAGCACATACAGCGACGTTTGATGCTTTCAATTATGCGGTCTATCAGTTCCATAGGAAGCGAGAGCCATTGTTCTTCCAAAGCAGTTGCAAGCGCGGCAAGGGTCTGAGGGAGCAAATTCAGAGCAGCTGGATGTCTCCAAAATGTATCAGAAACGTGCACGATAGGATTCTTCAAGTCCGGGGATCGTCCTGGCCGCTCCATGCGCATAATTGTTTCCTGTTGATAACGATCTACGATGCGAGCCCTGTGTGCTCTTGCGTTATCGTTCTGTAACAGGAAAGCATCACCTATTGCCCCGGCATATAGGCGCACATAAGCATCAAGGATGTCATCTCTATAAACCTGAGCATTCACGGTTCCCCTTCGAAAGACATGGAGGTTTGTGCGTCCACCCAAAGAGATGCACCCCAAACACAGACACTGCCTTTTCCGTATGAGTCTCTTTCACGGATGTTTGACGGATGATAACGGGTTCTAGGTTCTATCAAATGACGCCTACTATCGCTTTCTAGATTAAACCTGGACTCATCCGTAAAGAGAACAGCCCTCTATTGATCAAGCGTCTAGTGAACATGTTGTCGTGCCCACTGCAAACGGCCCCTCCTATGGCGTGACGTGAGCGGCACGCAAATGGCTGGTCGCCTCGCATACAGACCACCTTCGTGAAGCCTTCTACGCACAGATGACGTTGACACCAACTTTCCGATGGCTGCAGCAAGAAAGGATCTAAGAAGAGGTTGGAGTAGCGGTTCTATTCCTGCCTGCACATAATGTCAAATATCGGTCATCGGCGCTCGTCGTAGCAGTTGGCCGTCCTTGGCTGAACCTCCTAGGTGTCGAATCTGTGGTTTGAAATTGCCTCCAAAGTCTATGAACCACAGAAAGGACTCACATTTAGCCATCTGGCCACTTCTGTTTGACTTTGTCCTACCTCTAGTCTCCCAATGGCTCTCCATCGTAGTCCTCCAGGCATAATTTGCCTGCAGGTCATTGTTACGAATTGGCTATCTCCGATTTCTGATGTCACTATCACAGTGAAATATGTGGGCTTGCTCTCAAACATGGACTTTTATGCTTCTCGCAGAGGACGTATTCCGAGTGTAGCGCCACTAATTTGCATGTTGCAGTTTTAGTCAGCTGCTCTTAGTTGGCAACATATTCACATTTCATACGGTTTGGCTTATTTTTGAGAGAGTTAACCGCTATATTTGTGATTTTTCCTTAATTTATGATAACCAGTGTATAATGGAGTTGTGTTTCGTATAAAATGAATCTACTACAAGTTTTTTTCAGTAAGCAGCTGGCAATGTAGTCTTTCAGATACTACATTTGTCAGGACTTAGTGTTCTGTGCATCCTTTTTGGAAACATGGTAAATTCTGTAAAGGGTTCTTATCCTCAAGTTCTAAGTCCTGGACTGGAACAGGGAGCGGAAGGTACGCTATGTTCTGATGTAACTGCTGGGCTGGAGAATAACTGCACGTGAAAGGGATTTGAAATCCTCTTTTATTAAATCACTATTAATAACAAACCTCCCAATTCGGGAGAGATACAGAAAGTAAAAGACCACACTTGGGTCGAACTTAACAATCAAATAAATTTAAATAAATTAAAATAGAACTTAAACTTTGCTTCGCAGAGCACTTCGCGGAAGTTGGCCTCTATCTAAAAGGGTGCGCAGCAAGATATACTAAATACTACCGCACTTTAATTTATTTTACAATGCAATCACGTAGTAAGCACTATGGCTTATAAATTTAAACTGCTAGCTGGTCAGGCGAACGTTGAGCGGCGTGACCGTGATCTGAGGCAAAGCTCTCACACACCGAGAGGTTTCTACCTCTGGCTTAAATAGTGCTTGGCTGAACTTCAAAATTAGCATAAGCTAAAAACGCGCGCTTCTTCTGACAGGAAGTTGAAGCAGAGAGGAGATAGAAAAGATTTAAATTAAAATAAACTTGGTTAGTTTAACTAAAACCTTACATACTTCCCGCCAGAATTGCGATAGTTAAACTACTTTGGTCCAAACGGACCATGTTGAAAACTAGCAATTCTAAATAGTCGAAAATTTCACTGTTCTAAACTTAGGCCAACTCTTACAAGGCAATATATGTTTGTGTAAAATACAGACGAAATTTTCTGGAACAACAATCTTCAACATTTTTTTTTTCAAGTCTTATTCTTCAAACAGTCTTACTCCTTCCAGCAAAATCTGGAAGGAAAACAACTTTAGTATGACATAATAACAGAATAATTCTAAGTGGTACAAATCCTTATTTTTTTTTTTTTGTGTAATTTTGCACACACACATTATCATTCAAGCACAATTAAATTCTTCCCCCGTATGCTCTCTCACCGGTGTTGGATGTAAAGCAAACCGCCATTGCGGGTTTTTATGTGTTCGGGGGTGTTCAACTCTTCCACCTACAATCGACTAACATTAGTTAGAACTTGACATACGAGACCTGAAAAAAACGCCCTATAACCAGCTAATCCTAAGGTTCTCACTAGCTTTATGTCTAACACTTTAAGTGTATTTGGTGGAGAGCCTAATTAACACTTGCATTCTAAAATAGTCAATCTTTAACTTTTCATGCATACAAATTCGCAGTTTGCACACAACATTCACATTAATATTGCACTTAACGTGCATTGCTAGCATAATATTATTTGTTACATTTCATAACACATTAACAATTTCATAGCAATCCTGAAATGCAAATAGAGGTTAAATTTCTAAGCTTACAGAAATATAGGTTAAATTTCTAAGCTTACAGCAAGTGCTTCCTATTCCTTTCTGAAGGTACTTTCTTGAAATATGAAATTACATTGAATTAATAGTCTACAGACTAAATCGTGTTTTTCAATTTTCCGAATTTTCATTCTAGACATTTTACAAGTCTTTCAACAAAGAGTCATACAAAATCATTTACTTAACATTTTCTTTTTCAGCAATTCATTGCTTTTACAAAATTAATCTATTTACAAACATTAGGTGATTTTACATCTTTAAGAATTACAAAAACATTTTACTTTCAATATGAGAACTTATCGCCCTCTTGGCGTAAAAGTCAACCTCCCTTGAGGTAAAATCGGCCCTGCAACTTGCAGTATACTCAAAAATTAACTAAACTTTTGAATACGAAATTGTACTTATCTTATGATGATCGTCCATCCTTTTCTTGGCCCAATCTTTGAAAGTCGAGTACGTTGTAGCTTGGTTGAGTTTCCTCGTTTTTCGTTGTTGTTCTTTCGGAGCCTGCTGATCTCTTTTCCTTTTGAAATTCCGTCGTTGTATCCTCGGAAATTTGCTTTGTAGAGGGGGTTCCTCCGCTGGACGTTTGGTGGACTGGGCCCTTCTCTCCTGGGCCCTTGCTCGTTGCTTGTCCTGGTTCCTGCTGTATTCGGGAAGTTGATTCTCAGGCTGCAATCGACGTTTCTTGCTTCTCAGGCACCTGTCCGATGATTCCACAGTTCTTTTGGATACATTGGGCTTCCCTTGCCCATTCTGCTTTCTTCTCTT
>KK114031.1:177333-205769 GCA_000611955.2 Stegodyphus mimosarum | reverse complement strand
TTAATAAACTTTGCTTCGCAGAGCACTTCGCGGAAGTTGGCCTCTATCTAAAAGGGTGCGTAGCAAGATATACTAAATACTACCGCACTTTAATTTATTTTACAATGCAATCACGTAGTAAGCACTATGGCTTAATTTAAAACTTCTCTCACACACCGAGAGGTTTCTACCTCTGGCTTAAATAGTGCTTGGCTGTACTTCAAAATTAGCATAAGTTAAAAACTCGCGCTTCTTCTGACAGGAAGTTGAAACAGAGAGGATATAGAAAAGATTTAAATTAAAATAAAACTTGGTTAGTTTAACTAAAACCTTACACATTAACAACGGCAGTAAAACATTGCAAAGAGATGCCCAAAATATTGATTTTAAACGAAACTTGTGTCTCTCTTCCCTTGGATAATTTTTAGAATTGACATTAATTTGCAGCTCTAATTTTGCTTTCATAGTTTCAATAACTATGTTAAACTTCTCGGTTTTTTACTACCTATTGTCTATTAGATAATATTAATATCTCACTCATCACTCACATACAGATACATATACATTTGTTCGAAAAGTATTTCAGTAGGGTGAAGAAGTAATTCAAAATTTATGATGAATTTTCGCTTTCGAGTATTCCGAAAACTCGTTGCCCTAAGATCTCGGTCAGTACTTCTGAAAGCACAATAATTATTCGATAAAAAATCTTGCTGTTGAACTCAGAAATCCAATAATGTCAAATTTTAATTATTCACTCTCTATTCCTTGTTATATTCAACTGGTTTTTCATACTATATATTTAATATAAAGGTGAAAATACATTTGTAAACTTCTCTCTAAATGAAAACTCTTTCGAAAACTTCTGTTTTGTGAGAGAGTAAAGATTTCTAGAGGAAAATACAGCGGCGACTGGAAAAAACAGTGGAAAAGTCTATTTATAAGGTTTCTCCTTAATTCTCTTAATCTTCTTACTGAGCATAAGCTGTGAAACCCTATGTGGAGGACAGTGAGCAAATCTAGGCTATGTCCTTTAGTGTTGAAGAACTACAAAGTCAGAAGGAGGGTTTAAAGTGACCCTTTAATTCAAATAATTAAAACTCTCCAACTTGAGAGTAAGCCACTACTTGGGCTGAACTAAAATAATAGGAAATAAAGTGTGTTAACAAATTCAAATACCTAACTTAATCTTAAGTAGGACGGCGAAGGTAGCCTAACTCTTAGTGAAATGCAATAAATGCGAATTTCACTAGCAAGCACTAGTAATTGCAATTGCCTATGAAGGCGAACTTTCAGTAGACAGAGGAAATCTTTGCGCGCACAGCCTTACGGCGATAAATCCATTATTCTTCCCTTCTAACGAGTAACTTTGTAATAATTACGTTTATTTTTTTTCAGACGTGAATGAATATGTTTTTACATAACAATTTATTATTTTGAGTTTAACGTTAATATAAGAGGGTTCTCAATTTAACATTTATGTGGTTATATTATTTGTATTGTAAGGTTTATCCTTAGTTTATTAACTGTTATTTTAAGTTATGCCTCTTTCTTATTCATTCTAATTTCAGCTTACAATTTCCTCTCACAAGGTAATTTCAGAAGCGCAGTGAATGCAAATGAGTAAGGGTACTATTTAAGTCTATGCTTTACCAACTTCTACAGAGAGAGTCTGATTTTCCTGACTAGCGCGTTTGCCATTTCGCTACATTCTCTCTTAGCTACGACGCTCGGCCATACTTTAGGCCCTTGCTTGGCTTTGCCGATTTAATTAACATTTAGGGGCCAACTACTTAGAATTCTGTTAACTTCGGCTATACGTTTCATATGGCTTTTATTAAGCTACTTTAGCTTAAATTCATAGTTATTTAAGATCAAGCACAAGTGGAGGCTTTGTGTAGTTCCGAGTTAGGAACTGATTGTAAATATTCTGAGAAATAAAGAGTAATTAACCCTTCTTACGTGTTTATTCACACTCTTAAGCGAGTATACGCTTGTTAGTGTTTGTGGGGTTCTGAGATTGAACACTGGAATTGAATAAGTAAAACTCCACATGTGTGCGCCCGAAAGTGTTCTTAAAGAACCATGCCGCTAGGAGGTGAAGATTTCACATTGACCGCTCCCGCCTTTCAGATCCCTCAGGCACAACCAAACCCCATGGAGGGATTTGGATTCATCTTCGAAACGATGAGAGCGGCGATGAAGCCAACAGCAACGTTTGAAGGAAGAGGAACCGTAATGGCCTTCCTTGAGCAGCTGGATCTACACTTCACGTTACATCCTGCGAAACAGCCGCAAAGAATGATCGCTACGTCCAACTTAAAAGGTCAAGCCCTTACAAGATACAAGAAGCCCTTGATACAAGAATATTGGCAAGAGTTTGTTGGAGGATCCAGGATTCGAAACGTATACGTGGGAAAATTTTCAAAATTCCCTATTGAAAGCATTCCAAGTTGTAAGAGACTGCGCAAGATTGGAATCAGAATTATTTAGTAAATATCAAACTAACTTCGACGAATTAATAGATTTCACCTTAAGGAAGATCCATATTGTCAAATTATTATATGGGAAAAGGCCCGACAATGAAATAATTTTGCCGCAGTTGCTTTCATCAATTCAGGATTTTCTTGAAGTTAGAAATCAGCAGACACTGGAAAGCTTATTCGAACTAGCTGTCAAATTTCAGAGTAGGCGAACGGCCGAAAACGCGCGTGCGAAATTCAGACGAAATTCAGACGATTCAGACGAAATTCAGACGAAACGTCAAGGTCAAGAGAATTCCTATCGGCAAGAGAGAAAAATAGCAAAGCCGGATAAGAGGAAAGCCGATCAGACCGATCAGAAATAAAAAAAACAGTTGGACCAAGGGGTTTAAAAGAAAAATTTAAGCTAGTCACAGTAACAAGAAGCAGGGTGAAGTCATCGTGTGAGAAGGCAAATCCCTCAGAAATCAAACTGAATACGGTAGTCGTACAAATTTGGCCTTGCCAGAGATCCAGATATTACTAAACGACGTCCCTACGACCACCCTGCTGGATACCGGAGCTCAATGCAACTTCCTGTCGCAGATTGCTACCCAAGGCAAACAGTGTGTCTGCTTGGGAAAAGTGGGGCTGCATGTCGAAATAAAGAATGAGGTGCAGAAAATAAACTTTCTCGTAGTAAAGAATTTGTTAACCGCAGTCATATTGGGAGTTGATTTCTTACGCGCAGCTAGCGCAAAATTTAATTTTAAAGCTTCTACCTTACAGATCAAGATGGACAAAATTCAAGACGAAAAAGCCGCAGTCCCGAAGGGGAATCTAAGTCACATCGAAGAAGGAAAAAAACAAAAAAAACAGCAATTGGTAAGAAACTTTTCTCAGTTATTTAACGACAAACCTGGCTTCTGCCAGATTGTCTCGCATAGCATAGACACTGGTAGTGAGCCTCCAGTTCGTTCAAAACCTTATAGATATGATCGTGTAAAGAAGACGTTCTCGAGCAACGCATTAAGAAAATGCACCCGCAGATCCGAACGCTTGGAGATTCGCAATTGATTACCGAAAATTAAATAGCATAACGAAATACCGTACATATCCCCTCCCGATAATAGATGAAATTATAAGAAAAACTCGGTCGCCTAAATATATGACCACTTTAGATCTGACATCAGGCTATTTTCAAATTGCAGTAAAACCCGAGGATGTCGAAAAAAACAGTTTTATTACAAAGTCAGGCGTGTATGCCTTTTTAAGAATACCGCTTGGCTTAAGCGGTGCTCCGACTACATTTCAAAAAGTTATGGGTGTTGTTTTAAGGTCAGTCTTGGGAAAAAACACAGTCATCTATCTCGATGATATTGTGACGAGCGAAATCCCAGAGGAACACATTAAACATTTAGAGGAAGTTTTTACATTTTTAAATGAAGCAAGCCACAAAATTAATCCTAAAAAGTGCAAATTTGCCTCCAAGAAATTGAGATACCTCAGCTATAAAATCTAGAAAAACGGTATAGAAACTGACAACTCTAAAATTTTAGCGATCAAAAGTTATCCACCGCCAAATACGGCAAAGAAATTATCATCCTTCCTGGGGATGTGTTCCTATTATGGAGTATTCATTAAAGATTTTGCAAAGATAGTTGAACCCTTGTTGGTGCTTAAACGAAAAAAGACTATGTTCATATGGACAGCGGAGGCGAACACGGCATTTGAAGAATTGAAACACGCCTTAATTAACGATGCGTCCGCTGTAATCCATCAGTTCTTTCCCAAAATGGGAAGCCCATAGCTTTTTTTAGCAAGCCGCTTAATCAAATTATACCGTAACTGAGCGGGAAACCCTTGCGGTCCTATTAGCGGTGCAAAAATTTCGTGTGTTCTTTGGAAGTGCCCCAATTACTGCGTGTTCAGATCACGCGGCAGTTGATCGCCTATACTCCGGTAAAAATTTCTCGTCCCGGCTCATACGTTGGGCACTAAAACTGAAAGAGTTTAATTTAATAATAAAACACACGCCGGGGAAAGAAAATTTAGTTGCAGACGCACTATCAAGAATAAAGATCAATGAAGACGGAAATACAATTAAATGTACGATGCTAACTGGAAAAATAATTGAATCCCGGAAAACAATAATCGCCGAATTAAAAACGGAGCCAGAATTTAAAGACATTACGGTTATCTGGAAGATCCCGAAATTTTTGAACATGTAGACTCAACGGCTATTCGCAATAGGGCGGCCCATTATGAAGTTATTGATAAACTGCTCTTTTACACGAAAACAACCAACGATAATCAAGAACTGCGACCGGTAGTCCCAATGACTCTACGCTTAAGTATTCTAGAAGAGTTCCATGATTCTAAATTAGGAGGCCATCTTGGTGTTAGGAAAACCCTGCAAAGGCTCCGCGAAGCGGTGTATTTTCCGCCGTTATACAAAGTTGTGATGCCGTATGTCAGGCCATGTCACTTGTATCAATTAATTAACGATGTTAATTACAACCCGACCAGGTACTTAAATAGCATAAAAACCACTTTCTCAAATTAATTGGTTGGTATTGATTTGCTTGGTCCCTACCCTAGAACAAAGATTAATAAAAATAGATACTTGTTAACCATTGTGGATTATTTCTCAAAATGGGTAGAAATAATTCCCCTTAAACGGGCTTCAACAAAATTAGTAGCAGATTCGTTTCTAAAAAGATATATTTTAAAATAGTAATAACAGATAATAGTAGGCAATTCGTAAGTAATTTATTTGAAAATCTGTGCACAGGCCTTGGCATACGTCATCTAAAAATGGTACCTTATAGACCGCAATGAAATACTGCGCAACGCGTAAATAAGAATATAGTTAAAATCATTCGGGGATATTTTAAGAATTATCATGACCGTTGGGACAGCTGTGTCAATGAATGAGGTTTTGCCTTGAGAACAGCAAAACACGATACCACACAAAAAAACCCGTAGAATTATTCCTAGGAAGAAATATGTTAACGCCACTGGATAAGCTATTTTTCGTTTAATAAAGACAGGAAGAGTTTTAATTGAAAGGCATACTGAAAATTATTAATGAGGCCATCAAAAATTCTGATGAGGCAATTTCGAAACGAAAATTATATCACGATAGAAAGCGAGGAGACGTAGAATATACGATAGGCCAGAATGTGCTAAAACTAAAACATTCTTTGTCATCCGCACCCGAAAATAGGGTAGCTAAATTTGAGTACAGGTTTGAGGGGCCTTTCATTATCGAGAAAATTAAATTTTCTGCGGTTTATTTAAAGATGGAAAGACTTATTGCAGGTTCCTGGGAGCGCGCCAAGAATACTGATTTCGCCGTCGCCTAACAGGGATATCCCAGAAGCAAAAAGAAAACAACCGGAGAATACTGAAGAAAGGACCGCGAAACGAACACAACAGCAGCTACAAAGTTCAGGCTCAGCGACAGTGAAAAGAACGAAACAGACAAAATTTTCCTTTCAACAGAAGCCAGCGCCGATGGGAAAGCGGAAAAGGCTCATGAAGAATATTCAAAGAGAACGTCCAACGCCACAATTGAAGCCAACTCCCTCGAAAGAAGCCACTGGAATATGGCAGCGAAGATCTACGACCGACGAGGCGAGATCCATTCCTTTTCAGGAAATCAGGAAAACCAAGAAAAGATCGAAAGATCCGGATGCTACAAGGCAAAGAGGAAGCCCGACTTCCAGAACTCTCAACCAACGAGAAAGCAGGCCAATTCAATGCCCGAGGAACAAAAAGAAAGGAGGAGCTCGAAGTGAATACCAGCCGCCCGAGAAGATTAAGAATTCAAGGTTTAAGATCTCTCACTTGGCAAGAATTTTGCGACAAAAGAATGGAGAAGTATAGAAACCAAAAAAGATAAGTGAAAATTTTCCTAGTTTGTATTGAAAGTTTTCTATTTTAAATTGAAAGTTCAATTTATGTCATGTTTAAAGTTGCTAAATACTGTTTAAAGCAAGAAATTGAATTCGCAAGTTGCGAGAATATCTGTTAAACAGAAACGATTTTTCAATTCGCAAGTTGGCGAGAATTTATTTTGTACATACCTTCCATTTGAGAATTCTGAAGTTACGAGAATATCTGTTAAACAGAAACGATTTTTCAATTCGCAAGTTGGCGAGAATTTATTTTGTACATACCTTCCATTTGAGAATTCTGAAGTTACGAGAAACTAATTTGTGAATATGTTTAGTCGAAAGACTTCAAGTGTAAGACTTGGAACTCTGGCTTCCTCTTTGCCTTGTAGTATCCGGATCTTCCCTCGGAATCTTTTGATCTTTTCTTGGTTTTTCTGGTTCCCTGAAAAGGACATAAAGAAAGATTGTAGCAAAACTTTGTAAATTTTGTACAGCAATTATAACGAATGATGTAAGGTGAATTTTAAAATACTGCATGTTAAAATGTTCGATTGAATGTAGAAATGCTAATGTCAGCTTTTAAACTATTGTAAAAGTTAAACTTGTACAAATGTAAGTTTTTGTCAATCATGACTCTAAATACCTTGTATAAGAGATGAATTGAATGAAATATAGGCTGAATGTGTTTAAAGCTAGGCTCTTCAGGCTTCACTTAAGAATTTTAAATTAAGCTTCTATGTTAGTACATTAGAACTAGCTTTTTAGTTAAGTTCTAAGGTCTGGAATGTTTGTTTCTAACAAATCGTAGGTATTGGATAGGTATCTTCGCGGAAATACAAAAATAAAAAGCTCGTTTCACTCAGAACAAATTCTGGAGAGCGTGGGGGGGAGAAGATTTAAAGTTTGGTGTGAATGAAAGTGTTGGGGGGCCAAAAATAATTTCAATAATTGGATAACAAAAGCAAAATTCGGTAGCAAAATAAAATGGCTTGTGAAAAATTTTTTTAACTCAGTTTCCTTCCAGATAATTTGTGAAAGGACCAAGACGCTGTAAACAGAGAAGCAGATGTTTGTCCAAGTCAATTTGTAAAATGTGAATGCAAAATTCTTAGTTTTAGTATAGCTTTAGATAGTGTGTAAAGTTGGCTCCAAACAGGAAACGTTTTAACGATGAATTCAAGACAGCACTATTGCTACAAGTTTAAAACTTTGATGAAAAAGAATTTTTTAGAATTTACACTCTTAAACAATGTCGTTTTGAGACCTTGTTCCTCGAGTATCCTTGCTTAGTTTGTAAGGTTTATCCTAAGTTTATTAACAGTTATTTTAAGTTATGCCTATTTCCTATTCATTCTAATTTCAGCTTACAATTTCCTACCAGAAGGTAATTTCAGAAACGCAGTGAATGCAAATGAGTAAGAGTACTATTTAAGTGGATGCTTCACTGACTTCTAATGAGAGAGTCTGATTTTCCTGACTAGCCCGCGTTTGCCATTTGGCTACATTCTCTCTTAGTTACTACACTCGGCCATACTTTAGGCCCTTGCTTGGCTTCGCCGATTTAATTAATATTTAGGGGTACTTAGAATTCTGATAGCTTCGGCTATATCTTTCAGATAGCTTTAGTTAAGCTTAGTTTAGTTTAAATTCATTATTATTTAAGTTCAAGCCCAAGTGGAGGCTTTGTATAAGTTCCGGGTTAGGAACTGAATGTATATATTCTGAGAAATAAAGGGTAGTTAACCATTCTTAGGTCTTACGTGTTTATTCACACACTTAAGTGATTATTCGCTTGTTAGTGTTTGTGGGGTTCTGAGATTGAACATTGGGTTTAAATAAGTAAAACCCCACAATATAAAGAATTTTTTTTACATTCGGATAGCTTTTAACGTTTTAGGACTACATTGTCTTTCCATTCAGTTGTTTTATTCATAAAAAAGTGCTAGGTTTTATGTGTTTGTTTCACTTTCTTAAGTTATTTCTTTTTAACTGATCTGCTTTCTCAAGTAAAAGAGCATTAAAAACAACGACAAAGAGAACAACGAATGCGGACTCATTTGTCTAGCTGGATGCGATTGAGGAAACGAGGTGTTTTGTCAACAGCACTGGCTTATGAAAGACAATTTCACGGTATATGCTCAGCAGAGTGACTGTGTTGCTAACGTAATCCCGCTTATTTCATTCCGCAGTTACGAGTGACCTGTTCACAACAATAATGCGAATCTATTGGAGAAGAGTTAAATATTTTTGTTGTTGTTAACTCTTAACAATAACAATAAACAAAAAATAAAAATAGCTATCAAAAGAAAAAAGTTAAAATCATAGATGAACTCTCCTCACACCTATCATTCATTTTATACTCTAGATCAAACAAAATTAGCCTTTTATTTATTTATTTACGAATTTTTAATTTACGAATTTGATATAAATTATATGAAAGAATGCAGTAGTACACGTACTTAAAATTTTCGAAGTTGCGTGATATTTTTAAAAGGCTATAATATTGATACAGATGAATGTGTATGACATGTAGGTGACATGTAGATATGATATGGCCTACTATGTTCAGAACTTGTAGATTATGACTGTTAATAAAAAACAATTATACCCTTTACATAATCTTACTGTTCTTAGTTTACTTCACGAATCATTGCATAGATCCTTTTTTTAAACAGACCAAACAAATGTTAGAATTTTAATTAAATTTCTTTCTGTAAAAGGAAATTTTGTTTTACAATATGCAATGCTTTCGTAAATAAAAAGTAATTTCTGTATTTAATTTTAATTCAATGAAAATAAAAAAAAGGTTATACATAGAGTTTTGGTGTTAAAGTAAATAAAAACTAATAAAAAGAATTTCACAGTTTTAATTTAGTTAAAGTACAAACGCGCAGGGGTGAAAAGCGTCGATAAATGTATTTTGCAAATTTCTCTTATGGAAATGATAATATTGCGTTATTCTTTAAAAGAATGTGAAAACGAAGAAGTAAGATTCCTTATCTTGCGTTGCAATATATGCATATATAGATTTACAGAAACAAGAGAGAAAGACTGGTATCCGGAATTACTGAATATTCAGAATTGCTGTAGTTCCATAAATTCTCGATATTTGGCATTCTATTGTATTTCAATATTAATAAAAATATCTGATGTGGACACCACCTGACTTCCTTGCACGGCCTATTAAATTATACACCACATTTCTTGCTACACTTCATTTAAACTTATTTCCTCGAATTTCGTTACAGATATATTTATAATTCAATCAATTCAGTTCTCACTTCGCGGCAAGACACAAATAAATAAAAACTCAATCTTCATTAAAAACTGTAAAATACAGAAAAGCCTAAAACGCCATATACAGATAAAAACAGTTATTTTTTTTAGAATTCAAATTAAAGTTTCTACGCAAAAACAAGCAATTTGGCCAGCGGGCGAAAAGTCAAAATTTTGGCGCATAAAAATGAAAGTTAACTTTTGGTCATACTGGGCAAAAAGACACTGAAATTGGTGCACTAGCTAAATTAATTCACTATTCTACTATGTGTTTCAAATGCAAACAAAGGGCGGACTCGTTAGGCTTAAGTCCACTTAAACTTTTAAATTGTTGGTAATTTAAAAATTATTGCAAGCAGATTAACTAAAGGCATAAAACTTTAATTAGAAGATAAGAACAACATAATTCAATTACTTTTAAAGCAAAAAATACATAGTTTAACAACATATGAGAATAAAAAAATTGAGCTCACCTAGCCGGGTAGCAGAGTGTCAATATATATACATACATATATATATGTGAATAGGAGGACGGCAACAACTCAACTCGACTAACGGAATCGCGGGGCAGAGATTGCTGATGGAAGATGAGACGAGCTGTTGTGTTTTCGACTAAGACGTAATGATTAGAGAACAAAGATGTATCTTCTTGATTATCACTCTTTTCTTCATTTGTAAATAGTCACCAATGTAAATAGCCACTAATGTACCTTCACCAATAGTTAAATAAACTACTTTAGTTACCTAGATATATCGTTAGCCTGAGTCCACATGGAACCTCGACCGGTTCTTCAGTGAAGGTAAGCTGTTCTTTAAGAATCAAGTAAAGAATCTTTTGAATTCAGTTTAGATGAAGTGAAAGTAAAGAATCTTTTGAATTAAATTTTGATGAATTAAAACTATACTTTTGCTGCCAGAAATTTTTGTGTTGAACCAGAACTTTTGTTTTGAATTCGAAACTGAATTTTCATTTTACTGTATTAATTTGTTCATCACTTGTGTTCTTTGAAATATTTAAATTGTGACAATGTCAACTCTAAATGATATACCACATATAGCTAAATCTTTAAAATCAGCTTCTACAAAAGCAGTTAAGTTACTGCATAAATTTGTGTTTGGTCAAGAAGGTGACCGTGCAAATCGCAAACGACTTCGCGAATTCACAGGCCTAGATAACTCTTTTCACTCTGCCGAAGTTAAGGAACGTTTATTAAATATTTTCACTCTGGCAGATCTAATTTCGATTCTTAATGTTCTGAATTTAGAATGTGCCATTTCTGCTGATGAATGTTATACTACAATTGTGAATGCTTTAACTAATTTCGATCTGTTATTAGAAACTACTATTTCCGATTCTGATTCCGACAGTGAAGTAGAAAACCAAGAACAAAAATTAATTTCCGAAAATAAAATGGAGTCTCAAATAAATACGCAGTCAGTTTCTTGTTCGAACTTGGCAACTAGCCAAAACGCGCAGACTTCCACCACCGATGTTTGTTTACATAAACAACGAATAAATCATTCACCTGGCATGTCATCAATGGTAAATGAACAGCAATTCAGCTTAACTTTCCGTGACTTATATGACTGTATTAAATCTTTTGACGGTTCTTCTGATAATATAATTGAATCTTTTTTAGATGATCTAGAAGAATTATTTCAACTGAATAGAATTACACATGATGTTCACAAGATTATATTTACAAAAAAATGCTTATCAGGCTCTGCTAAAACTATTGTAAATTCTTTACATGGTGTCAAAACATTTACTGCGCTAAAAGAATATTTGTTAGAAGAATTTTCCTCTAAGCTTAACAGTGCAGATTTGCATAAACTAATGTTTAAAAGACGTCTAAAGCCAAACGAATCCTTATTCGATTATTTTATTGCTATGAGAGAAATTGGTTCTAGAGGTCAAATTGATATGTCTTCTATTTTTGATTATGTGATTAATGGTATTCCAGAAAACCCTAACAAAATTTTATTATATGGTTGTAAAACTGTAAGTGAATTCAAAGATAAGTTAAAAATTTATGAAAAACTTGTGTCTGCTTCCAAACATACTAAATTTTCTAGTGACCTGAAATTTAAACAAAATAATTCTCATCACTTAGAGAACAAAATTTCTCAAAAGCCTACCTAACCTATAGTTTGCTACAATTGTGGTTCTAAAGGCCATAAAAGTTCTAATTGTTCTCATAAACAGCCCAAATGTTTTTCATGCAATTCATATGGGCATAAATCATCTACTTGTACTCAGAAAACAAGTCGTGTATCACCTCCATCGTCACAAAAATCAGAGACAGTTCTCAATCAAGTTGTCGTACAGTCACATCCCCTACATTCTATGATGATTCACATCAATATTTCTGAGGTTGTTATTCCCCCATTGATTGACACTGGCAGTCAAGCTACTATAATTAACACATCAACACATAAAAAAATTGGTTCTCCAGCGCTTCAAAAACCTTCTGTAACATTATGAGGACTTGGTGATCGCATTATACACACAATAGGATATTTCGCCGGTTGTTTCAAAATTCAAAATACGAATTTTAAAACTGACATTCATGTTATTGATGATAATTTACTATCTGTTGACGCAATTATTGGAAATGATTGTATCCAACAAGCTGAATTTTCTATTGGAAAACACGGTATTAAACTAATAGAAGCAGAAAACAAGAAATCTGAAAGCGATTCTGAAGGGCATAAAAATTCTCATTGCATTGAAAGTGGTTCTGAAAAATGATCCGGAAAAGTTGTGATTTCTTGTTTTTCACTTCCAAAATCAGAAACTGATCTTGTTAGTATAGCTCCTGTTACAGTACAGAATGTGAGCAAACTGGACACTTCACCTACAATCAAAGCAAGTGGCAATGATCCCCTGATTGTGAATTCTGACGACGTTCTGAGTGATGCAAATTCTGTTGTAAATGAAAATGATGCTATCAACGATGAATTAGTGCAAAAAGGAAACTTAAGCACAACACACGTAGATTCGAAGCCATCGAGGAACAACGCCACTGCAGACGGATATTCTGAAAAGAAGCATTTTCCCAAAGAACAGTCTCAGATCCCAGTTTATGATGAATTAACTGCTAATTCCACTCGAAAAACTTCAGTAGCATACCTTGCAACAGACAATCACGAGAAACCGTGCGAAACGAAGACACTAGAGAGACCAACGAAGAAGACGAGAAGAAGGAAGTTGAAAAGCAGAACTCAGTTAGAAAACTTGATGACAAAGATGCTGATACAGAAAGCAAAGACAGAACAAACGAAACTAAAGAAGGTAAGAAAAAAGAAGAGGAAAAACAGACTAAAACCCAAAAAAAAAAAAAAAAAAAAGAAAAAGAAAAAGAAAAAAAAAACCTTATACAAAGCTGGTGATCAAGTCGCACTTCAGCGCACTCAATTTGGAACTGGAATCAAACTCCGTCCCCGATTTTTTGGACCTTACAAAGTCACAGCTGTTAAGCCAAATGATCGCTATGAGGTAGAGAAAGTTGGAATACATGAAGGCTCTAACAAAACTTCCACAGCTGCTGATCTGATGAAACCATGGCCTTTTTAATAATGAACTCTTTAGACATTCCATTTAGTATTTACTATCTTTCATTCTTTTTCTGTTCATTATTTTTTTTAATTAGTTGAATTTTTTTCTCTCTACATAGAAATTTTATATGTACAAGATGTATTAAGATGTTAATTTTTTTCCTTGCCAAGAAGTTCCAGATATGCTCCTAAAGACGCTTGAGCAATTAAGACGGTCTGGAGAAACAACATTTTCCCCCCTCAAGCCGTTCCAAGATGATCCATTGACACTCAATGAAAATGACGTTCTTTTTTTATTTCCCCAGGACGTTCTAAGACGATGCATCCAAAGGAACGATTTTTTTCTTTTTTTTAATGACTCATTTCAGATTTTGCTGTAACTCCATCATCGGCAGGAGGACCTGTCGCGTCAGGATGCCCGTGTGTGAATAGGAGGACGGCAACAACTCAACTCGACTAACGGTATCGCGGGGGAGAGATTGCTGATGGAAGATGAGACGAGATGTTGTGTTTTCGACTAAGACGTAATGATTAGACAACAAAGATGTATCTTCTTGATTATCACTCTTTTCTTCATTTGTAAATAGTCGCCAATGTAAATAGCCACTAATGTACCTTCACCAATAGTTAAATAAACTACTTTAGTTACCTAGATACATCGTTAGCCTATAAAATCCCCTAGACGCCGAGTCCACATATATACTCCAAAGGAAAGTCATAATTGATACAATACCAAATAAAAAAAGAAGAGACGTGTTTGTACTAAAGCTCTTTTCATTTTTATTCATCGACTGTAAACAGTTTTTTTCCTTTTTCAAATTTTAGAAGCTTTTAGCTTCTTTAATTCTTCTCTTAGAACTTTTTCCTTTTGATTTAATTCCCATTTGTGTATTACGTTTCTTTTGTCAATTTTTCAATATTTTTTGCTACTTTTAAGCATTTGTATATTGTTTCTGAATGTTCATCTTTTATATATTTTTTGTTTGCTTTGATTATGAATGCATATACAGGAAAGATCTAAGCATTGAGACTACTTCGAGATTTTTTTTAATTTAAAAAATAAAAAGCGGTTTAGAGTCTCAGATAGTTCAGGGGAACGAAAAATGTGTTCGGAACTCATTAATCAATTTAGTTTAAGGCTTCAGAACACTTTCCCTTCACAAGTTCTGTCTGAAGCATTAAACAGAGGAGATTAATTTTTGATGGTATTTTTATTGCAATTTTAGTTTTATAAACTCGAGTTCTATAATTATCTTTAAACAATTCCATTTTTATTTGTACCCTTTTTATGACGTTTACTCTGTTTTTTGTAACCATTTCCTGGAGAGGGAAATAGAATTTTTTTGGGGGGGGGAATTGAAATTAATGTAAATTACGTTCCTACTTTTCACTTCAATTTCAATCTATATATATAGAGAGAGAGAGATTGCATTGGCAAGCAATTTCGCCAGACCTCACTTGCGTTGACTGTTTCCTGCCGGAGTGCGTCAAGACAATGGTGTCTAGCAAAACAGACAGCATTATAACAAACAGGATGTCAAATTCATATCCCATGGCCTAAATCAGCATTAAAGTACAAGCTAAAACATATGGCGAATGAAAAAGTGGCAACGTGAATGGGAACAAGGACCATAATTACGACGTACATTCGAACTGCTACCCAATGATGACGAAAGTACCACAGTATCAACCTACTTCCTCACCCAGTACATGTTGGGTCACGGTCCCTTCCCCAAGTGTTTTTATGATCGCAATATGGCTAAGTCGGGTAGATGCATAAGCGGGGAAAGCGAAGACTCTGAACATTACATGTTTCAGTGTCCTCTAACGTCAGCCCATCACATTCGCCATCCCACCGATACTGGAAAAGAATTTAGGAGATTCATCATTAAGCACCGCGAAGTCTTTAAAAACATCAAAAATATTATTGATTTCCTACACCGCCAAGGACTGGACCTGTGTCATCCATAGCATGCATCCCAAAATAATTCTCCAAATTCTCCAAGTTCAGAAAATGCAACAATAAAAATATCCACTCTCCACCCTCTTACTACGCAGGAGTGCCTTTAGAAAGCACACTTAAATATCTTCATTTATTCAGACAACCGTGACTTTTCTCATACCTACTCAAACTACGTACTATGAACTGACTTCATACGGTGCAATGTGTGACAGCTACACCTGTACTACGCACTCAACACTATGTACCACGACATGAATACATAAACTGAACTCTGAACTGTACTACGAATGAACTTATAAACTGCGAAACATGTAACACACACACGCACACCCAAAAAGAAAAAAAAAACAGACAAACAACGAACCACGTACTATAATCACGCCCCCCCCCAACCAGCAAAACTCTAAACCAAAATACAAAAGAAGTATGTATATACATATGTGAATAACTTATTGTATTTATTTATTATATTTATTGTATTTATCCATGTAACTGCAAAGTATATCATATGTCAATATTGTCTGTAATACAAATTATGCACTATGTAATATGTCATTACTATGAATGCAATGTAAATAAATGCCCGAGCATGGCATTAACGTGCCCAGTGTGAGTGCACTTCCATAGATGGTTTGTGGAGTGGGGCGATACCAGTTTTGCCCATGGCAATGTTTTGGTGGCCCCTGTACTTCTTTCTGTCTGTCTGTATGAAATCCCCGTTAGAAGTGCTGAGGAACTTGTTGCGCGTATCGTGGCAGCTGCTGGGAAAGTCCGGTATTTTCCATGAATATACCCGGTATTTTGCAGAGCACGAAATCTTCCATATGACGGAAATGTGAGGCCTGCATCAGGGTACGGGGTCGTAATTTCGAACACCTTCTTTGATAATAGTCGTTGTCTATTTTTCTTCTTATTTCTTCATTTCGGCTGTACTAAGCATAATAAACACGTTTTCTCACCCTATTCGGGTTCATTTTTTCTTGTGTTTTGTGTTGTCGCTACTGCGCCAGGAAAACCTTTTCGACCATACATTGATCTGAGATTTTCCATCGTCTAGCCGTACTCTATCTTCCCTGAAAGTTTGTAACAGATTTTGCTATATACATACGTTTAGTGTGGCCGATTGCAATGAAAAAGAAACGTGCTCTACTGCATGTTATAGTACTCCAATATAACAGAATTTGAATTTTCTATTGCGATTCGTTTTTGAATTATGCGAGATACATGAGTGAGTTCATAGGTACATACGTACAAACGTCACATTCTAAATTCCTTTTACAATCCGTTTTGGTGTTCACTTTTTATGACTGTTAAGTGTTGCCATACGTTCCTTTTACGAATTAAAGGAAGTGCTGTAATCGCGAAAAATTTCAGGTATCATATTTCAGTAAAAATATCCATTCCGACTTTTCCCGAATCCATCGAATTTTGCTTGACGTGTATACGTATGAGTAGAATAAAGAACTTTTTTTTTCCCCGAACGCACTGAAATTGGATTTATGGACTTTTTTTTAGACGTTTGTATGTACAAAACTCATAGCTGTAGAACTCATAGCATAGAATTTCATATATGGGACTACTATAACATCTAGTTCTGCACCTTCCTTTTTTATTGCAATCAACAGAACCAAATATGTATACATATACCCACCCTCTTACACGGCTCTTACACGGCCCTCTTACACGGCTCTTACACGGCGCCACGCGTTGGTCGCAGTCATGTACTTCCGATTACAGAAGTGTTTTAAATGAAGAAAATATTCATGTTTTAGCAATGGGTAAGATGAAAGAAATTAATTTTAGGCAAAAAGCAAATCTAACTTTTAGTGCGGTCTGCCGGTTCCTATACTTATGACAAAATAATACTGGAAGAAATTTGATTCTTATACGAGAAAAATTGCCCAGGATATTTAATTTCAAAATTTGAAGTTTTTAATGTCATTTTCAGCTTGCTCGCAATGTCGATTAATTAAGTTAGAATAATTCGTGAAAACAAGTTTAAATAAAGAGCAGCAAAACATGTGTACAATGTAATAGACTGTACAAAGAAGTCATGTGATGTCCAGATCAGTTTTTGTGCGTGTGTGTGTTCGCTGTACTATTTATATCTTAAATATGAATTGATGAAAATATCTGAATAATTTGCTCCGAATATCTTAAGCTGTAAAAGTTGTTGTTGCTTCAGAGTTGCAAAAATATTCCAACCTTTTATTTAATATATTTTTTTCTTTTCTGGCATGTTTATTCACAACGTGTCTACAAACTGTTAGCACACAAAAGTGCTAATCCTGTATCTGGAAACATCCAGAAATTTCAGTATGCTTAACTTAATTATTCTTTTCTTTTTTGAGTGTGGATGTCAAACCATTTGCAAAGCAATTTAAAATAGAATCCTAAGTTTTAAAACCTTTATTTTGGAAAGGCGTAAGATGTTATTTTCATAATTAAAAGTACGAATTTTGAGATTCCAATAATACAATCCATTGGATGCTATAAGCATCATTATCATATTGATCTAATTTTATGATTTGCATTCCATGAACTGTTTTGTTGTTAGTTTAAAGGTGCTATGAGATAAATGAGTTTTAAGTTATGAGCTGCCTACTTTAGTTATTATTTATTGTTACTTAAGTTATTATTCTAAGAGTTTGCAGTGACATCAGCATCTTGTTTAATATAATTTAGAAATAAAGAAGTGCTAAAAGAAAGAAATGGCGTGGAAGAAGTCAGTTCATCAATGTTTACGTTTGCAAGAAATGTTTTCGGAAATGAGGGCAATCAAAAACAATCTGAGAGAGATCATTGAGCAGTTAAAAACGTTCAGTTCTCTCCATGTATTGTTAAGAGTTAAGATCAATATAACACGAAAAAAAATTATTCGAGACAGATCATAGGAGGGTGAAAACAGTGGCTGACACAGATATGTTGGTTGGTCGTTTTAATTTAAAGTATTAGTCGATTCGGTAATGAGACGGAAGCTTACTAGTATCTAATAACCATTCAATTAACTTAAAAATCATAAGGCAGATTTAAAAGCTGGCAGTCAAAAGTAATCATTATATGGCTAATAAATGCCTCAATAAACCTAAGCTGAAACACACTCATACGTTCAACAAAAACTTTTATACGCAGGTGGTGGAATAGGCAACAGCGGGAAAATTTTTTAAAACGTTTCATATTTACCAGATTTCAATAAAAATGAAAAGTTTAAAAAATTTAAATATTTCAATGTAGTTTAAATATTATTAATAAAGTTAAGCATAAATCTCCGAAGATTATGAGATCAAACATTTTAAGACATTTGGGACGCTAATAATTAGTATTGAGACATTATCTGATAAAAAACTGATATGAATTTATTTATTAATTGACAACAAAACTGATATGAATTTATTTATTAATTGACAATTAATCTATTGACTCATCTTATAAATAATGCCTTTTTTATACTTCTTTTATCTTTCAAATTTAAGATAAATAATTTTTTTAATGTAAAATATATACTAATTCGTCGTCTGTTGGTCTCTAAACTTTTATAATGGGATTTCCTTCCACCAGGCTTTGCAAGACATTATAGGCAAGTCCTCAAGGGGGAGACTCATCATTTAGACTATAGTTCCTAACTCCAAATTTCTGGAACCACCGCTGACACTAGCTTATGGTTATTTTCCGATCCCCATCCATACATTAATATACTATCTACCAATAAATATTTCGACACATGTGCTAAAAGAAAGACAAAGTTTATTCATTTTCAATAGTCGGCCTCCACGAGCGGCAGTTACAGCCTCAACCCTCCAGAGCATGCTTTCTAGAAGTCCTTTGCTTGACGGCTAGTGGAAACTTCTTCCATTCGGCTCCAAGACATATAAGTTCCTTCACCGGCACTGGATGGTTGTTGCACCCTTTAATTCGGAGCCATCCAACTCGTCCTAAATGTTCTCGATAGCGTTTAGGTCTGGGCTTTGGGCAGGTCAGTCCATTTGGTTAACCCCATTGTCCCGATATTCGTCCATGGTGGATCTCACAACATGATGGTTGGCGATGTCGTCCTGAAAGTAACATGGGGCCAACCCGTAAAACTGTCACAACGCAGGAAGCACACTGTCATCCAGAATAGTGTAGCAGGCATCGGTATTGAATTTACCATGAATTTTGACAAAGGGCTCAGTCCGTACCAGAAGAAACCACCTAGTTCATAATTCCACCTTCCCTGAATTTTACTGTGGGCGCAATGCATTCTGCCAGGAGGTGTTTCCGAGGCAGATGCCAGACCCAAACCCTGCCATCTGAACGGTAAAATGTGAACCTTGATCTGCTCTTCGAGAGATCTCGTTTCCATTGATCAATGGTCCATTGTCGGCTTGCTCTGCACAGCATTAACCGAGCAGCGCTGTTGAATTTTGTAATCAAAGGCTTATGGGCAGCAGCAGGACTTTTCCAAACAGATGTGCTTTATTTCGAATGGTATTCATCGAAACCCAAACAGATGTGCTTTATTTCGAATGCTATTCATCGAAACAATATAAGTTTAAAACTTCTGGAGTATTTGACTCATCGGCTGGGTGCGGTTCTTCCGAGTTTGGGCAGACAGACCTATCGGTTTCTGTCTCCCAGTTTCTCAAATCTCCCGACTGGAAGCACATTCCGATAATTACTGATCGCCTTCCCCTTCTGAATCACATAGGCTACTGTCGAATTTGGGAAATTCAACTCACTAGATATGCCCCTTAAAGATCTGCCATTTTTGTGATCCCGACCTTTAAACCTATCTCGAAGTCAGATAACTCTGCACTTAGTGGCATCTTGCATGCCATTAACGCTAGTGTTGTTTCCTATACGATATTGAATGGTGGAGGGCGTGACGTATATCAGGAACGCCGATGCATGGGTGTCCAAATACTTATTGGTAGATACTGTATATTTATTAATAATTACTTACTAAACTCATAAAACGAAGTATGCCAAGAATGCTTCTTCATCTGTTATATTTAACTTTGAAAAGTAAATCGAATTGTTAAATGTGTTAAAATCGAACTGCTGTCTTCAAAACTTGCGCTAAGAATAAGAATAAGGTAAAATTACTACCTAATTCTTAGCAAGTGAATGCAGGTAATTTATCCCTTCCGACTTGTATTTCAATTGAAAAGAAAACTGCATTATTTATGGAAAAATCGGCTTCAAAGTTAATTTGTTTACATATAATTTGTACGTATGATTTTCTCTAAATGGACCGTAAAAGCATCTTCTTTAAATAACAGAGGTTGTTTCAGCTCCTTCTCAGTCTTACTGCTCACGTTCGAACTTGCTCTTAAGATTAGTTATTGATATTAAGGAAGTGTGTTTTTGCATATTAAATAACTACAAATGGAACTTAATTCTTCTTAGCCATCCAACACATTGCCATACGTGCACATATGTATAGCACAAAAAGAGAAAGAAATAGGCTTCCCTGTTTAGAAATTTTCTTGTGATTCAAGCAAGCCCCTTCCTCCTTTGTTTAATATTTTGAAAAAAATTAATCGGGTTAATCACATTTTTAATATATTCTAAAAAAATTTAAATTTTAAATTTTCGGATATGCACAAATTGTTCTCTGAAAGATGTCGTTCATGATGACCTAGAAATTAAGGCTTCATCATACGTACTTCAGCCACTGGGAATTTCTATAAACTTTCTTTCTTGTCTGCAGATTCATCTGTTACTATCAGACGGAGGATGTTTCACATACATTGTAATGTAGATGAAAGATAACTGGGATAAATACGCGTAGGTAAGGAGGAGTATATGCACTTGCAGCAGTGTGATTGTCCTTCCAAAATTACATGACTTATAAAGTTCTTCAGTCAGTTGTAATGTTTAACATACATAACGTTTACAGCGGAAAATTTAACTAACATTTGATTATCCAATATCTTAAAAAACTACTATTTAATCATTAATAAATAATTAGTTAAATTACACCTCTTTAACACCCCGAAAGAAATATCTCGGAGGTGTTTTTGTTTCAGTTTGGAGATTTCGCATTCTTAAAAATATCGCCACTGGAGGGAATTATTTATTACATGCGATCCAACGAAGTATGCGATCCAACGAAGAAAAAGACACAACTGTGTATTGAATAGTTAAATCTTTTCTGTATTAAATAAATGCATATGTTTCCACGTGATAGTAATTTATGATGAAGTAGTACCGTAACGCGTTTCTTCTTCTACCGTTTGTCATTGCTCTTTATAAATGCTCGTTTTAAATGTATGCGAATTTAACATACGAAAATCAGATTGCAGTTTTTAGAAATTTAAGATTTTGTTATTCTTAAAATTTTTAAGTTGTCTATTATAATTTTTAGATTGCAAATCAGTATTTTTCCTTCTGTCATTCTTATAGCAAAGCGTTTTTCACATATTATTCTCAGAAATCAGATTTGCCTTCTTCGGCAGCTAGTTTGCAGGAATCACAGTAAGAGGTCACGTGCCTCGATCTGTAAAGAAACAGGGAAACCTGTTCTTGAAGACTTTGCCGTAATTGCAGGGAAGAATGCAGGGAAAGTGACTGCCCTGTTTTATTATAAAGACTTTCACCCCTTTCTTCTTTTTCTTATTTTTTCCTTTTCTTTTTTCTGTTCCTTTCTTCCTTCCCCCCCTCTCCCGAAATTAATCCTGTCAAATACTTGACAGCTTTAAGATGGGTTGTCCAACCTTTTTTTATGTGAAGGATGCTTAATATTTTACTCATTTTGCAGGCCAAATTTCGCCTCGCCTTGCATAAAAAATTTAAATATATGTTTATGTACAGAAAATAATAGGAATAATATATGTTTATGTACAGAAAATAATAGGAAAAAGTGTCTCAATTTTAAGAGGTGATAGAATATGAAAAATGTAACAATTTTCCTTTCACAATCTGTGGTGGAATACGAAACGCAATAAATATGAAGAACATGGAAGGGATGAAAAGTCGTCTTGATCACGACTATTTACAAGAACTAATATCTGATATTTACGAAAATTGTTCAAATGAAGCATCATCAACTGCAGTTCATGCGCCATAACAACGACCGAGATTTTGGTACACTTTGGAAACTTACTCTAGCGGCACGCATTTGGCTTCTAATCATGCATTGTATCACGAATATTGTTAATTTTTCATGTTTTGTCAGCTCTTGAAATTATGACCATCTTTTTATTTTGTACTGTGTATAAATGAACTGAAAAATTAAATGTTACATATTTACAATTTACTATTCACGGTAGTTATAATAAAAAAAAGAAAGAAAAAAAGAAATTAACTGCAAATTAAACATCTCAGATATGCTTGAAATTTTTACTACTTATATCAAGTAAATTTTTACTACTTATACTCTTTACTATTTATACTAAAGTGAAGAGCAGTTATTTTTCATGGCACATTTACTTTTTGTTATCATACCCAACAATCAGCTACATGAGGTCTCGCATTTCTTTTATTGATGGTAAACGATAGGTACTTCCTCGTACATTTATAATAATACGCAAAATTTTTAGATGATGTGTTCGTCTCTCAAACGAAACAATGATCTTATTTTACGATTTTCTTTCCTTAAAGCAACTATTCCAATCAATATGTACTACTTACGAGAATAAAAAGCGTGTTTTGTATATATTTGGATAAGAAACTGAGGGACTTTAATCAAATATTTATAAGTCATGCACTGCAAATTTTGTACTCGCGTCAGTTCCATTTTTGATTTCGTTAGTTCAATCGGCAACATATTAGCGGCAGAACAACTTTGTTTCTTCGCATGGCCTGAAATTAAAAAATCTTTTGTGAGAATTCGTTGCTGATTATTTTTTAACAGTTGGGTACTTTTAATGTTCGTTTCTGAGACAGTTTTTTGATATGGCAATAAAAATAAGAGTTGTATTCATAATCAACTTTTTTTAAACATTTTTAATTTCTGCATGAAAGCATCAATATGATCACAGTATTGTAGGTAAACTGACCCCTACCTTCTAATTTCGCTTTAACATCTATAAGACTCTTGATGACTGCGAATATAAAAGCCACGTTACCAAACTTTTAAACTTTTTATTATTGTTCCTAAAGTTTACATCATCTTTTCGTGTTGTTTTAAATAAGATTTGTGTTCTTAGAGCAGAATTCGCTATCCGGCCTGAATCATGGCTTTACTGACCTGGCGAACTGGATTAAAGCAAATAGTCATCATCTCTGAATGATTCTAATGCCTCAAACAAAGTTTTGAACTCCCAGTGATGAAACCCCTTATAAAACTTATTGCAGGAAGAATTTGTGCATTGTATGTTGTATATTTAAAATCTTTGCACGTAACTGCTCTTGGTATGTGAATGCTTGAGCTATATGGTATAACCAGCTAACACCCGCCCGCTTTGCTGGGCACACTATCCATTTGAATGTGAACCTAGACTTCTTATATGGACGAAATGTCTGATTTTGAATTGATAATGAATGTAAATTTTTTAAATTTAAAGTCGGGAAATATAGTGCCAGTCAGTGAATCCAAATCAAAACTCACATACAAAAAAATACGACTGTGATGGTATAACAAAAGTCCATTTTGGACGGGATTTGCGTAAAATCCGTTCTTAGTGCGCGTCTACATCGTGGAATGAGTAATTATGCAAAGTTTCGAGTCAATCGGGTGTATAGTTTCGGAGATCTCGTGGTGAGTCAGTGGTATTTCGCTTATGTATATGTAGATAAGCATAATACTGTTATATTGTAGCATTAATAAATAATAATGTCAGTTATAATGTGTTACTGTCCATCTGTGATTGGTAATGCCTGTGATGGTATAACAAAAATTCATTTTGGACAGGATTTACGTAAAATTCGTTCTTAGTGCGCGTATATATCGTGGAATAAGTAACTATGCAAAATTTCCAGTGAATCGGGTGTATAGTTTCGGAGATCTTGTGATGAGTCAGTGGTATTTCGCTTATATATATATATAGATAGATAGATAGATAAATAGACAAGTATAATACTGTTATATTGTAGCATTAATAAATAATAATGTGTTACTGTCCATCTGTGATTGGCAGTGCCTGTGATGGTATAACAAAAATTCATTTTGGACAGGATTTACGTAAAATTCGTTCTTAGTGCTCGTGTATATCGTGGAATAAGTAACTATGCAAAATTTCCAGTGAATCGGGTGTATAGTTTCGGAGATCTTGTGATGAGTCAGTGGTATTTCGCTTATATGTATATATAGATATAGATATAAATGGACTCTGATTTTAGCATTAGATTTCCGATTTTGTTGCATTTACAGATAGCTGTTATGTGATTAATCTCAATTGCAGAAACATTGGACTTTTACTCGTGATCTCTGAAGTTTCATCTATGTATTAAAAATTTGTAAATCTTCTCGGAAGTTTTGAAACTCTTCAAGACACATTTAATCCCTTTCAAAAGTATATTTTTGAAATGTTGTGACTTCTGTATATGTAAATCCAATTTTTAATGCTACTATGATCCCCGGTATGTACACTGGCAATTGTGTTTTGTTTTTGTATCCATGTTTTACTGAGCGCTGCATAGCAAAGTCAGCATAAGATCCCTCTCCCCCCCCCAATGAGAGACTGAGTGTTGATTACTCTTTTATCGGCTCCATTCGCGCAAATGCTTAACTAGCAAAATATCCGGTCGTGGGGGGATACTGATTTGATAGCCATCAGAACGTAAAAGCGTTATCAGACCTGCAAAGTATCCAAGAATAAATATGTCGAAAGAAAATTTCGAAAAATTTTTGCTTTCAGCATATTTGAACTCGAAAAAACAACTCTTTGGCAAAAACCTACGCGAGACAGAGCTGCAAAATAAACATTTTCCTTAGTATCGCAAAACGACGCAGTACGTAGGCGGGGCATAGCTCTTTGTGAGACTGTTTAGGCTAAAATTCCTCCCTTTTAACCAATGCTCGAAAAGTTTCTTCTACCGAAGTGCGCTGGTGAAAGAGATAACCCCTATAATATATAATAAGCTACCAATTTAACCATACAGTTTTCTACTAAGAGAAAGCAATATAATAATACTACTTTTCCAATAAACCACACGACTAGACAGAAGTTTACGCCTCATTAGCCCAAGTCAGTAGAACTACACCAAAACCGGCACAGAAGGATTTCTGTCTTATAAACATTATGCTTTTTGGTCTAAAATTAGTTATTGTTGTGTCTAAAAATACAGTATGTCTTTCCGTTTTCTTTATTAATTTTATTGTTACTACTTCTATCTTTTACTTTTTAATGAATGTTGTGTTATGGTTATAGGTAGAACTTCGAAAACATTTGAGTAATGATAAGCATTTACAGTGGAGTCATTGAGCAGTAGCATTTTAAGTAACTGCACATGTAATAGACATTTAGAATAAGCAGACTATTATATTGCACGGCGAATACATGTTTTAAGTTTATGTATAATTTTCCTCGAGCTTCCATTCTTTCGGATTCTTATGGATAATGATCCCAATATGTACACTGTAGAGAAGGAAAAGTTAATTCCAATGGAAAATATAAATTTTTATTTCGATCATCAACATAAAAAGGAATTATGCAGTTAAAATAAAACTATTCTGAGCATGAGCTGTAGAATATTTATTTTTTTATTCATGAGTAACGCAGCCGAGTGCTCTACAAAGATATCCATTGAATGATTGAGAAATAAAATCTTATTAATATTCGGTAAAATGGGTGTGGAAAAGTCTGGGAAGATGAACTGAAAATTGCCGGTTGTTGTCTTGATCATATGTTAAGTTCAGAATTCCTATATGCATGGTGATTCAAAAACAGACCAGTGCAAATTTCGAACGGTACGCATCAGTACACGAACAACTTGCCGATGTGCGTTTTATCTATAGGGCAGCGGGCGAAAACAGAGCAATTGCTCCGTTTTAGCTGCAGCCCCATAGATAAAATGCATGCCTCCCTCAACTTCCCTGTATATCATCTCAACGTATCATTTCGCACACATATCATTACAAAATCTGGTTATTTCTGTCTCTTGTACCTATCTTTATATTTTTGTCAAGTATTTTTGAATAAACCTTTAGATGTTTTCATTTTATTTCGTTTCTAAGTATTAACTCTTTCTCACATTTTATATTAAATCATTTAAACGAATTATTTCCTATTGTTATTTTATGAATACATTTTTGAGAAATTATATTTTATCAAGCCTAATATTTCGTTATTTTCAAATAACAAATATACTATTTGAAATTCTAACTCATAATGGCATAGGCTATAAAACGTTAATCGAATTTTCAAATTTACCATAAATTTTATATTGTAAAATCAGTTTGAAGCTGCATTTTGCATAATTTTAAATTCATTTGAAATTCTTCAAAGAATTTTTGTTAATTCGTATATTTTTAAATCATTTCGAGATTCGGAAAAATAATAAATAAATAAATAAACTATAATACAATCATAGTTAATTTTCTTTTTATGGGATTATTCATATAATTCTAAAAAATGATCAGTTTGTTCGTATGAAATGAACAACATATAAAACATATAAAAAAACGCTACTATTCCACACAAGCTACAGCTACTGTGAGATTTGTAAATAAGTGTATAACATAGTATATATAAAAACTGCTGGTTTGAGACATCTAAAAGGTAAGAGACCTGTACCATATTATCAAGAAATGCTCGGAGAATTTCACCTTAATTCATGCCAATCTAAAACAAAATATTTTGCTTAATTTTGAAGCTGATATTATTATTTATGCCTGTCATTTCCTAATACAAGCCGCCCAAGAATAATGGTTAGCGACGCTGACTACCGTACTAAAAGGCCTGGGTGCGAATCCAGGAGAAGGTATGGATGTTTGTAAATGTTTGTATCTGTATCTGTATGTAAATGCATGGGGACACACTAAATATACGGCGAGCCGAAAGGCCTGTCGAGAGGTTGATGGTAGGGGAAGAAGTGGCAGACCGGGGAGGTAAGAAAGGAAGGAGGGCCAAGCTTCCACTGAGAGTGAAGCACTGCTCCAAGGCTTCGGTCTCCAGATGGGGTGTTTTTTGTTTACATTCAGAAGCTCCCTTCACAGCGCTCTAACAGTATTTCGACACACGACAGTTCCATACAAATCGAAAAACGGGACACTTCTACATAAAAGAAACATTCAGTGTGTGATGGATAAGAGCAATTTGTATAATTTAGTGACATTTATACAAAATCACTTCTTGGTTATTTTTCGATAACTAACAATAGCGATTCTGATTATAAATTTGTTTTATAAAATTATAAGCTGTTGAACTACAAAAATATAGATGTTATCAAAAATGTTTTGCTTAAAGAATGAAAAATACCTTACGGTACCTTTAAAACTGTATACATCTTTTGATACAATTGACAGAGTATTCACAGCTTTTATTTTATTTTCCAAACGCCAAAATGTTTTAAATAAAATAAATGTTTTTGTCATCCATATATTATTGTAACATGTACTTTAATTTTTTTTTTAAATTTTTATAGTTGCTCATTTTAAACTCATCATTTTATTTTTATGTAACTGAAAAATAATCATTTTCGGTTTACATTTTTTACTTATTTGGGTTAATTAAAAAATAAAATGACCACCAAATGCTGCAATCCTCGTCAAAATAGTAAATAAATATGCACCCAGATATGCCAATAAGTTAACTTTTCCTTGATTTGTAACTACACGTTTGTGTAAATTATATACAGTTTTACGCAAATGTGTGAAACAGAAGACGGATACATTTGCGAATTCGGTGGAAGTACCATGGGCTATCAAGATGATGTGACCATGTGAACGTGCCACATCATCAAGACAGCTTATTGAGAATCTGAAAATAGGGTAATCGACGGAAGTGAAAACATTTGTGTATCCTGTCAAGGGAGGTCTGATCATGATCATAAATTGAAATCCTCTTGACGTGTTTGTTTGTTTTTTTTAATTTAAAGAAAGAGAAATCTTCGTGCACCACGAAGTATCAAATACGTTTATAAAACTACACTCACGTTTGTGAAAATTGCAACACCATGAAGGACTTACGCGAGTGAGCTGAAATTTTCAGGAAATGCAAAGTAGCGCATGATATGCAAATGATTAGAATTGCAAATCCGTAGCGCATGCGTATGCTGAGCAGCGCCCTCTGAACGGCTGATGGATCCGAATAAATAGACGGCTGTAGCGAGGCGTGTATGGTTATCGGTGGTTATCTGCTAGTGGTAAACGTTAACTCAATCTGTACTTATGCCTCGTCGACGAAAGAGAGCGAGATTTGAACAACTTACAGA
>KK114031.1:149634-176452 GCA_000611955.2 Stegodyphus mimosarum | reverse complement strand
GTGTAGCAGCACTTATTGCGGCGCGTGGTGGCCACACAAAATACTGATTCTGATCTCTTGTTCTTGTTTGTTTGCTTTGAACATTTAATCATTTATTTGTACCACTACCACTCAACTGTGTATTAAATTGCATTCAATTATGACGATTCCTTCTTGGTGTTGCAATTTTCACAAACGTGAGTGTATTTAAGCAAGAAATGTTCGTACCGGAAAGCAATCTGTTAAAAGCTATTGTAAAGCAAATTCTATGCGATACGTAGTTAAGTAATAAAGAAGAGTTTTAGAATTTGTATTGTTGAAATTAAGGGTAAAAAAAACTGATAATTAAAAGAATTATTCCCTTACGTTTTATAATAAGTCAGTTACGAATTTTAAATAATATTTTTAAAAATATCCTTTCTTTATTCCCTTTCAGAAATATTCAGAGAAAGTTAAGTACTATTTAACATATTTCCCTATTAAAATAAAAGGTGCTGTAATTTGAAATGGACCGAATAGAGTATTAATTATAAACTGACTTCGATTTTTCGATTTAAAAGATAAAAAATCATGTCATATTTCAAAGAGTATTTTAGAAAGAAGCTCTATAAATAGAAAAGAAATAATGCGTAATTTTAATATTAATAATACAATAAACTGTGATCTTAATTTTTGTAATCCTTAGCCGAATAAAATTGAATTACCTTAATTTTTTTTTCTAATGTTATTAACGAAAACTCTTGAAAATATTTCATTCAAATTAAACAGTTTTGAGCAAGCTATTCTGTGAAAAGTATAGCATTTAATTCCTTTCAAAATGAAATGTTGTTTAAAAATGTATTCTTTTCAGATACTTAGGAATCTGAAATATTGTAAAAAAAGAAAATATGCACATTTATATGCATATTTAAGACGTAATCACAAAATATTTACGTCCGATCGTGTCAAAACCCATTGATCTTAATGGTAAATAACCGAATGTTTTGGTCACCACGCAAGGATCGCCAGTGCTTCAAAGCAGGGTATAGGGAAAACCTGTTAGACGCCTCTCCATCTTACTTCCTACCTACCTGGTAGGAGACCCTCGCATCCCTCTCTGGGTGCTCTTCATCAAAATTGGGGGCGATTCTGAGCAAAGTCGTACTGTCACCTCTATGGTCTTAAGACTCTTGCCAACAACAAGGGCAATCTTGCTCTCCTTCGCAATGAATTTCATGGGCTTGTTCTCATGTTACTGTCAGACAAGTGACATAAGTCAGAAAATAACAAAAATTAATTAACTTTGAAAGAAAGTTATATCATCGATATAAATTCTGAAACTGGATACCAATATATGCTTTAATACATTTAAACTGTCATTTGGATTGAGATAAATTTATTTCGTTAGTTCAAGCATGAACTGTATAATAATGATTATGCAATGAACTGTATAATATTGCAAGAGATTTCGTTATATCAGAAAACAATCAAAGATTTTTTTAATAAAGTCAGGTATCGAGATTTACATTTACTGTTAACTTTATACTCAGTGAATATACTAAAGGAAATTTAAATGAACGTCAATAGAATTTTTACATTATAATTCTTAACTACAACAGCTCTTCAAAAATGTAACCAACGAGGTCATAAGTTTACAAATATTTTAAAAATATGTGGCTTTAAAAAAGATGATATAATGAATTTCTGGATGTTAAAGGAATTATAAGTATCAGAAAATTTGAAAAAAAAATATTTTAAATATTTAGAAAGAAAGAAAGGTATAATATAATTCATCATGTTATTGAAATAAAATAAGTAAAGGAAAATAAACTTCATCGCAAGTAAAAATAAAAGCAAAATAAAAATTACTGAACTAAAATAATTAAATTTTCATTGTTTGCTAAAATAAAAAAATCTGATGTGTACGCCACATGACTTCCTTGTACAGAATATTAAATAATACGCATTTTGTATTTCATTTAAACTTATTGGATTGAATTAAATCTATTTCATCGATATCGCATAAACCACAATAGAATAAATGAACGCTTTAAAATTAATTATATTTGTTTACGACAGCGACACTCTGGTGCTAGCTTCACTTAACAGCGTTACACCTCATTCATTTTGAAACTCACTAGAATGCACAAAAATTCTGTATATCATCTGGAGAATTACCTATTCGTTGCCACATGTTCACCACATGTTCACATGCCACAAAAAAAGAAAGAAAGAAAGAAACAGTTTTTCACAGACGATTCGGTATTTCTCATTCAATTAATTCTATTCTCACTTCACGACAAGACAAAAAAAAATACATAAAAACTCAAAATATCTATGTTAAAAATTACGAAGTAAATCTTAAACACTTATTTCCTCGAATGAATTCCAGAATGCATTAAGCATGATTAAATTCGCAATAATAAAAGAAGGCGTTTTCTTTGTTGTTTCGAAGCTTAGTTTCTCTAGATTGGCAACAAATCCAATATTCTCCTAAGTTTCAAATGTAAACAAATATGTCCGCGATGAGAAAAATGATTTGGCTTAGACGCACTCAAGCAACTTTTAAATTGTTGATAATTCTACAAATCTTGCATGCAGATTCACTAAAGGCATAAAAACCTTAACCGGAAGATACGAACAACATAATTCAATTGATTTTAAAGCAAAAAATGTATAGTTTACCAGCATATAAGAATAAAAAAATGAGCTCACTGAGCCGAGTAACAGAGTGAATATATATATATAGTTTTGGCGGGCCAATTGCAACCAAAATAGGAGGTGCACATCTGCATGTTATAACAGTCCTATATACAAAATTTCAACTTCTGAGGCTACTCGTGTTTGAGTTTTGCAATATACATACCTACGTACGCACGTACGCACAGACGCCACGAAAAAAATCTTTTCAGAATCCATTTTAAATTAGTTTTATAATTTTTTTGGGGGGAGGCGTCCTTTATTCTGGTCTTACGTAAGAATGTCACTCAAAAACATGGTTAAATTGCATTCGATAGCTGTCCAAATAGATATTTTCTTTAAAATATGATACCCGAAATTTTTCGCGATTACAATACTTCCTTTTTGCTTTATTCAAGGAAGTAAAAACAGTTTTTTGTGTTTTTTCAATATTTATTTACATATTTGAAATTAAAACAACTATCTGAAAATTACCAAAATGCAATCCTCCCGCTGTCAAATTGGTCTTGGAATTGCTCACTAAGCAATCTAAATTTCCTGAAGCTAAATTCTCTTTTCAAAGCGACAGGGCGAAAAAAAAGTAGCGGATGCTAGAACTTCTAAGAACCATAAAAATGACAATAGTTTTTTAGAGCCCACTTTTAGAATTTAGAGTCTCTAAGCTTTTGTTCGCTTTTGGAGTTCAGTGAATAGCAAAGACCCAAGGTCAGAGTTTTGGAAATTGTGGAAATCGTTCTTTTTCTGTTTCTCATAATTTTGATTTCGGGCATTTGGCTTCTTACTACTAAGGAGAGAACCGTCGAGTTTTATATTAAATCCTTGCTAATCAATCCAATATACAAAATCAATGTACTACAGTTAAAAAAAATATTTATAAAAACATTTTTGTAATGTTTATCCATCAGAAATTCTTAAAATTGCTCTATATCTGATATATTGCCCTATATATATAACTTGGCGGCATGGAGGATGTCCGGCAGCCCAGGTCTCCCCCCCCGCGGCTACGCACATACGCGTAGTCTTATAAACCAAATTTGGAGAACCTAAAGAACCTGCTTCGTCTGTGGTGACAAAGGTCATTCGTTTTATTTCGCATGTGACTGCCCGAAGCACTTTGAAAGGAATGGAGCTTCACTCATCGAACATAAAAATCTAGTGATCGAAGTTCAAAATAAGTCAAGCTATGCGACTGAAGGAAAGCTTGAATACATCGATTTATTCGACGATGGGAAGAAAGCGAAAAATTTAAAAGATTCAAGGGAATGAATAATTTTGAGAAAAATCTCTTTTTGAGAATAAACCCTTATGTTTAAATGCTGAATAAGCCACAGGATTAGTGCAAAGTAAAAGTTGTTTCAATGATACTATGCAAGCAGTCTTCACAGCTTTTGGTTTGCGGCACGCTGGTTTAGCACGTGCGTAAAAGTTATCCATTAATTGATGCCAACCATAAAGTGAACAAGAATTCTCAATTTAATAACAGTTGAGATTAACACTAACAAATACATTATCGGAAAGACAGGGCCGTTTCTAGCAAGGGTGCAGCGCGTAAAAGTAATCAATGTAATCGGTGAAAATCAGGGGCGGCCTATCTCTCGCGGTACCACACCTAAATACTTTAAATTCATTGTCAGTACTTTTTATACAATTTGTCATTTGTAAATACTTAGTGAGTATGAAATAAAAATTTTATTAATCACTGAGCACTTTTTTTTTATTTGGGGGCGGCAACCTTAGGAAAGTATGCGAGTAGCCAATGGCCTAGGAACGGCCCTGCAAAAGATTTAGTAGGACTGAAGGATAATAAGTTGGTGAACAACCGCGATCACGCTTAATGATCCGATATTGCAAAAGGAAATTTCCTTTCCTTCCTTGGAATCGAACCGAATCTGTTCTTGGTAACTACAGGATATACTAGAAAGCTGCTTTAAATCATAATTTAGTGCCCTTAGGCGTTGATAATTAGAGAATTAGGCGGTACTGCCGCGCCGTCCATGGCGATGTACTGATTGTACATTGCGTAAAATAGAAAAGCATATAGGAGCCGCTCGAGCTGTGAAAATCTGGTTGGCTGAGTCAAGTCAGGTGGTCACCCTCCCAAAAACTGTCCTCGGAGTATGCTGTTTCACTAGCACAAAGTGAGTAATTTCGTAATTAAGAAATGCTGGCAAGAATCTTTTCTGAATATAGGCATATTCGGTATCAGAGCAATCAGGACATTTTTGGCACTTAAAATAAATAGGCACGTATAAGGTTTTTAGTTGAAATTTTCAAATTCTGTAAATTTTTGATATTATTAGTTATTTGTAGAATCTTATTGGTAGTTGAGAGTCACATGGTAGTCACCACTCTAAAAGTGTCCTAGCATTTTGCTGCTTGATTTGAAATAAATTTTTTAACGCACCTTGTTATAGAAAGTCTTTCAACCATCATGAAGCCAATCTAAGACCTTTCTTAGTAAAATCAGTAAGTCCTACCTTAGAAAATCACTATGTACATGCACCATAAAACACAAATTTTATTGAGTAGCGGTTGAATTTAGTAATATATACACTTTTTACACGCACTAATTCTTGATGGTGAGATTCACACATAACGCACAATTAAATTTATAAGTTATATTGAAGATATAAAGACCACTTGAGCTTTCTCAGGGATCTAGGTTCCAAAATCAAGTCCATAGATTAAGTAAAACAAAGTTTCTTAGTGAGAGCTATTTACGTATACAGTAAGACCCCGCTTAACGCGGGTTATACGTTCCATTAAAGTAGAGCGTAATATGAAACACGTTAAACGAGGTTATCTCATTATTTAAATAATGGGGTTAGGGGAAGATGGTTATAAAATTGGTCAGGTATTTTACCATTAAATTTATGAATTATGTTTTTATAACAATAAAACAAAATTTTATTTCTTACAAATACAGATAGAAACATAATAAACAAATATACATATAAGTAGTCAGTGATTTGGTTAACGGCAATTTCCAGTTTGTCTATTGCTAATTCGTGGTTTTGTATGGCTTCATAAAGCCATCTTCTTGGGCGGGTTGCGAATTTATGATTTGCGTATTTGCGTTGTTGGTATCCACGTCATCATCGTCTGACAAAAGGATAAATCTACTTTTAGTAGATGTTTCTGAGGTATTGCTGGTGGCGCTTAAATTTCTTTTATGCATTTTTTGGGGACTTTTCCAAGTATTGTTTTTCTGAGATTTTTTAGCCGAAGGGGCTTTATCCTGGGTATTCTTAGAAATTTCTAATTTTTCCTTAAGTGCTTTATCGATTTTGCTAATTTGTTGAATTCCTTTAACTTCGCACTGATAAGTTTAGCATTTAGCCTCGCTATGGTCTCATTTAAAAATACATACATATCAGGGGTAACCTGAAGTTCATTATTCAAGATTTTATTTCGCTCGATATTAAGCGTACTAAGTCGCAAATTGATTTTCTCATCTTTCCTTGGAGCGGTTGATTCGTTTTCCCCGTCATATCTCAAAATGCGCTTGCGATTGCAAAGTGGACGTGCTGCCATCTGGTGGGGAAAATGGAAACGATTTTCTCCAGCTTTCTCCATGGAGGTAGGAAATAAGACCTTCATGGCTTTCTCAATCAATACCGCTGAAACGCAAGTTGGTCTTGAAACTGCGCTATGTTTCCTCGTTAAAAGGGCGATCGTCCCACCAAAATGTTTCGAATCATTGAGCAGTACAACCGTTTGGTCACACAAGTATTGGCGTCGAGCTCGTCACCAAACAGATCTATGACACTTCTCTTAGCTCCGAAAACTTTATGCATTTCATTTGAACAAGTGAGGAAGAGGGGGATATAGATTTATCTCACATCGCGAATAGAAAATTGCGTATATCTGTTTCCTGTTTAATTAATGACTAACAATCCGCAGAAATATATTCCTAGTTCCCAGTTACAAATGCACATTATGTTATCATATGAAGTACCCGCATGTCAAAATCCAAAGAGAATAAACTTCGCTGATCAGAGAATTGTTGATAAACAAATGAAAGAATGCTTAGAAAACGGGATAGTAAAGCATACCTCTTCGAATTATTCTGCTCTTGTAGTCTTTTGTAAAATGAAAGACAATCCTTGTTGACTATGTCTTGACTATAGGAAATTAAATAAAGATGTTATTAAGGGCAGATTCACATTTCCTCTGATATCAGACGTGTTAGATCGTTTAAAGCAATCTTAACCACTTTAGATCTAAAACATGGATTTTTTTATCTGGGAATTGATGAAAAAAGCACACATAGCGGTATTAACAAATTTTTAAAAGCGCTTTTCGGTCTGTGTGTCAGCCCCATTGTAATTTTAGTATACGTTATAGAAATTGAGACAATTCAATCATCTCTATCCAAGACTACGACTGTCAGAAAGTTTCGTTAGCATAAAAATTATCAACAGGTATACAGTTTTCTGGAAGTTGCAGGATATTTCCCTAAATTTTTCCCGCAATACGCTAATAGTAAAGCTTTTTAATGACCTGCTGAGAAACGTTGCAGAATTTAAATTCGATTTGAAACAGTAAGATGCATTTCGTAAATTAAGGGGAATTCTTTCTCAAACTTCTGTTTTACATATAATTAGACAAGGATACCTTTTAGAACTACATATAGATGTTAGTATAGCAAAGGGTTCGGCTCTGGGTTACTCCATTTATCCGATGATGGCAAATGTCATTCAATTCAGTATATGAATCGAAAAACCACACCTTGGCAAGAAAGGTTTGCAGTTATGAACTCAAAACTCTTGCCGTTATTGAAGGTCTAAAAAAATTAGAAATTATTTATTAAGCTCTGAATTCAAAATTGTAAGTGACTGTAGGCATTTAAAAAAAAACTTACATAAAAAAAGATCTTACTCCGAAAATCGCTGAATGAGTGATGTTTATCGAAGAACTTGATTATGAGATTGTCCACCAGTCGGGAAATCAAAGAAGCATGTTGGTGCTTTGAGCAGAAATGCTTGAAGAAGAAACGTAAATTTAATTAAGACTTAAATTGAAAAGGGTGAAGAAAACGATTACATTTTAAGAAATGATCTTTTGTATAAATTTGAAAACGGAAGAAATCTTTAAGTAGTGCCAGAAACGTTACAGAATGAAATAATACGAAACAAATGCACAAGAAAGATCATTTTGCCGCAGAAAAGGCAATCAACGTATTACAATTAGAATTCTACATCCCTAACTTAAGTGTGACTGCAAATTGCATAGAAGGCATTCTGTATAAAATACGTGGAAAAGGAGAAGGTTTCTTAAATCTCATATGAAAGGAAACTACTCTGTTAAGCACATACCATGCTGATTTTGTTGGAACTTTTAAGCCGCCAAATAAGCGATTACCAACATATTGTTGCATGAATACGAGTTCGTAATTGCTTGAATGCACACAGGTTCGATCATAGATTGATAAAATTTATTTTTAAATTTTATAAATTTTTATTTATTTTATCAAAAGAAACACTCCAGAGTTCCTGGAACTTTACACAGAAATACTCGTACGGGGGTTCACAGGGTACGTTCATTAGTTACGCTTCAAACCATTAAGACCGTTAAACACAACGCAAGCAAAGTGCATGTAAAAGGTGAAGCTATCAATACTCCGAAGTTGCTTTGAACTACAACTCATAACAACAAATGAGAGGAAGGTGCTCTTTCCGGTCTTATACAGTTTTCACCCAAGCGTATTTCTAGTCCTTTCTGCTTCTCGAAATTTCTGAAAGGCATATGAGGGCCGAATACAGTTACACTTAGTTACACATGAAATCAATTACAGTTATTCAATTACAATACGTATTACGGTGATACAGGGCCCAGACCAAAATGTTGTCAAATTTGGAGACTTTTGGCGATATCTCGCCAAATTAGCGAGATAGCCATTTACTCAATTTAATTAACTTTCAATCATGAAACGAAAACTTACATTTGTAAAGCTAATTTTTCGTTGATACTTCGTTGATGCGTTAGAATAGCTAAATCCATAATTAAATCTTTAACTAATTTGCTAAATAATAAATATTGCTTTTATTCTACTTCTTTCAGTGGCATTGTTCTTTATGTATTCATTGGAACTGCAAAATGGTTTTTCAAGCGACTTCTCAGTGTATATGAGTTTAAATAATTTCTGAAATCATAACATATATTCTTTATAACAGTATTTTGTGTGTAATAAGTATTATATCCTTAATAAACATTTAATTTTAAGTAAAATAAATAATAATAAATTTTAAAAACGAGATTTTAATATTAAATATCTGGAAAGCATTAAGAAGCAAAATATAACTAGAATCACGAAATATGAAAACAGTTCAACTGTAAGTAATAAGGTTATAGATCAACTGTAAGTCTGAGCTTTGCCACAATTAAATTTGATCCTTATTTTTCAAGCAGTTCGTTATCCTACCTACCTCTATTCGTTAATCATTACCATTATTTATGCAACCTTATCATAAATGAAACCTTTCACGTAATTGAAAATTTTTACGGATACTGTTTAGGGCCTAAATACGGCTGGAACAAGTCTCTACTTTTGACTTTTGGAGTAAAATTGTAATTCCAATCGGAACCATAAATACAATGAGGACTGATGTTTTCATTTATTATCTAACTATTGTTAATTAATTATTCAATTACATGTTAGTTAATTTCAATTATTATTTATTAATTATTTTATTTATTTACTTTTACTTATCTTTCCTGCCAGTTTTTCAAAGGGCTCTGTCGTTTCTAATTGTAAAAATTAAGCTCCGCTGAGCATCTGATAGCTGCACTTACAAAAATTCGTTACAATATTTCATTAAATATACTTATAAATTTGTTGAATTATCGTGAGATTATAAATAATTGTACGTTGATTTATAACTAAAATGAATACATATTAAATCACTGAGTAAAGAATCAAGAGTGTTTTTCGTATTTCCAATGGTGTAAAAATTATGGTTGACAGTTGTGATATCTCACGATAGATGGCAGCAGTATATAATACCGAAAAATTCGTATTACGATAGAAATAAATTAATCGCTAAATTCTAATTAATAAGCTTTTAACCATCACATGTTTGTAACGTTTGTAGTAAATCGTTTACTCGTAACGAGCAATTAGATATACACATGCTTACAAACTCATACGGGGCCAATTAAATGTGATAAAAGTTGCAAATCTGTTGCAGTCAAATGAGAATTAAGTATATACCTGCGTAAACATTCACTTTGGAAAACAATATGTTGCAAGTCATATATGTCATTTAAAGAGAAAGATCATTTAAGAAACATATTCGTTTCCGCGGACAAAAAGGCCACATAAGTGGGTGACGTGTAACATGTAACTTTCATTAAAAGGTAACTTAAACGTGTATTTACATACGCATACTGCTGAGAGTCCGCATTAATGTGACTGTTAAGAATACCTTACTTATTTTAATGTTTATTATTTTGTATTGTATATTTCCTGGCTCATGAGCAAGCCTCACTTAGATTTTGTGAGTATAGTTTGATTATTTGTGTATGGCAACAGTAATAGATATTCAAGTGCGAGAACGATGTAACAGCATTAGCAGCCTTATTGATTTATTCCGTGATAATAAAGTTTGTTTTCGTTGCAACTGATTCTATTTTGTGAATAATCACCGCAGTTATAGAGTTTTAATGATAGTGACTATTTTAAACCTATGATGCGAGTCTTTAATTAAAGGCTACTTCGTGCTGAAGTGTGATTTATACGTTTACTGAAAGCTGGAAAAGTCCGTGATACTTTTTCTTGTAAGCTTTAACATTGCTGGCGTCCGTGATAGGGTTATTTTTTTATTTAATATGTTTCAAGTAATAAAAGGTTTTAAAAAAGAAGATCTGAAACAAGTTGTGGAAGAAATCGGTGAAAGTTTATCACCAACCGTTACAATAGCAGGATTAAAACACATTATTTTAAACAGTGCGCAATACATAAAGGATCCTGAATTTGTTCAGGATTTATTTACAACTGCTATTGGGGATGGAAAATTGTCGGAGCAAAGACAAGTTGAAAAGGATAAACTGGATTATGATCTTCAAAAAATGAGAATGGAGCAAGAGCTTCAAAAAACGAAAATGGATTGTGAACTGGAATTGGCAAGAATATAAGTACACAATCAAAATGAGTCATTTCCATCTATTTCTGTTTCTGATGTACAGTTCGAAACGAAAGTTTACTTTACCTAGATTAGAATTTATACAGTTTGGAGATGATACTAAAAATTGGCTTCCTTTCTGTAGTCAGTTTGAGCAGATTCATAAAAATGATGATATTGCCCCTGAGGATAAATTCCAGTATTTAATTCAAGCTACTGTGTCGGGTTCTCGCGCTAGAAAAGTTGTGGAGAGTTTTTCACCTATCGTTGCTAATTATGAAAAGGCGGTAGAAAATCCCGTTTTGGTGGGGATGATATTTTAGTCGAAGTACACGTTAGAGAATTATTGAAATTAATCGTAACTGTTCAAACTAAGTTTTCATTAACTTCTTTGTACGATAAATTTGAATCTTATTTACGTGCTTTGGAAACATTAAATGTGACAATTGATAAATGAACCTCTATATTATATCTAATGGTTGAGTCTTGCTTTCCAGCAGATTTTTTTAAAGCATGGAATCGTAGTAATTCTCCCGATTCTAAAACAGATGCGAAGGATCGATTAAACAATTTAACGCAGTTTTTGAGATCGGAAGTAGAGGGAGAAGAAAGAATATGCTTAGCTGTTGCTGGTTTTGGTTTAGGAAAGCATCAAGATAATAATAAATCAGTAAAAAAGAAGCCTCCTAGTGCAGAATGTTTACGTAACAAGACACCGACAGCTGCAGTGCTATTGACAGCTGCTTCCGATTCCAAGGCTGTGAAATCGTACGTTTTTTGCGATGGTAAACATTTAAGTTATGACTGTTTTTCCGAGCAAAAAAATGGTTTATTGGAGAAGGAAAAACTTTGCTGCTATGCTTGTTTATCTCCAGGTCATACAGTTAAAGAAATTTCGAGTTTTCTTAAAGTGCTTGATTTGTTCTAAAAAGCATGTGCCATTAATGTGTAATGTGCTTGATACACAAGTGAAAGTTATGTAGCCGAAAAAAGAAGAAAAGCCGATAGAGGGCGAAATCAACTTGTCTAATTTCAAAACACATACCCCTAGAGTGTTAGTTCAGACTCTAAAGCTAACCTTATTTCTGATGGTAAACAGAAGACTGTGAGATAACTTTTAGATTCAGCTTCGCATAAATCTTACATCTTAAAGAATGTAGCCGAAGGAATGGATTATTTGCCTGTTCGGTCAAGAAAGTATGGTTCACTCTCTTTTCGGAGGTGTTTTAACTGATGAGTTGAAGCATAATTGTTATAAAATAAGATTGCGAAGTTTAAATGAAAAGTTTGCCTGCAATGTCGAAGTTCTAGATCAAGCTACAATGTGTGATAGTATTCGGCCTGGGTGTAAAGGTTCTTGGATTAGAGAACTAGAAGAAAATGACATAATTTTGATAGATATTGCAGTTAATTTTGAAACCATTCATATTCTTGGCGGAGCCGACATAATGGGAAGGTTGTTTACTGGAAATAGGAAAATTTTGTCTTCGGGTCTCGTTGCTGTAGAAACTAGTTTTGGATGGACACTGATGGGTAAGGTGCCAGTAGAAAAAGCTTCTAATGAAAACTTAGTGATGCCGGTGACATCAATTTTTATAAATGAAGCTGAAGTTTCAAATCTATGGAGACTGGATTTAATAGGAATCAATGATCCTGTAGAAAAGAAATCTAAACGTGAGGTTGATTTTCAAACCAAAGAACATTTTTTAGAAACCGTTACAGTAAACAATGATGGTCGATATGAAATTTGCTTAGCTTGGGCTGATGGCAAATCACCTTTACCTCATAATTTTAGTTTAGCTGAAAAGAGGCTCGAGTACACCACTTCAAATTTTTTAGAAATGAATTTGTATCAACAATATGAAAAGTGTATTTTTAAATTGGATTGATGAAGGTATCATAGAAAATGGGGCCTCTACTGAAGTGAACTCCTATGGTATTTACTTACCTCATCGCCCTATCCTAAAGGCCAACAGCAGTACCACACCTATTCGTCCAGTGTTTGACGCATCAGCGAAATTGGCAAACCATCCTTCTCTGAACCAATGCTTGAAGTGCGGTCCTAATTTAATCGAACTTATTCCGAGCGTCCTACTGCAATTCAGAGAGCGGCGATATGCAGCCATAGCAGACATTAGAAAAGCCTTTCTGCAAATAAGTATTCGAAAAGAGGATAGAGATGTCCTGCAATTTTTGTGTTGGGAAAACATGGAAGAGAAAAAGCTCAGAGTTTTTTGACATGCCAGACTTGTTTTTGGGGCAAAATGTAGCCCATTCCTTTTGGCCTCAGTTGTTGAGCACCACATTGAAAACAGTGAAGATGCTTCAAAAATGTCGTTACCAGTGTTGATACTAAACAGCAGTTGGAAAAGTTTGTTTTCGATTCTAAGTTATTGATGTCCAAAGGCGGTTTTGACCTAAGGGGACGGGAATATTCTGGTGAGTTCGACAGAATCAAAGATAAGAAAGAAACATATGTATTAGGTCTGTTTTGGAATAAAGAACTCTGACACCCTGAAAATAAATATGGATGGTTGAATGACTATAATTTGGTAAAGTTAACAAAACGAAGCATGTTGTCTGCAGTTCATAAAGTATTAGTTCCTTTTGGTTTTTCTCCCCCTTATGCACTGTCCAAAAATAATGTTACAAAAGGCATGGAAGGAACGTGTCAGCTGGGATGAGGAGTTGACTGGTGAACTTCGCAAAGATTTTTTACAATGGCTTGAAGAATTAAAATACTTAAATAACATTGAGATTCCCATATTTATTCAAGTCACTTCAGAAAATCTAAGTAATTGTGCTCTTCACACTCAAAGACGAGTATGCAGCGGTTACATTTCTAAGGATTGAAAACAACGATCGAGTTGAACTGTTTCTTCTTGCTGCGAAATCTAGAGTTACTCCTTTAAGAGGGGCAATTATCCCAAGAATTGAACTTTTGACAGCCATAATTGGGGCCAGATTGACAAATTCAGTAACCAAAGCCCTCGGATGAGAAAGAGTTAACAAATATTACTGGAGTGATTCCACAACAGTGTTCGCATGGATTAAAAGAGATGAAAATTGGTCCGTTTTCGTGCGAAACCGCGTTAAGGAGATTACAGAACTCAATAAACCTTCAGCTTGGAAGCGCGTTTCTGGAGAGAAGAATCCTGCCGATCTGCCATTCAAAGGTTGCAAAGCGAAATATCTAATTACATCAAGATGGTCGGAGAGACCACACTGGATGAAAGATGGTAAAGAATTTCTTATCTATATGGATTCCTGTAACCACCATAGCTATAATGAAGATATTGAAAAGAAAAAGTTGAAAACGACTAGCACGATGAGAAATAATGAAACCGTTTGTGATAATAATTGGTACTACAAGCATTTTTTCTAATTATGACAGAATCGTACGGATGGTTGCCTGTATTCTTCATTTTAAGCATAATTGGGCAAATACAGACAGCAGGAGACGCGGAGAGTTGAATACAGTAGAATTTCACTGAACGGAGTTAAAGATATTGCTTATGATTCAAAAAGAATCCCATGATTTGGAACATGATAGACTCAAAACACTTCAGGTATTTAAGGATGATCACGGCATCTATCGTGTAAAAACTAAGATTATCTACAGGAAGGATAGTGATGATTTTCTCAAACCTGTTGTCCTTTCTTCAAAGCACGAAGTTGTGAAAACGGCTTATGTTCTCTGTTCATGTGAAGAATTGTCATGCAGATGTTTAGATACTTTTGAATCTTCTTGGAGAAAAATATTGGATTCTTAACGGAAGAAAGACCGTGAAAAATATTGTGGCTAATTGCACGATCTGTATAATATATAGTTCAAGGAACATGGCAGCGGTAAGTGCACCCCTTCCTGAAAATCATGTAAAAGATGCTGCTGTATTTGAAATTACAGGGGTTGACATGGCTGGTCCTATGTTTCTAAAAGAAAATAGAAAGTGTTGGGTATTAATATTCACTTGCGCAGTGTACAGAGCAGTACATTTTGAGATAATTAATTTGAGATAATGCTTCCACAGACGCCTTTTTAATGGCATTTAGAAGATTTATAGCTCGCATGGAAAGGTGTACTATTGTATACTCTGACAATGGCTCTAATTTTGTCGGAGCAGCCAACTCATTAAAACAGCTAGATTGGAAACGTATACAGAAACACTGAGTCGTTAATTCGATTGACTGGAAATTTAACCCACTGACATTCGCATGGTGGGGCGGTTGGTGAAAGCGACTAATAAGAATGTTGAAAGATCTCTTAAGAAGAATGTTAGGACAGGCTCGTCTAAATTATGAGAAATGGCAAGTACTCTGGGAGACTGTGAAAGCGTAATCAACTCAAGACCTCTAACTTATATCTCTGAAGGAGATGTCTTAAAGCCCATTTCTCCATTAATGTTCCTTCAAGACATTTATGAATGCAGTGTTCCAGATATTGATGCTGTGGAACAAAATTCTGTATCTAAAATACTGAAATATAGGCAAATCGTACTTAAAGAATTAAGGAACCGTTTTCGGTCGGAATGCTTAGGTGCTCTCATTCAACGAAAGAACAGTAAAAATCTAAGACAAACAGTGGCTGTGGGTGATATCGTTCTAGTGGGAACTGATAACAAATAGAGAATTAACTGGCCTTTAGGTCGTATTACTGAGCTTGTTCCAGGTAAAGACGGTAATGTGCGGCTCGTAAAGGTGCAGACTTGACACCAAGAAATTCTTGGTTCCATTCCGAGAATATATCCTCTTGAGATAGCATCTCTTACTGGCTGCCCTAAGCCTGTAGAATCTAATAGTTTGACCAAGTTCTCAAAACAGCCTGACGAACAGGATAATGGTGTGTTTGACAACAAGTCAAAATTTACTAGAACTGGTAGAAAAATTAAGATTTCAGAAAAACTGGACATATAATTTAAATATCTGCTTTAGTGAAATACATTTTTATTGCTTGTTATTATTATTTCTTATACTTAAGGATATTTCTGTGGTTTATTTGATTAGTACAGGATATACATATATTTTTTAATACTAACTTAAATTGGCTTAAAGTGGTAATTTTATGTTTTGATTATAATTTATAATCAAAAGGTGAGGATGTTAAGAATACTTTACTTATTTTAATGCTTATTATTTTGTATTTTATATTTCCTGGCTCATGAGCAAGCCTCACTTGGATTTTCTGAGTATAGTTTAGTAATTTGTGTATAGCAACAGTAATAGATACTCAAGTGTGAGAATGATGTAACAGCACTAGCAGCTTTATTGATTTCTTCCATGATAATAAAGTTTGTTTTCGTTGCAACTGATTCTATTTTGTGAATAATCACCGCAGTTATAGTGTTTTAATGATACTGACTATTTTAAACCTATGATGCGAGTCTTTAATTAAAGGCTACTTCGTGCTGAAGTGTGATTTATACGTTTAAGTACTGGAAGATAGAAAAGTCGGTGATACTTTTTCTTGTAAGCTTTAACAATGACTTCCAAATGAAGGTTCCTTAAACGGATACAGGTGCACTCACTTTGGGTAGAGGAGTCCATGATTACATGGTTAATAAGAAAACTTTCCTTACTAGGAAGTAGAATTTTATTTCATATTTCTAAGTTTGCTGATCAGATTACTGTGTTGTTCACGTTTATGTTTGGAAATAACAGTATTAGCAATATTATTTATTTATTTCTCATTATTGTTTGTCTTGAAAAAGTGAGCCCAAATAAGTTGATTATACAAAGGTACAAAAGTTCAGAACTCTATGAATGTCTCTTAATGCAGAGAAAGTGTTTAACGTATTAACTTTCAATACTAAGCAAATTGCTTATATGGTTATTCAAATAATGATATTACTTATAGTACAATTGCTGCTATAATGCCTGAAAAACTGCGTATTGATTATTTGGCTCTGTGGGTCGTAATAGGCTAATTAGAGACAAGTCACTATGGGCATTTAGTATTATATCAGCAGAAAGTGAAATTTTTTAGAAGAAAATTTAAATTAGGTAAAAGTGGATGAGCTGTATCTCGTACACCAGTCATCATGTCGAGTGCATAGTCCTGAAGTTTGGCAATAGCAGTATTCGGACGGATAAAAGGCTGTCGCTATGTCGCCAGAACCGACGTAGAGTCTAATTTTTGCTTAGAAAAATCCGACACATAGAAGACATATAGTGTGGACTCAAAAATCTGATACTTTTGAGAGTGGAAGACGTTCCTCTTTGGCTGATGCAGAAAGTACTGTCTGACAGAGAAGAATTGACTAGAAGAAACATTTCTCTGCGAAAGTTCATTTTGATTAACTTTTAAATGAAACTTCTAAATCAACCAGGCTTTCGTCATGTTCAGCATAAGTAATGCTGTGCACTTCATGATTTTATGAAATGATCATTGGATAAAAAATTTGCATGTGCATTACGAATTCCAAAATCGGAAGCTCATGATAAAACTTCTTGAGAAGGTCTTTTCCCATTTTTTCAGTTTAATAGCTATTACATAAAATAATTCATGATTATATAAGTAATATTTCAATAACGTTTCATTACAATTACTTACATAAAAATATATTTAATTTTATGTACGTTTTCTTAAAGTTTGATTATGTACAGCATAAAATATAAGCACCTAAAGAATTCCTGATGATTTTACAATAAATCTTAATTAAATTACTGACATAAAACCACAGTATTGAAGTTAATGTATTTAACAATTTAGTAATACGTACATAAGGAAAAAAAGGCATTTTCTTTCAATTGAGCTTAACAAAATTTAATTGAGCTAAGCTAATATAAACGATATCGCTCGTCAACGAGAATTCGAGGCGATGACCTAGTGTCTGATTTTGAAAATCCTTCTATTTCTAAATTTTCAGACAGATAACCATGCTAATTTAAACTTTTTTTATTATACTTAATGTAGGAACTAAGACTTGGCATAAGTTATGTTATCTAATAATAATGTTCCTAATGTTGTGTTGTAAATAGGTACTATGTTGAGGGAGCGCTGTAAATTCCAACAGAATAGTGATAAAGAAAAAGGAGTGCTTTCCTCCAAAGATTTCTGCATATTCGTTTCGAGAAAAGCTCTCGAATTTTTATATACTTAATGTAGGAACTAAGACTTGGCATAAGTTATGTTATCTAATAATAATGTTCCTAATGTTGTGTTGTAAATAGGTACTATGTTGAGGGAGCGCTGTAAATTCCAACAGAATAGTGATAAAGAAAAGAAAGGAGTGCTTCATTCCAGGAACTAAGCATTCCTGAATATTTGTTTCTAATCAGAGGATCAATATGACTTTTAAAAGATGTGGAAAAACTCATGACTCATTATAGGAATATTACACTTAAAAATTTTATGGAAAGCTAAAAGTCTTTTCAATAAAAAAAAGCCTTTGAAAGTATTATTTATATGGACAACGAAATCATTTGATGATGAAAACAAAGCATTCAAACTTGTTAAAACGTATTTGCGAAATTTATTGAATTTAATGGGTAGACATGAAATCAAGCAATGTATACAAACTGAACAATTCTCCTGTGTTTTAAGTGGTACTTCAAAGAATTTGTAAAAGTCAAGCTACGATGGGTTTTGAATGTTAAATCTAAGTCTTTTAACGAACAGTAATTGCAAATTATTTATGCGAAGAGGTATGTATCTTTAAAATGTGCTCAAAATTTTACACAGGAATTCCTTCAAAGATTTTTAATAGTTTTTACAGGATTTTTTTTATCATTAAAGATGTGAGGTTTGAAGGAACATTATCAAAATTACGATCAGAATAGAGTATATGTGTTTTTAGATTTCCTAATTTCAACTATAAGTGTTTTGCAATTTATGATTTTAAACAGAACACATGAATATGTCATTTTCAGGCTGATAGTCAAATAACTGAGTAAAGGAGACAAAAGCTCTATCTGCGATTTGAACAATGAATTCCTCATATATTTTTTTTCTTTCTATGGAATTAAACAAGTACTTAAAACACGAAGTATAGTTAATAGTAAAAGAAGTAAATTAAGAAAATCATTTACTTAACTAAAGCAACCCTCTTTTTTTCTTTTTTTCCTAACAGTACTTGTTAGTGAGTTCATATAATGTCAAACACCGGAATTTCGATAGTGTTCAAGTGTATAAATACTTTGGTTTTAGAGGTCTATTTATAGATATTCAAATTTTGTTTCTGAAATATTGCGAACGGCATTTTAGAGAAATTGTTTGCCAGATTCATAGATCAATTAAATGGCAAGAGTAGCTAGCTAGATTGAAATATATCTCTTAAAAGGTCATCTAATATATTGGTCATCGGTTAAGCTATTAATGCTGTCTCATCACAGTTTATTGCTCATTACATCAAAAGAAACCTACTTCAAGAGTACATCTTAAACTGCTATGTATCGCAGTTTGCGGCTCAGTTAATTTTCAACTTGTATTTTATAGCAACAAGAAAATCTGATTTAACTGTTAGATGAATACTTTAAGTTAAGGACTCTTTATCTTTCCTAAAAAATATTTAATGTGCTCTAAATTGATGCAGGCCAGCTCGAACACATGACACAAGAAAATATGTTACATCGAATAGCTAACAGTGAACCCAAGTACTTCTTACTCTGTGATTTACTTCATGTTATAACCTAGAGAGCGGAAAGAAACCAACGCAATCTGCCTGGGTCTTCTTAGGGTTACTTATGGAGAGGACGTTATACTGATCCAGGAAGCAACTTCTTTGGACGCCTACAATCAGTTTTTTTTATTTGCTGGTGGATCAATGAACTCACAGAGTTTTCGAATCCTTGAGAAGCATATGAAACTATTTGCCTCCACTACAGTGATTTACTTGTCTAAAAGATTATGATATCGGCGGCAAGTAACAATGTAATTATGTAATGAAAATTACAGACTTCAATGAGGGAACTAATCAACTCATTCATCAGATTTCAAACCGATTGAACATTTGTAGTATCCACTAAGACGACACGGAGTTGCCATATTTCTCAGAATACGATCGTTGAATTAACTGCTATGAAGAAAAGACCTATATCGGCTTTAAATCACAAGTGTTTGATCAGTGTGATGTCTTGAAAATGAAGTGTTTGTCGTTAGCTGTTTAGCTGAATTCATTTATCACATATGAATCATTGCTGCATGGAAAATTATTATTCTTTATTCGTAAATCAGTGACGACTTCTATATTAAAAAAGCTATAGGGTCCTATCTGGTGTAATATATTCTTAGGAACCAAGTAGATTGACAAGCGAGTAAGGTATGGAGGTGGTAATCTAATGTTAATACAGCAAGGGCCTAAGAAGGTTTCTAAACAGCCTTTTTATTTAAAAGGAATTAAACAGAAAACACCATATTAAGTTGAATTTAAAATTTAAAAGTATCGTACTATATTTTTAAATTTTAAATTGTATTCTACACAAATTTGGCTTATTAAGCTGGTTCTAAACTTTAAACGCGCGTTTTAAGGTTGACTGGTAGCAAGATTAAAGCCAGAATATTAACAGGTAGGGCTGGGAGGGAGTAAATACGCTACAAACGCCGATGCCAAAAATTTTAAAACATTCAAAACGCTCGTCTTTTTCTTAAAATTTTTCTGTTTAATTTGCATCCTGGTATCAGCTAACGGAAAGGAGAAATTATATAAAATAGTTAAAAATTGGTTAATTAACATAACATACCTTACAAAACTGTTTGATTCGCTGTTTTTGTATATTTAGAAAATATAATTAGGTAAACACTTTTGTTCTGTGTTATGATATTACTTTGATATCATATTAAAATATTGCGTTGATATCAACATATTAAAAATATTTTTGATATATTTAAATTAGAAATATTTAATTTATCTGTCTTATAAATCTGATAATTGAAATATTAGTTCGATTAATTTATCAAAAATAGAATTAAATATAGATTAAATATAAGTTAATATTTTATTTCAAAACGTAATGAATAATTCGGCTTAAGATAGTTCCTCATCTAATAAATTTTAAGAATAGAAGGAAAGAAACAATTTAAGAGTTCTAAATTTACAGTAATTAATTTTGGACACTGAATTATAAGGAGGAAAGTTATCGATATCATTTGAATCATTTTAAGCATATTGGTGTTGTCAATCAGTATGATAAGTGAAACTCGTGCGACAGAACAGACAAAAAAAGAAACTAAAATTTACTTTGCGTGTATGTGTTGCATTTACTTCGTTTTCAATTAGAGGATTAAAATTTTGTAATTTGTCTTTGTCCGGATATTTTTCAAAAGTTAACAGAAATATTACTTCTGATGCTATGCAATAGGGATAACGTGAAATTTACCTGCAGTAGATGAGGTCGCCTATTTTTTTTAGAACCAATATACTTAAATTTTAAGCAAACAGCATTTCGTAATCTTAGCTTATCAGATATTTTCAAAATTTCAGTGAGACTTTAAACTCCTTTTCAAAGGATTTTAGTGCTTAGTACTAGAGGTAATAATGCATTTCTGGTTTAATAGAAACATGCTGTGTAGTAAACTTTAAACAGAAAATGTCTTTTAGAAAGCCTCAAATTGATATTTTATTAATTCATATACTTTTTAGGATTTAATTAGAAAGTTCATCCTTACCCATTGTGAAATCGTGTTGAAATACTATTAAAATCCTTATTAATCAGCTTTTACATGAAAATTAAATTTACGTATTCTACAAACAGCATAGTCTAATGTTGTATTAAATGTTTAATAATATGGTTTATGACTCGTAAAGGAAATTTTAAGATGAAGTTAATGCGTTTTCTTATCTGATAATATATATTATTTCGATTTTTTTAGAACTAAGTTATTGCAAAATAATAAGGACACATTTTTAATAATATTTACAAATCTCACTTTATTACTGCATGAGTTTGAAGAAACTATACAGAAAAATGTATAGTTAGTAATGATCCACAGTGACTTTGATCCTGTTTGCTCGCTTTGATCTCTGACCAAAGACATCTGCTATCAGTGCCAGTTACTGATATCAAACTGTCAGAATGCTCCGAGGAGCTTCACTTGTGCATTAGGTCACATTTTCAAATGAAGAAACAACTTCTCATGTCAGATTATTTCTAAAAGAAAAAGGAAGAATAATCATTTTATGTGTATTTATTAATTACATTTTAAAACTATATAATATTTAAGTTAGGATAAAAAATATGGGGTTTCTTGGACTGAAATGAAGTTTTGAGCAGAAAAACTAAGAACATTAAATTTTTTATATGTAGCCAAATTTATCTTATTGCGAAGTTAGATAAAACACTTTTGTTATAAATACTGATAGAAACTACGAACACTGCCAAGTTACTTTTAGGATACTTCAAAAAATTCATAGTGCATTGGAAAGCTCACATTTATTACAATGCGGGAAAGCCGCCATGTGTAAAATATAAAAGCCATTTAAACGGAAAGAACATGTCTTCTAAGAACAGTAGATGCAAGTCTTCATAACAAAGCAATGATGTGTTGGAAAAGCAACAGGTTATTATTGCCTGATTTTCTAACAGCACTTACCGTAAACATCTAAGTCTGCCGTTAGAATTCAGCGGCTTTAACGTATAAGATATTTCTCCCACGCCTTCGTGGTGTAGTGATCAGCACGCTTGACGCGTAACCGAGAAGTCCGTGGGTCGATTCCCGGTGAAGGCGATGCTCATTTTTCATTTTTCTGCTTCCAAAAAATCCTAATGACTCTAAAAATTGAGTTCCTGTTCCTTTACGTTTTCATATTTACAATTTCCATAATTCTATTTAGGTTAAAATTTAGAAAGCAGAAATTGAACTTCGGCGTTTTGTAAGCATCAAGAGAACTTCGTATGTGTGCTTCATTTAATAACTAAACCCTTTTGCCTAGTTTATCAAGCCACTTTATCATTATAATTATAATATTCTAATTTTGATACTAAAATAAAAAATAAAATTAGAATTATGGATGGCTAGATAATCATTACAGAGGTATATATATATATATATATGCTTCTTTAATGATGATGTAGCTATCCAGAATTCTAATTTTAGTATTATTATATATATATTGAAAGTTTGCGTGAAAATCAGTTCCAGTCATTAATATAACAAGCCAACACCCATGTTAAATAACTATGATAGGAATAAATACTAAATAATATAAATATTATACCTGGGAATGATTACCAGTATCCACCTTTTCCCCCTTTACCACCATTTCCAGATCCTCCGCCATATCCACTTCCTGAACCATTGCCATGTCCGTTGCCTGATCCGCTGCCCTGTCCACTTCCTGATCCGCTACCGGTTCCGCTGCCTGATCCACTGCCCTGTCCACTTCCTGATCCGCTGCCATATCCGCTGCCTGATCCACTGCCGTATCCACTGCCCTGTCCACCTCCTGCTCCACTTCCGTGTCCACCTCCGGAGCCTCCCCCATGGCCCCCTCCTCCACCTCTACTACCATGTCCACTGCCAGTACCTTTAAGACTGAGACCTACAAGGGCCACCCCTTTGCCATGTTCGCTTCCATATTCAGCACCATCTGAATGATCTAACAGTTTAGATTAACATCACATTTAAAACAGATCAATAGAATTTAATACATAATGAAGATGTCTCTTGCTCTTTTTTTAATTTCTAAGTATACATAATATATGTAATTAATCGAAAATAAGACTGTGAACGTTTCTTTAATGTAAAGTAATATCCACCTTATATGCGAAGCTCAAAATTTAAGAAATGTTTTATTATAATTTCTCTCTTCTTTATTAATACTGATATTTAAAGAAAACAGATTTACTTCTTTTTTTCTTTAAAGTGACTTAAATTATTCTGTTACATTTTTTGAATAATATATGAGACTCATATACACTCCATAACAAAAAAATCGACGCACCAAGATGGAATTGTCCGATGGTGACAACAATTAGTGGATAGGAAGATTGTGTACAGAATAGAAAATGATTAAAATTTCAGAACTATTGAATGATTTATTTCAGAGTTACATAGTTAAAAAGTAACGAGCTCACTAAGGTGTTAACCGACCGGAACGGAAACAGCTTGCCTGGATGCAAGCTGCCACACGGCGTGGCATAGACTGATAAAGCTCCCGGGTGGTCTCCTGCGCTATTTCTTGCCAAATTTGCTCCAACTGTCGGGCTAGGTCATCAATATTCCCTGGTAGATGCAGTCGCCTTCACATCATATCCCAGATATGATCGATGGAGAGAGATCTGGCTGAACAAGGAAGTGTTTGACAAGCTGTAAGACAGTTCATAGCAACACGTTCCATGTGTGATGTGGAATTATCTTCCTGAAAAATAAGGCCAGGGTACTGCAAAATGAACGGTAGCAAACAGGTATCAGAATGTCGTCGACGTACCGCTGTGCTGTAAGTGTGCCTCTAATGGCGACAAAAGGGGTCCGTCTATCAAGAAAAATTTCGCCCCAGACCATAACGCTTGGTTGAGGGCCTGCGTGGCGTGCAAAAATAAAAGCAGGATCGGAACCCTGCTCTGTGTCTTCAGACGTGTCTTCGATGATCGTCACGATACAGTTGGAATCGGGATTCGTCGTCAAAGACTATACGTCCCGAGTCAGCATCATTAGAACCTGATCGAACCAAGCGCCACTGTAATCTGGCTCGACAGTGTGCAGGCGTGAGTAGCAGGTGGCGTAACGGGAAGTACGAGCATAGATTTCTCTCTATCAGCTCTCTGTAAATGGTCATGATAGGAACTCGTGTGCGGGTCGCACGTCTGATAGTTGATAGTGAATCAGCGCTGTGACAGGTGATCTGACAGTCCCTCTATCCTCCCGATCTGTTGTGGTCCTAGGTCGCTTCAAACTCTGACAGTTGCTTGTAATGAGCTCGAATCCTGCGGCGAGGCATTTTCTCAATCGTTGAAAGGTATCCTAAATCGCAGTGCAACAGAAAGTTTTAAAACAGTTCAAGAACAGCTCCTTATATACATCTGCTGAATTCGCAGTTCCAATGCGCTGGAGATCGCACTATTCGTTCACTGGATACTAAATTTTAATCATTTGCATATTTGGTCAAAACATTTATGCATACGAAATTTCAAAGCAATCGAATGATTCCTTCTTGGTGCGTCGAATTTTTTTTTTTTTTTTTTTCGTTTTAGAGTGTGTCAGAATTCGTACGTTTTGAAAATATTCTTCAAAAAGTGCAAAGCCGTTTTATATGGGAAGTCATCTTATATACTAGCCAATATAGCGATAATTTTATTCTTAATGTTTTTCATATTTTATTTAAGCAATCCTAACAGGATGTAATTGAAGTAATTCTTTTTCTTTTAAAAACTATAATGTAGCAGAAGCGGTAGGCCTCAATAACTGTGATTAAGTAATACATATATACATACATTTATATACATTTAATTTTTCTTAGTATAATAAATAAATAAAGCAGTTATGAACGTTGATTACTAACTGTGTGGAAATAAATTGGGTAGGTAAAATTTGGTTCCTTTTAAACATCATAATTTTATCTAAATAGACATTTATTTAACATTCAGCAAGGTTTTTCTAAAGCATGCAGTATAGAACACCGTATCTTATTTGTATGACAGAAATTTCTTACATTCAAGTTTTGCTTTAAACCCTTTAATGGTCATGAAAAGCTCAGTTCGCAATCCAGTTACGCACCACAGTGGACGCAAACGAACAAACTTAGATTTTAAATTTACGACTGACTGATATCATGCGTATTTGAGAAAAAGAATTGCTTCATCTTCAAACGCCGAAGGGTTAAATTGGAAATTTCTTAAACATTAATGCAAAAATATTCCTACATAATGTGTATATTAATGCAAAAATATCGTAAATATTACTCTTATTTGTGTTACTTAATTACAAATATGGCAGATAATTTTTGGAAAATTTCCAATGTAAGTATTTTATTTATCAAAGTACTTACCGTATCCATCTTCTTCAATGCTAGAAATTGAATATCCATTGCTGACTCCATATTTGCTGCCACTACCTCCATAGCTTCCCTTACCATGTTCGTGACCCTCTCCTCCAGATTTAACAGACACTGCTAGGAAAATCTTTTTTCCATGACCATCATCTCCATGGCTAGCACCCTGACCACCTCCTCCACCACTTCCGTAACCACTTCCACTACCGCTTCCATAGCCACTGCCATAGCCACTTCCACTACCGCTCCCATAACCACTTCCGCTACCGCTTCCATGACCACCTCCACTACCGCTTCCATAACCAGTGCCGCTGCCGTGACCACCTCCTCCACCACTTGCATATCCATGACCACCTCCTCCACCACTTGCATATCCATGACCACTTCCGCTTCCATGCCCATCGCCACCTGCATAACCACCTTCTGCACTGCCACCATGACCTTCGCCGCCATTGCCTCCGTAACTGTTTCCGCCTCCATATTTGCTGCCACTTCCACTGTAGCTTCCTTTACCACCTCCGTAGCCTCCAGAAACTGAGAGAATCAAGCAGCTGAGTAATACCCATGAGACCCACATCTGAAAAGCAAAATTTGCTTTTAGTCCCAAAAAGTCGATTTAGTAACAAACATTCTACATTAGTAACTTCTAACTGCCTATAATCTATTTTCGTTTGTATAAGTGTGGAATTGAGTACTGTATAAATAATTCTCAAAAAATTAATGCCTGATGAAGTTCCGAAGCCTTCATATCTTTAAACTGTAGAAGAAATAGAGCATATTACTGCCACAGAATGGCCAACGTATTCGCCCGACTTAAACTTCATCGAAAATACTTGGGATGCCTTTAAACTACTGCGCTATTTCTGCCTGTGTACCTTATTCAACTATTCTGAGATAGCTGAAAACTACTCTTACAAGGAAATAGAAATTGCCATCTGCATATGCTCTTAACTATTTAATTGAAGACATGAAACTTTGCTACAGAGCTTGTACAAAAGTCAGAAGTTGTTCCATTCCTTATTAAGCTACGTTTCGTGTATTTACATGGCTTAGAAATTTTTGGAAGAAATTGAGAAAAAAGGAGTGTATATATATATATATATATATATATAT
>KK114031.1:120876-149544 GCA_000611955.2 Stegodyphus mimosarum | reverse complement strand
TGTAGGCTTTTGCCCCAACTAAGGCCAAGAGTGGTGGTCACTTTAGTATGGAGGCATCTAGCAGGCAGCCACCGTTACTTCTTAGGGGACAGACAATTTACATCCCTGCTTTATTTGGGATTCGAACCTGGGTTCTTCGGTATCGCAGTTGCCTTCCCTAGACACTATACTGTCTTTGCGGCGCGAATTGCTTATCTTCATATGAAATTTGGAGTTAATCAAAGTATAACTTTTTCTGTTATATTGAATTTACTGTAGCTGCTTAACTTCGATGCAGTCTACACAAACTGTAAAATTAATGTTTATTTGTTTAATTCAAGATTTTTATTCGGAAATAAATGTTATTTGCCTTTTGAATTTATTTCTCTAACTGAGGAAAATTTCAAGTAAACTAAAATAATACCTTTTTATGAGTTTAATCAATTAATAGTAGCTTGATAGTTTGCTTTTCGATTGTATCTTTCATACGTCGAAAATCTCCATGTTTTGAATGTCATTTTTTTCTTCCGGCATCTGAAACTCACAGGAATAACTACTCCAAATTATTTTCCTGTCAAGGTAGTTCAAATATTTCAAGGCTATTTATTATTTATTGTCTTAAGAGCAAAAGAAGGGAGTTGGCAGGAATGAATGCATTTAAACTCAAGATCTGTTTTCATGATGAGGAGCTATTAGTTTTTAGAATACAGATTTACTTTACTAATTTTAAAATACTTAATTAGGAGTAATAGCAGGTTATTTTCCTTAGGTTCTAAAATATAGCAGAATAGCTTTAAGGAACCCATTCCTTTTCACATAGAAAAAGCAAATCTGGAATTATCTTAAGAATTTTGCTGTAAGAATAGTATGTTAATTAGATAGCTTCTCGAGAGAAATCTATTTAAATCTGTAAATTACGGAAGTATTAGATGTAGAATAATCTATGAAACATTTTGTGCAGAACTTCCATTTTCTGTTTTTTAAATTCAAACTTTCCTGCATTTACTTTTATTTCTTTTTCAGCTTATGTGGATTTTCCCCTTTTTTTATTCATTTATTTTGTCTTACTTAGTGTAACTACTTTACTCGAATTAACGTTAGTTGCTTTTAATATCTGATCATATATATAACACATATTATCAATATTTGAAGCGTCATCTTGTTTTCAAGAAACATAACACTTTACAACGTAAATGATATCACATTACGTATAACTTTTCACAGCATTTGCTGTGTGAGTGAAGGATAAATTTAACAGTGATTGATAAATAGTGTAATGTATAAGAATCTTCTGCAATGCATAAGAATAAATATGCTGTTGCACGCCTTATAAAACTACCTGCATAGAAGATAATTGATTATAGCATAAAAGATTTCATTTGAATTATTATACATTTGGAATATTTTGATGCATATACATTACTAGCAATTAAAATTGCTACGTGATTGACGGGACATGCAACATATGTTGAATGTGCATAAGAAGTATTACATTGTGAGATATGCAAATGGTAAACATTCGAGCGCCTAAACACAAAGCAGGTATGAAAAATACCATCACCATTATACATGAACATGAAGATTTCGCATCGGAATTCTCATTTGAAAATCGCATTTGAACGTTGTCTATGTAAAGGTTCTGTTATACCTCGTCTGAGAAGGAGAAAATTCTACCAGCAGATGTCAGAATTCGACCCCAGCAGGATCGTGGTCTATCAGGAATTATGTTTCTCTTTCTGCGACATTGCTGCTCGTGTTGGTCGGACTCCCATGACCGTAGGAGAATATGGTATTGATGGGTTCAGGAAGGTTATACTGAATATCCGTGCAAGATCTCATTGGCTGAGGGCTGGCAGATTGTCCTCTCAGCCTTGAGAGTTCATACCGCTCAGTCCCGTATTTTGATTCCAAAATGCTCTTCGTGTACAGGACGAGAAATATCCGCGCAGACAATGGTTGACGTCTGAGGCACCTGTCAGTCAGGCGGCCATTGTTGCGTCTTCCCCTAAAAGAGAAACAGACTCGCCTACACTGGTGCAACGAAAATCGACACTAGACACAGGAGTTGCACCCCGTAATTTTTTCAATCATATCCCAGCTCGTATACATTATGATGGACGCATCAATTTGTGGAGGCATCGAGGAGAACGAAAGTTGCCAGCTTGCATCTGTCGTTATCATACGGGTATACCAGGCGTTCTGGTTTGGGGTGTCATTGGTTACACATCCAGGTCATCTCTTATTCACATAGCTGGCAATGTGGATAGTCGCCGTTACATTTTCAACGTGTTAAGACCCATCGCTGAGCTCTTTTCGAGGCCTACGTTACGCACCCTTTAAACAAGATAACGCACGAACGCATATTGTCCTGACCTTTCGCGACACAGAGGTTGTTCGACTTTTGCCCTGGCCAGAACAGAACGTTCTCCTCTCATAATTTGTCAAGAAACTGGGCGCCACTCGCCAGTGACTACTTGAGTAAATCTCGTTAGTAGATGCCATGATAAATCGCATCATTGATGCAACCGTGATTGATGCAATTTTTTTACATCAATGAGATCATCATTCCTCAGCAGTGCCTATTTATAATTATGAAAAATTAAAGTACACATAAAAGCTTTCTTTTGTTTAATATTAAATATCTGTCGAAATGTTTACTGCAGCCTATAGTGCTTTATCGAAATTTCATAAAAAGTGTATTGCAAAAAAATATTCTTCTTAAGAACATTTACAATTGTGTAAGGTATATTTTAATTTTATAACAGTTATTTTAATTTTAAAACCCTTTCCTTTCAATTCTTGTTTCCACTTACAGCTCCCTACCAGAATAAGGTTTTAGAATCACGTTGAATGCTAATGAATTAGAAGAATTCACAGCTTAATTCAAGGTGTAAGGAAGATTCAGCTTAATTCAATAGAGAGTGCTATTAGTGACGCGTGTTTGCTTTCTAGCTAAGTCGTTCTTGAAGATGTTACGCTAGGCCATATTATACGTGTCTAGGGATATTCGCCGGTAGTTTATAATAGTTAATAATAGTTAGATTATAATAGTTAGATAATAGTGTCTAGCTTCGGTTAAGTCTAGTTTAGTTAATAGTAACTTAGTTTCTTATTTTCTTATTCTTAGTTAAAGCCCGAGTAGAGGCTTTCCTGTTAGCGCAAGAAAGGACCGACTGTTATTCTTATTTGAGTGAATAAAAGAGCAATTTAACCCTTCTGGAGTCTTAATTGTTCTGAACTGAGCGATAGGTCGCTGCGTAGTTCACTAGGTTCCTCGACGTTTCATCATAGCCAAAGGGCGAGGAACTCTACAACTGATTTGGCTTATAGCAGATCAGATAAAAATTTAAGCCAATATTAGTGAACCCAATTAAAAATTATTAAACTTTAAGTAATATTTGTAGATTTTTATATTAAATTTCAATTTATAAAATGATATTTTTATTAATAGCGAAAAAAAACACAACTTTTACTTTTTATTCTAGAAGCTCAATGGAAGTTACATTGGAAGGTATGATATTGTACGTAAAATGAAAGAAGATGTTGATTTCTTTTAAAATTATTATCTTAGAGAGCAAAAATGAAGAAATTATAAATTTTCCATATTTAAGTTGCTCTTCAAAACGAACATCAGCTATACGGAGAATAAGAGCAACAAGGCAATTAAAATTCCATAGCAAAATTATTGTTAGATTTTTAAGTTAGATTTATTACACTTAAAAGAATTATTAATGTAAAAAATTTGAAAAAAAACGTAACTGTAAATTTGGAAGAGAAGGAAAATGATAATTCAACTTCGCAACATAAGAGGAATTTAAAATTACGTCTATTAAACTGTAAAGCATACAATCCAAAAAGGATGCTTTTTTGTCAAAATAGTTGAAAAACATTTCATCAACATTCTCTAAGTTTGCCAATGACGTTCTGTCTAGAGCAATTATTTTATTATTAACTTAGTTCTAGATTAGCCTAATGCTGTATCCAGTGTAGTTGTTCTCTAATTTTTTATCACGGAGAAATCCTCAAGTTAAATTTAATTCAAAAGTATAAGTGAAACAAAAATTATAATATAACTGTCATTTATAATATTTAGAAAGATGAATTGTAAATGACTCTAAATAACAGAAAATGCTTTCTTGAGTGAAGAACGTTTTTGAATACCTGTCTTTTTTTTCCTAATTAAAAGTCTGTCTCTTTGACGATAGAAAAACCTTTAAGGAACATACAGCTGATATATTCGGTACTGAGCCCACGGTGAGGTAACCAATGTCCATTACCCATCATTTCGATCAACTGATAAGTGCGATAAATTCCTGTTAACCTGTTCTAAAGTTAAAATATAATTTAATTTACAGTAGGATTTAACTTTAAGTATAAATAGGATTCAACTTACAGTAACTTACAGTAGTTGAAATAGGATTTAATTTACAGCCGGGTAGAAATAATGTGTCTCAGAATCTCATTACTCATTATTTCTCTCAATCTGTTAATCTGTATTAAAGTTGAAAGAGGATTTAATTTACAGTAGGCTCATTAGTTTATAGTAGTATTTAACTTACAGTGTAAATAGGATTTAACTTACATTAAGTAGTTACATTATTACATTGAAGTAGGATTAATTAAATCAGGGTGGAGGAGGCTCCGCAGAATTAATGTTTCTCTTGATCGCATTACTTCTTGAGGAATCTCCAAAGAGGTTTCCCAAATTCCAGTAAGAAAAACTAATTTTAAACGAGTATAATGCTAATAAATCCTATATCTCTAAGTAAGGGTAAAGTACAGCCGGAGTAGTTAGTTATAGAAGAGACGAAGTAGTTACGCTAGCGAAAACAGAAGAAATAAATGACATTTTGAAATTGGTCTGCAATACAGTCTATGATTTCTTTGGCGATTTAATCGTTTAGAAGCTGTTAAATGGAAGAATTCATGGAAATGACTTCAAATTAAATATTTACACCCATTTCTTAGAAACAACTGGCTTTAAATAAAATATTTACACTTATTTTTATGAGATCTAAAATTAAGAGTCTGGTTGTTTTCAAATGTATTATCACCATTCCTTTTCATTCAGCCTTACGTTGATGGATTCAGTTTCCTTAGTTAAGTCTCCTTTTTTGAACTCAAGCATGAAGCAAAAATTCCTTTAATCGAGTGCCCTTTTCCAGCTCTATCATGATACTAATGTTTACTTTCAAGCATACAGAAATAAGAAGATATGCTTTTATGTGTGATGAAACCAGTACTCGAAATGAAGTATTCTTCACTACTCAATCGAGAAATTTCCCAGGGAAAATTACATTTATTTTTCTTTCTAAAAGAAGAAATATGTTGAAGTTTACGATTTAAACTTAATTTATAAAAATTAATGTTTTGAATTATTATTAGAACCAATATATTACTTTCATAGTACGAAAACTTACACGATTGACTTGTAGCAGTTACCCAAATAAGCTAATTAAAAAAGTCAGGAGTAATAGTTATATTTGCAGAGTTTGGAAGACCATTTCGGAAACAACCTTTGGCGCAAACTGTATTATTAGTCGCAATATTAAACTTTTTGCATTTAATTTAATACAGTAAAGAAAATCAGGGGGAAGAATCAAAAACTTTGTTGAGGTTGGTAATTAAAAATATTAAAAATGCTTTTTACCCTAACAGTTTTTATAGCAACAGAAAACAGTTTCCTAGTATCGTTTTGAAGGAATAAAAACTATTTTAAAATTAAAAGAATTCATAAAAGGGGCTTTTGGTGATTCGTGTTAAAAGGAAGCTTGACTAAAAATTTATAATAGTCTAAAGAAAGACTCCATTTTGGTATGAAGTATTGTATTCATTTCGGTAGAAGGAAAAGTATTGAATGCAAATAATAAAAGAGTGATAATTTCTGAAGCTTGGCAAATGGAATTATATTAGTTTATTAACCACTCTACAGAATACCGAAAGAGAAGCTAGTTAGAAAACATACCTTGGATGTTCCCATAATGCTTACGGAAGAAATATGCCCAAATATGATGTCTGAGCTCCTTATATACAATTGAGTTGAAGACTGAAACCAGGTCAATTGGCTTTAAAAAAGCAAAGAAAGTTTGATAATTCGGTAAGTTTAAACCTTTCAAATGAGACAAAAGCGTTTTCTCCATTTCATAATGCGTATTATCCGTTTTTAAGAGGATGTGCACTCATGTTCGTGTCTAGTTGACAAGACAAGCAATTATTCCCAAACTGTATGTATATAATTATAATTTTTCTTTGCGAGATTGATATGGAATTTTTCAGAAAAGTTATTTTTCTTCAAACCGTTAATCCCAAGGAAATAGTATTTTCCATTTAAACGAAATAATATTTTTCACTCAAATATTAAACGGATAGGCTGGAACTACACAAAAATAGATTTTTCATTTGAGTGCATGGGAAATTATATTTTTAGATGTTTCTCTGCAAATTATAGTTCTTATTGTTTAGCATCTTTTGTCGGAGTTACAATTTTTCATCTCAACGCACTTCATTTCCATGAGTACCAGATAGAACTGATAGGAATAAGATAATTTTTACTTTAATTCACCGTAAATGTGTTTTGTATAATGGTTTGCAGTTGATTTTAAGAAGCGATGAATGGAAGGAAAAATAACATAAATTCTCCTTCCATCAATGTTTTTTTATTTCTTTTTCAACTGATCAAAAATTAATTTTGCATCGATCTTCATTTTACATTCTGTGCATTTTTCAACTGACTCTAGTTTCTATTCTTCTGGGCAATAAAAATACTCGGACAAATATTTATTTGACTATAGCTTAGCTTTTTACATAATCAATATTCTTAAATTCACAGCTTTGAATTTCAAATGTGCCTAAATACGTTGTTTGATTTTCGGTATTATTATTATATATTAAATGCACTAAGGAGCTTTCTCCTTGATGAGGAAAATATTTTAGATCAGCTCAAGGGGAAGATGAAATAGCAAGAACAGCAATGGAGAGGCTTTAGTATGTGTAGACAAGCTGTGAAACATAGTGAATGAATAAACTCAGTCAAATCCAGTGGCATCAAAGCTTTGTGCGAAGTTTACCGTACTGAAATTTTGTCAAGTTGCTTATCAAATTTTAAAAACTAAAGAAAAAAAGCTGTGAAATAGATTTTTTTCAAATATAAAGTGAAAATATGCGTATATTTTACTATATTTAAAAAAATACTAATTTAAATAGTTGTCGTTCTTTTAAAACTAATGTAAAGTTCATTTCATAGTTTTCATGCAATATCTACATTTTCATAACATCATTTTTGATTATTCGTTTGTTCCATTTATCTTTCACGTCGTGTATTGATGACAACACTTAGTTTTTTCAAAAGACTGCAAAATGTCTTATGTGATATTCCGGCCACCTTAAGAACTTTAAAAAACTTGTAGAGAATTCACAATTAGACTTTAAATTTAATTTACAGAATCATTTTGTTCTAGTATTTTTAATTTAGACCTTTAAGCATTTACTTGTTTTCTCACTGGAGCTGTAAATATACTACAAAACTTCCTTTCATTTGCCAACACTCTCATATTTTTTTTCAATAGGATTTTCTGTCACCAAGCCTATTTCCAATTTTCAATTAAAGTACAACCCCCTTCAAAGCATCTACCATATTCAGACAGACAGACAGACAAAGAAGACAGATGTCTTGTTTTGCACCCGCTAAGTCTTTCTGCACCGATGGGCGAAAAATCAAGCTAGGGTGCGAAGGAAAGCCATATAGAAAAAGGGCAATTTCGTATTTTAATGGAGAGTAAAAAGGAACTTCGTATATTTTATACGAGTTCTAAAGGCAGGAAAAAAAATAATGGCACAAAATAAAATTAAAAATAAATGGTCCAAAAGTAATGGGGAGGGAAATAAATAAATAAAAAGGGCCTCTAGAAAGAAAAGGAAAGAAAGTAAGAAAATGTCCTAAATACGATTGTGTGCAGGCAAAAGTATATATTAAGTAAGGTAACATTTAATATTGCGGTTTCCAAACATATTCATACATGTTTTTTTTTTTTTGCAAACAACATCTGATAAAATCATAAAACCGTATACAGTGCGAGAGCGTATCAGCAAAAATAAATAAATTATATTATTTAACCATCATAGTTTACTATATATTTGCACTAGTTTAACAAGTTGAGGCACACTTTATTAGTATATGCTCATAATTCTAAGAGATGTATTCAAGGAAATATAAATTAATCTTATTGTTTCCTTTATTTGCGAACTGAAAGAAAAAATTGTAATCGAAAACTGTAAAACTGCAGCCTTTTACATTCATCGATGCCCGAAATCCCCTTTCCCCCTCTCGAGAAATCCCTCAAAGGGGTCCAGATGGGGAGTGCTAAAAGACGGCATTTACTGATAACGATAGCGTCACTACGGAAGGTTACAGAAAAACAAGCATATGATTTAAAGCAATTTCTAACTATTTTTTGATGTCAGAGGCCTACAACCATAATAAATAAATGAATTTAAATGCACTTAAGTAATATGTATTTGATTTAGTTCAGAGAAAATAAGGCTACTTATCTGAAAGCTCCTGTTTTCATTCGGATTGCAGAAGAATGAACAGCGAGGAAGATCAGACCCCTTTTACACAGAAAAACTGTCACATTTAAAAGCGAGACACTTCGGAGAAAATTAAAAATTTTTTTAAAATTAATTAAGGCTTTTTTTCGGAAAAAACACATAAAAATTTCGGAGCCGGCCAAACTCCTGACTCCATCGTTTGTGATCACAGCGCCCTCCTTCATCTGCCATATCCCCCCCAGTAAGAACAAGGCGAAAACAGTCACAGTTACTATGAAGGATTTACAAAGCTCTCTGAGATTATAAATACACCGACCACGATATACGCACTCTTCTTTCTTCTACCTGAATAACCCACGTCGCTCGCCTGGATATATTTCTCCATCGTTTAAAAAATATAACTCTATAGTTTAAAACTGTGGGCAGCAGATTGTCTCCATTGTGCTGTGCCATGCCATAAGAGGTGCTTGAATAGTATAATTAACAAGTAATAAAGATATGATCCAACTATCAAGTGATTTGTGATCCTTCAAAAGTTACATCTAGTAAGACGCCACCAGGACGTCCTCCATTTCCAGTTACCTACAACGCAGCAACTTTCAGCTATGATTATTCGTGAATGGTTCTACTAAATTTTCTCATCGTGTCAATTTATTATCTCCTTATTGTTTTCGCTTTCCGATTGCTGGAGGGAAAATGCAGATGCTTTGAAGGGGGTTTTGCTTTAATTGAAAATTTGAAATTTAAAGGTCTATTGCTAATTAAGTGTTTTTCAAATTTTATATTATATATATATATATAATTATTCCTAATAGAATAGAAATTATGAGGTACCAAACATAAAAATGTCAAAAAAATTAATTTTTTGGAACTTCTGCTTTGAATGTTTCAAGCTAACGTATCTACAGTGATCGTAGATGAACCTTAATATTCTTCATTTATTTCTGTTACAGCGGTTCCCAACTTAGACTACGAGTACATCTAGATGTATGTGACTAATTTGGAGTACTTGGAAAAATTACTGGCAATCGCTGAAAGCAATAAAGTGTTAACATAAATGCTAACATAAAGAAATAATTAAAATATGTTCGATTTATAAAATTTGAATTAAAAAATTTGTTATTTAAAAATTCTTAAATTTACGTTTAGTCTTCATCAATATTTAATAAATCCGTCAATTCGCTCATTTTTTTTCCTTTTCGAAAAACATTGATAGTCAAAATAATTAGAGTTTAATGTTGGTTTAAAAGTATGTATTATCTCTGTTTTCATTTAAAATAAATAATATAATAAGGAGCCTTTGTTTCATAATATTATTTCTAAATTTATTCTATTGCAGTTTTTTATTTTGATGGCATTTGTTATGTTGAGAAAGACAGATACGTTGCAGATTACGCAGATGGGAAACATACTATATGCGTGAATAACATGGCTCTCAATTTGCCTTACCTAAGATAATACAAGGCTGTGATGAGCATACGTATGTAAACGCAGACCATAAGAATGAGGTGAGATTTCTAATTCTGCTGAGAGAAAGATGGTAACGTTGACGATGATGACTTTACAGCGTCATGTTCATCGAGTCCTCTTAGCATTATGCTCATCGGTAGGCACGGGGCTACGAATGACTTAGGTTAATTATACCACATGCTCTGGTGCCTGTGCCGTTGTCCCATTCTATATAGAATTCCGTCGGATGTGAAATATAACGCAGAATTTTGGCTAGCATGATGGTGAGGAAAGGTGGAAAAGACATAATTAATTTCCCTAGTCATCCAAACGAAGGTATGCCTCCAGGTAGTCAAGTTCGGCAGTACATAAATAGCAATTCAGATGGAGAGTTCGTGGAAAATGATAAACAATTAAGCAAAGATACAGTATACAGGTGAGGGGAAAACCCGAAAGAGCGTGGTGTCGGTCCAACATCTAAGGCATCCGATGCTCGACTAAAGAACAAAATTTATACAGTGTGTAAAGTGAAGTCAGAGAGACACGGCTATCAGTCGCGTGCAATCGAAATCGTTTCTGAGAGGCTGGAGAGAGGAGTGTATTAACAAGAACAACAGGCATTGCTTGGGAGAGGAGCTCTTTTGAGTGACCTTGCCGAAGAGGGGGGGAGTTCAAAAGGAAAGAAAATAAATTAAAAACGGCTAAGGGAAATTAAGTGTGCAATTAGAATTTTAATCCATGAAAAATAAAAAGGCTATCTAAAGTACAGTAAAACTGCGGCAGGCCTTTTTCTATTGTGATCATCAGTAATATCACAATCCATGACGGGAATAGAATTGTTGTTAATAAGACTGATCTTACCAAAGAAGTTTTAGCTATTCTTGTTATGAATACACTGATCAACATTTAGTTCATCGTGAACAGCAGTGTTTCTAATAAACTATCTGCTTTTAGTAATTTCTCTCAGTGTGGCATTCTGAAGAGAGTGCAATCTTTAAACTGCGTATCACTTAGAAATCCCAGACTGGACAGGCGCAGGTGAGGATGGGATGCAGCATGGTCTTATACAGGAGTAACTTGTTGTCAAAAGAGAGAACCGAGTTTCGGAAGATTAAGGGGGACAGCGCAATTTTAGCGGCTCGAAACTTGTCAGTAGTATATATAGCTCGGAGAACCATGAAATCTTTGGTCTAATATAATGCACAGGTATTTTACTTGCTTGATCCATGGGAAATAGTGTTGTACATGCTGACTCTCACACTGACATTTCTTTTTCTGGTGAAGAGCATCGCTTCAGACTTTTCTACGTTAATTTTTATTTGCCATTTGATGAGCCAGACTCCAGTATATGTATATACTCTTGTAATGATTGCGCGACTGAACGCAAAGATGCGTTTTGTGTTAGGGTGGCGGTATGAACCATTTACCATTTACTCCACCAATATTACTAATAAACCATTTACTCCACCAAACGATAGACCTTGAATAGCTAATTTCTGAACTAAGCGCAGAACCAATGCTTCTTGTTTCTTCAGGAGATACTTTTCATCTTCTTTAATAACTAAAAAGCTCTTTCATTTATATTTTTTTTAATTTCAATTTCTAATTTGTTTATACGGTATTTGATTTTCTTTTCATAGATAAAATGAAAGCTAGGAGTTTTTCCACTCTCTCAATTTAGAATCGGCAAGATCTATTAATCTAACAGCACATCTACTAATAAATAATAAGCTGAGAAATCAAAATGAAGTATCACTGAATCTATTTGAATTATTTTTAGGTCTTGTGTATTTCCTGAACGAATTTTGATTGTGTTTATTTTATTCTTAGTGCAAAACTTTTCTCCGACATTTGGAATAGCAATACACAAATTTAGTGACAAAATGTAAGTAGTTTTAAGAATTAATTAACTGAAATATTCAGCTTTCCCGATTCCAACTCTTTTCTATATACGTTTACACTATGCAAAAGGATTAGCTCGGATCTCCCATTTTTTTGCTCTAGCATTTGTTTGTAGAAATGGCAGTAAACTATTTCCTCTCCAAATAGTAATTAAAGCGCATCATTCGAACCTGACTGAAGTATATCATATTTTGAAGAAGACGAGGAGTCCTTGCATTTTGTGCCCAAGTTTTCGCATTCTTTATACTTATCATAGTTTAATTTGAAAATTCTTTATTGCAAGGATCACGGAAATTTTACAATGAGCTCAACTAATTAGGCAATTACCTTTCACTCTCTAATCTGCCTGATATTTATTAAGCTTATTAAAATGATTCATACCCTTTAGGCTAGTTAGAAAGTGTGGAATGTTTTGCTCAAACAGTCTATTTTTATACAGGCAGTTTGCTGTATGCTCAAGGCAGTAAAAGCTTATCATAAAATATGCAAATAAAAAGAGATTATTCTTTCAGTGCTTACTTCAGAGAACTTTTGAATTAATTATTACTTTTTTTAAATATGGAAGAGGTAACGTAACGTGATAAATGTTACTGCTCACAAATTGTTAAAAAAGAAAAAAAAAGAAAAAAATGAGAGAGAGAGCAAGAATACAACAATAAACTAAATTAGACTATTATTTACATCAAGACAGTTATCTGTAATCTATGGTTATTTATTTTCACACATGAACTTTTATTACACTTCGATGAACAAAGTTCATTTGCTTTCTTAAATGCGCTCTTTTTTGTTTTGTACTGAATTTTCGAAACTTGTAGAGTCATTAGGTTATTTCGAAACAGGAAACGGGAAAAAGCGGTGTCTAGCGTGCTGACGACTACACCACGAAGGCATGCCAAGAAGGCGGGAAAAAGAGGGATTGGGGATCAGGGGACCCAATCGCCAAATCCTGGTAGTGAAGCCTCATCATTCCCCACCTTTTTAGTTCGGGCGCCACTGTAGAGACATTAGGTTTTTGTTTTTAAAGCAGCAGAGATGCAAAATTAGGGGTGCCCTCGCCGAGACTAACCACGGACCTCTCGAATATGCGTTGAACGTGCTGACCACTACACCACGAAGGCATGCCAAGAAGAGGCAGAAGCAGCCTCCAAATTTCGATTCATTTACAGATACGTATTTTTATGCGATGCCTTTAACAATTTATGTACCATGAAGACACTTCTGGCAAACTGCATTTTATTAATACCAATGTTGCTCCTATGTGGTAAATATCATCTGTCATCTTAGGAGATTCTCAAATTAAACTCAGACTGTTTAATATCATTTATTATTATGATTAATCCAGCTTGTATTATTCTGAATATTTACTCGCAGTTAAATTTTATTAACTATGTTTAATTATTCAATTTTACAGAATTTCAATAATGCGCACCTTGCACACACACATACACAAAGAAAAAAAATTTTAACAGTTCTATATCTCCGTTCTACAGTATCGATTGACAAAATTTAACTTGCGTTTTTCATGTCTCGATAGCGCGACCTGGGATATATATTATACTTATATACGGCATTGTTTCAAAATAGGTATTTTGACACAAAATAGGACTTGCCGCGTTTTCTCCATATTTCGATTTTGCCACTCAAATTATGGCCAAATATTAAATTTTATAAAATTTGGTGCGAAACATACCAATAAATTTTAAAATTTATCTTGGCGAATTTTTCTTCAATCTGCAAAATTCTTAATTTTTAGAATCTATTCTTCTTTTCCTTTTTTTATTGAAAAAATCGTTCATATACTTTCAAACAATTTTAACAAAGTGCGTAAAGCCCATTTGGCGTTATTATCTCTTATAAAAATATGCCGAATTTCAAAACGCGCCAATATATAAATTCACTTATATTTTTATAAATTTTGAATTCAAAAATGTTTTCGAAAGCTTCATAAAAATCCCTGAAAAATACAAATTTAAAAACAAATAAAAAAATAGCTACGAATTTTATTTGGACTGAACCTAAATTTCGAACTGTGAAAAAATGAATTAAGTAAATTTAATGAAAAAAGAGATATTAATAAATAGATGCCAAATTCGATTAACAGGAGGAGCTAACATTTTAAGAGCTAATCTTTTAAAAACTACTCGTGCGATTTTTCCCAAACTTGGTACTTTGGCATAATTGGAGTCGTAGAATTGAAATAAAGAAAAAAATTGGTATATCATTTCAGAAACAGTTCTATTTTGTATCAGAATACCTATGTTATAACAATGCTATATATAAATTTGATATATATCCTATTGCTATATATAAATTTAATATATATCTTAAATCGCGCTTTTAAGACATGAAAAATGCAAGTTAAATTTCTTCAATCTGTTCAGTAGAACGGGAGATATAGAGGTGTTCCTTTTTGTGTGTCTGTGTGTGGGTGGGTGTGCAAAGTGTACTTTACTTGGTTTTATTTGTACTAAAAGTTTAGACGGAGCACAATACGTATATAAATTTTTATTATTTTTTCCCTTCCATGGAGCACTACAAACAAGTATTATCTGTACTAATGCACGTTCTGTAAATCAGACTGCGCACATATTTTATCGTATTTATTTAATTCCTTTAGTATCTCACATGGCATTATCTACCCGTTTTCCTCACTTTGTCCTTATTATATTTATATGCCTAACCTATACCATAATAGCGAAAAGTAACTAAAATATGCGTTGAATTAGAAGTGCCTAACATATTACAAATTTGTCAAACTTTTGGTAATGTAGCACTTACAGCACACTTTTTTTTCTTTTTAAATTTAATTTTACAACTGTGAATACGCATTACAACTATGAGCATACTGTACTCGATAGTGTCAGTACGTCCTTGGAAGTAACAGCAGCTTTGCAGTGCTCAAGATAAGTGGTCATCAGCATTTTCCCCTTAGTCTCAACAGTCCCTACCATGTACTTTCTTTCCTTGTTCAGGTGTTTCTTTTAGTGTTCCTCACTTTACATAGTCAGTTCCTGGAAGGCATAGTACTAAGCTCTAAGGTATTTTTTATTCCATTGACGGGATCCAAGGAACTGAAGAGCGCGAATCTAACGTAGTGAGCCAGCTGTTCTGTCGGTGGCGAAAAGAAAAGTCTAAAGGGCCGTGGTCTACTTTCGCGACATCACACAACTAAATTTGATTATTATTATGGGTATAGTGGTTAGTGTTTCTGGTAGCTGTATCGTTGGGCTCGAGCACGAATCCTGAAGAAGGCAGAGGTGTTTTAAAGTATACAGTGTCTGTGCGGCATGGGGGCACTCAAAATACACGGTGAACCTAAAGTCTTCTCAAGCGGTATGGTGCATGAAAGTAAAAATAAAAGAAGGCGCCAAATCTGCACTACCACTTAGGCAGGACTTCCAAGCTTTGGGCTCCAGAGGGAGTGTTTTTTTTTTTTTTTTTTTTTTTTTTTTTTTTGTTTTTTTTGTTTACGTTTAGCTATTTGACAGTCTTTCCACACACGACAGTTCCACACCAATCGAAAATCGGTTAAATTTCCGCATAAAAGAAACATTCATTGTTGGAAGGACAATAGCAATTTGTATAGTTTACAAATTTGTATGACATTTACAAAAATATTATATCTTGGTCATTTTGTAACAGATCTATTTAACTCTTTCACGATCAAAGCGCCCAACACGACTCTTTGTTGAGATGGCCACAACCGTCCCAAAACGGCCAGGATTGCGATCTTGTATTCTTCTTTTCCCCTAAGGTATACAGTAGCAGGTGCAATTTTCTCATATGCATTGTATCAGTTTACTGCATACAGATTGTTCTAAGAGGTTTAATTGTGGTTTCTTATCTTTAGGTTGCACGTAATATTTCGTTCTTGATTCTCTGATTTCAGTTTAAGATCCTCAGAATAGGTTTATAAAGAACGAGGTCAGAGCCTAATGGAATCTTTGTTAGAAAGTTCAAAGGAATTTTCAAAGCTATTTCTGCGTTAATGAACGGGCAGGGGAGGAGACTGGAAAAATATTTCGGGCGTTTCGGTATTTTAAGGATACAAGTTAGCGAAGGGTTTGGACTTCAAAGAGTTAACCGTAACTGAACTATTTTATTGAACGCCATCTAGTGGCGAAGAATAATCTGAGACAGTCGACCTCCAGCCGCGATGACATTACGCTACGTTTTATTAGATGTCTGTAATTCGAATGTTTAATACTCCATTTCTTATATGTTTTATTTTTATGAATATTTGCTTTGTAACCGTTCCTGCGTGCTCTGTTAATAAATACATTTAGAGCTAGCCGGCGTTTATATTTATTAAGAAACGGCTACATTACATTGGCGTGCAACGAAATTTGAATCCAAAATGGCGCAATAAAATATTGAGAATTTCTGTTTGGCTTTAGCAAGCCCTTACTCCCGAATTTAACTTTTGGTTGCGGGAGATCCGCTCAATCTCTTTTCAGGTGTGGACTGCTGGTCAAAATAATTTTAGAAACCAATTTTTGAATTAAAATTATTGTGCCGTGCTGCTAGCACATCGAATGGAAGCTTTCAAAGGAACAGATAAGTGTCTTTTAAATTATTGTTAAAAAGATAATTTCCGTTTGCATTATTGTTTAATCCGAGTTTAAACTGATTATTTACTATAAACTGCTTCTTAAAGCAAATGTAAATTCCTTACTAAAATCTATTTTACTGATACTGCATAAAAGCATTAAACGAAAGCAAACGGCTTTCTTTCACCAGACGGTTATTTCTGAACTATGGTTAATTTGTTATTTTAGAATGTTAATTCGTATATTAAATTAGATTTATTTTTAAACGAACATTTTGAGCAAATGGTTATAGTACATTTTAAGAAAATGCTATTACTTTCTTTTAATGAATGTCTTGACATGTCTTTTAATGAATGACAGTTTAACTGAGGTAAAAGAATTACTGCTCTGTATTGCTTAATATTTTGGTAAGATTAAAATTTAGAAGAATTCAGTTTAAATAAAAGCTTATGATAAGACATTTAAATATGTTTTGCTAAGTAGTAAGCAAATATTTGAGCAAATTATTATGTGTCATTTTCTGGATACAAGTAGAATATATAAGGATATTTTATTATATCTGTACAATTCAGATATGATAACTTCGCGAGTAACATTGTTTACATTTAAAAATGCTGTTTAATAGTGGTATATAAATGTACGTGTAACATCATTTACATCTATAAATGCTGTTTAATAATGGCATATATATTTTACTTAAAGGTATAAGTATTAATTCGAAAATACTGTAAGTGTAACAATACTGTATTGTGAATAACATCGAAATAACAGCAAATTCAACTTCATCTTTTCCCCTCATTTAATTATGGCTTATCTTGCCAAAGCGCGAAAAGTGGATTTAAAAACTCTCGCTACAGAAATGGGTTTCACAGTAAACGATACTATGCATGTGATAGACCTTAAAGATCTTATCTTCAAATCTGACACTTATGATAAAACTTTTACCAGGAATCTTCTAGAAACCTTAATCGAAACCAGACAACAAAAAGAACGTGAAAACAACGCTCTAGAGACACGCCAAAAACACGAACAAGAACTTTTGTTAGAATTGGAACGTTTAAAATTAAACCTGGCAGCTGCTAGCACATATCCTAACTATGCCGCCTTCGCTTGAAATGCAGCTATTGAAATAAATATTCAGCTCTTAATTTCTAAATTTACAGTAACTTCTGACATTCCAACCTACTTACAAAGTTTTGAAAGACAATGTGAGAAAGTTAATATAAAATAAATAGACTACATCACTCATCTCCTACCTCTTCTGCCTATAGACATTTCAAAAATTATTTTAAGAAGATTCATCAAGAAGCTTCTGCTCCAAAGATTCAAATTAAATGCTGAATCATTTCGAATTAAACTTACCACACACCAAAGACAGCCTGGGATCATATGGAAAGACTTTGCTTTAAAAACAAATTAAACAATTATCTGGAAGAATGGCTACACAGCCTCGATGTTACAGACTTTGAATCACTCAAAGACTTGGTCCTGACGGATCAGCTTAAAAGAAAAGTCAGTAGTGATGTTAAGAAGCATTTTATTGATACATGGGGAAAATAAAGAGTTCATCTGAATTATTACAGATTGATGATTATGAAGTTGTACATGTTAAAAATACGAACCATAAAACTCAACTCTCTAGCAAGCGGAACTATTCTTTCAAACCGACTAATCCTTCCTAACCCAAAGTAGAAAATTGAACAAGTGACGTGCGTGGAACGCGTAAAACCTTTTCAAACGTGGTCAGAACCAAACAGAGGAAACCCGACCTCTTTTAACATGCTATGGGTACGGGGGAAAAAGTCTAAATGTCCTGACTGTAACTCCACCCAAAGATTTCAAATTCATCTAATTTTGACGCGATCCAAATCCGATCCTCTTTATCTTCCACACGGATTGCTATATTTCGAATTAGTATTGGTGATGTTTCCGGTACAGCTTTCGCCGACAGTGGTGCTAGTCACCCTTCTATTCTGCAGAAACAAGACGCAGTATTTGAAAAGACAGATGTCTTTCTCTGATGGTTTGGTATCTGAAAAAGAGGTACTTCCCACCGAACAAAGTATTTTTCTTGAAGGCAGAGAGTTCAAAACTTCGTTCCTTGTGTTGCCTGGGCCAAAAATAACTCCCTCCGTTAGTAAATAGTTTTCTTCAAAAAGCTAAAATTGTTTAAATCTTGCTGAGAATAAGCGGAACTTTTCTGATGAACCCCGAAGAAGATATAACTTCGTAAAACCCCATCAACCCCAAGCATTGGAAGAAACCCCAGTTGTTGTAAACAATTGCCAACTACGGGAAAATGAAGGACAACAATTAACTACATCTCAAAGGCTTGCAACTGATGCATTGCTTAACAAATATCACACTGTCTTCAAAGTAGGGGGAAAAGCCACTCCATTCATTTAACATCATATTAACACAGGAAACACCCAGCCTGTTTCAGTCCCTCCATATCGGATGAGCCCAAGTAAGAAAGAACTGTTGAAAAAGGAACTTAATTCTCTTCTAAAACAAGGTATCATAAAAGAATGTGAAAGCACATATGCCTCTCTTGAGGTTTTGATTCCCAAGTCAGGCGGTTATGTATTGATTATCGTTAGCTAAATGCTCAGACCGTTCCAGACATTTATCCTTTGCCACGCATAAACAATTCGTTGAATGAAGCAAAATCCGCACTTACATGTCAACTATTGATTTTTGGTCAGGCTATCATGAGGTGAGAGTAGCTGAAGAAGATCAAAATAAGACTGCTTTTGTTTGCCATTTTGGTACATATAAATTTACCTGAATGGCCTTCGTATTGAGAAATGCTCCTGCCACCTTTTCTAGATTAATAGATAAGTTCCGTTCTGGACTGAATAATGTGTTTGCGTTATCATATTTAGATAATATCATCGTGCTGTCCCCTACCTTTGAAAAGCATCTTTCTGACTTAGAACAAGTTTTCCAACATCTATCGATATTCAAGCTCAATGCCAACCGAGAAAAGTATCACCTTTTTGTGAAAAAGTGAAATATTTAGGCCATCACAATACCAAAGATGGTATAGCTGTTGATCCACACAAGACTGCTGCTATTGCAGATAGGCCGTCGCCAAAAACTGTTAAGCAAGTAGAATCGTTCGTATAAACTTGTTTCTGGTATCGTTGATATATTCCAAAATTTGCCTCAAATAGCGAAACCGTTAACGGATTTAACAAAGAAGAAAGCACTGGGGAAGTGGAAAGTACAAGAAGAAAATGCTTTCCAAGAGCTGAAATCAAAATTAATTAACCCGCCGATTCTTAAGCAAGCTCATGGAACGAAGCCTTTTATCATTCGGACAGATGCTCGCAATGTAGCCATTGGAGAAGTGTTGCTACAACGGGAGAAAAATGAAGAACATCCTATAGGTTATGGCAGCCGCTTGCTCTCCTCATCAGAACGAAACTACTCCACTATAGAAATGAAGCCCTAGTAGTATTATGGGCATTCAACAAATTTAAAAGATATGTTGAAAGCCAGTCTATCACAGTCACATCTGACCACCAACCATTCAAGTGGCTGATGTCTTTAAAATCACCAACTAGTAGACTCGCAAGATGGGCCTTACACAATTACCATTAAATTCAATCTTACAATCCTACAATGAATTACAACCATTAAATCCAATCCTGCAATCTGAGAATCAATTACATTCCTGGACGACTGAACTTTATTGCCGATCTATTAGCTCGTCCTATTTGTGAACACTCAAGTACAGATTCATGTCAAGTCTGTGCTGTCAATCACAGCTAGAAGATGATGATCTTCGGAAGATCATTGAAACTTTTGAGAGTCCAGAGAAAGAAGTAGACTGTATAACTTGGACTAGAAGAGAATACATTATGAACAAAGGAGTGTCGTACCGATATTCTCCTGATTCGGAGGAAGAAGAAGCTCAACTAGTTGTACCTCAACAAAGAAAATCACAAATCTTGGAAGAATATCATGATTCGCCAAAGGTAGGTCACTATGGATCTGAAGGGACATTTTATCGAATAGCAAAAAGATACTACTGGGTTGAAATGAGAAAGTACATAGCAGAATATGTCAAAAGCAGTCCCAAATGCTGTCGTTATAAAGCCTCTAATCAAAAGCCAACTGGCTTACTTCAAACTCCTGTCTATGCTCAACGCTTTGAGACCTTATCAATTTATCTTTTCGGTCCCCTTCCTGAAACATCATCAGGGGAAAAATGGATTTTTATTGTGCAGGACTGGCCACGAAGTGGGCAGAACTATTTGCTTTAAAGGAAGCAACGGCCAGAGAATGTGCCACTACTCTTTTGGAAGAAGTCGCCCTTGAATTTGGGTTACCCAGGAAAATAATAAATGATAATGGTGCCCAGTTTACTAGTGCTGTTATGCAACAACTATACTATATCTTAAGCATTGATCAAAGTCTTACTCCTGTCTATCACCCACAATCTAACCCAGTTGAAAGAAAGAATAGAGATCTGAAACCGCGCTTTGCAATATTTGTTGGTAATGACCATCAGTCATGGAAGGATAAACTACCATTAATAAGGTTTGCTTTGAATACAGCCAAACCCGAAATTAATAGAAATATGAAAAAAGAGATAAACGATATGCAAATAAAAAACGAAGAGAAACTCCGAAATTTGTTCTTGGAGATAAAGTTTGGGTGTCTTTCCACAAATCAGCAAAGGTCCAGTAAAAATACTGCTCAGTTCATTAAGGGAGATGGTCCCTATGTGATAGCGAGTACAAGATCTCCAACCACTTACGATATTGCCGATCCTAACGAACCAGTCAAAGTTCTCGGCAAATATCATGTTTCATCCTTGAAACCATATCAAGATCGAAATAAGTTTCAGACTTCAGTTCGTGTAACTCCAGTGGTTCCCTTAAAGAAAAGAGGACGCCCAAAACGTGTACTACCAACCGAATCTATATCCGTTGCAAAAGTTGTTCCTGAATCTAAACTGCTCGTCAAACCCGAGCCCATTCACTTTGTTCTCCACCCACTGCACAAAGTAGACAAATGTCAGTTGCTGACTTCCTGCCAAGACGTCGACGACGAAGTCAGAGGGAGAGCATGTAACGGAACTATATTTAACCATAACTGAACTATTTTATCGGACGCCATCTGTGGCGAAGAGCAATCTAAGACAGTCGACCTCCAGCAGCAATGACGTTAGGTTACGTTTTATTAGATATCTGTAATTCGAATGTTTAATATTCCATTTCGTATATGTTTTATTTTTATGTATATTTGCTTTGTAACAGTTCCTGCGTGCTCTGTTAATAAATACATTTAGAGCTAGCCGGCGTTTATGTTTATTAAGGAAAGGCTACATTATAATATTTCGATAAATTGCAACAGCGATTTTGATTATGAATTTGTTTATAAAATTCTAATGTACTGGACTAGAGAATGTAGACTACAGAAGACTAGAGAATGTAGATTTTAGCAAAATGTTTATGTTATGCGTAAAGAAGGAAAAATACCTTAAGGTACCTTGAAAATGTCAAATTATGGCAAAAATATAACAATTCAAAGCTAAATTTCTTCATAACTAAGTGGATTATAAATTTGAAACTTTGTATACTTCTTTCGATGCCCTTGATAGAGTATTCGCTACTTTGATTTTATGTTCCAAATATCAAAATGTTTTAAATAAAATACATTTTTGTCCTTCACATAATAATATAGCATATACTTTTTAAAAGTTTCAGATGAGAGGCTTAATAGTTGCTTATTAAACTCATCATTTCATTTTTGTATAGCTGAAAAATAATCACTTTGGGTTTTAACAACTCATAAGTTAACTTTTCCTTAATTTGTAACTACACGTTTGTGTAAAATTTAGAAAAGACATAAACATTTGTCAGTTCGGCGGAAGTACCATCTGTGGTCAAGATGATGGGACTATGTGAACGTGCCACATCATCAAGACAATTTATTAAGAATTTAAAATAAGGGTGATCGACGGAGGTGAAAACATTTGTATGTCCTCCTAAAGGAGGTTTGATCGTGAAGAGTCCTCTTATTGATTTCAGATTGTTAAATGTTTCCCAGCAAGTTTTATCTTTCCGGAAATTCCAGGTTCATACTCGCTTATTTTTGCAAAAATATTGTAAATAATTAAGTATCTATGCGTCAGATGTATACGAAACTTACCTTATTTCATGGTCAATGATTAACAGAGTTGTAAGAAAAAAGATAACGTTCTGTCTGTCTTTTTCAAAATTTTATTTAGCAGCATGTTGAATTGATGACTAAATGTTATGCAAAATTATGAATGAAAAGACTTTGCTATTCATTACTTGAGTAGTTATCTGCTATTTTTGAAAGTTTCAAGATATGAAAAAAGCATCATCAATGTTATTAATCATTATATCAGTATACTTTGCATATTGTTATCTTCTGGATTACGTCGCAGTATATAAATTTCAGGTATTTAAGAATTTGGATCAATTAGTTGTTTTAACTGTTTCAAAAAATGAAGCATTATTATGCAGAGTAAGCAATAAGGATTGCCATCTGATGACCAATGAGTTTGATGTTTAAATGCGAAATGGATAGCTATTATATATTACATTATGAATTGTTACATTAGAACAATGAAACTGGGTAAAATCGCTAGGAGAGGTATTGAATGCTCTGCCAAAATATATTTACTAGAAATTTGAATTTGATAATGAATGTATCCTAAAACGTATCGTGTTTTTGTTTGAAAGTCAAAAGTTTGAAACTTGATGGCTAAATGTATATATAAAATTATGTGTGTTAAAATATTTTTAATTAGACACATAGGTCACATTAAGTCTTTATTAACAGTAAGGCATGCAAGGGCTATCTCCTTAAAGGGAGTAATGCCGTCGTGCAGGAATTTTGAAGAAAAACTGAACTTTGAGTGGGTATTAAAAATAATGCATGTAATTTTCATTCAAATTATATTTATACATATTTCTTATGGAATAAGAGTTCACTACAATAAACCTGAAAGAAGACAGGCTGTTTGAGAAAACAATTCGACAGTTCCTAATTAGTCTAAAGATCTAAGGGCTCACTGCAATAAACCTAAAAAACAAAAGACTGATAAATGCTAGTTAGTTTTCCAATTAGCCAAGTATATTCTAAAATGGTGGAGCTGCCTGCAATAAGCCGGAGTTTTCAATTATCTTACGCCATATACACAAATCTTTGTATTTACTGAATAAGACCGGGAGGGTTGATTAGGTGGTTACTTTATGAAGAAAAAAATCACCATAGTAGTATTGCGTATTGTTCAGTAAGTGTTACAAAACGTGTGTTAGAAACGAAACATGATATCAGTTAAAATTAGCTCCTAAATGTCTATAGATGATCCAGAAAAAATTATTAAATATGAAGTCTTGATCACCAAAGGCGAAATTTTTGACAGAATTTGGTAGCATTTTGGAAGTTCAGGAAGATAACAAAATATCACTGCATCACCAAATGTAATAATGCATATTTTGAACCGTCAGTTTATATCGACTGTGTAACTATCTTAGGTTAACAAAGACAGAATGGGTAAAACCGCTGAACTCTGGTCATGCAACCGGGTTAATGTTCTGAAACAGGTTTTTTTTAATAGATTTTTCATGTTATCTAGCATTTCTAAGTAAGAAGAGCTAATTCTCTTACGAAGTCATGGCCATCTCTCTTCTCAAGCACACAAACCTCGCATACTTCGCTGTATTAAAATTAATAAATTTTAACAATTTGAAATTTTTCCTCTGTTGCTGGTTTATTGATTCAAATTCTAACATTCTAATTATTGCAAATAATTTCATTGCTTTATCGGAACATTTATTCAATGTTTCATCAAATTTGCAATCTGCACTCTGAAATAAAATCCTAATTTTTTTTTAAATCTGTGACTGCTTGTTTATTATATATACATGTTTACTTAAATGCAAACTGCGAATGCCCAAACACCATTTTTTTACATTTCTTAATCTGATACTTAATCATTTCTATATATATATACACTTGTTTGAAAGTATATTGTTGTTTTGATGATTTCCTCTGTTTATCTCATCTATCATTAACATTCAATCCTTAATCATTGTACTGGTAATCATATAAAACGTGTATCAGCACGAAACTTGCAAATCTGCAACACCGTAGTTACGAACATGCAATATATGTACACTGCGTGAGAAAAAAAAAGGACAGTTCTACATCTTCCGTTCTACTGGGCCGATTGACGAAATTCAAATTGCGTTTTTCATGTCTCGAAAGCACGACTTCGGATATATTTTAGATTTATATATATGGCATTGTTCTAATATAGGTATTTTGACTCAAAATCGGAATTCTTCTGAAATGACATCCCAATTTTTTCCCATATTTCTATTCGACGACTCAAATTTTGCCCAAATATTAAATTTTGTAAAATTCGGTGGGAAATTTACGAAGAAATTTAAAAATTTATCTTGGCGCATTTTTTCAATTTGTGCCAAGAATAATTCACTTGGCGAACTTCTTAATTTATAGCAGCCTATTTTCCTTTCCTTTTTTTCATTGTACAACAGCAGAAAACGGTCACTGTTCATTCTTTCAAATGATTTTAACAAAGTGCATAAACCAAATTTGTGTTATTATCGCTTATACAAATATGCAAAATTTCAAATTGCGCTAGTAAATAAATTAGCGTATATCTTAGAAAATTTTGAATGCAAAACTCTAATTTTTTGTAATTATGCTTAGAAATATACCAACTTTAAGATGATGGTAAAAATTTTATACATTACAATTCAATTTTTTTTTAAAAACTTCTAAAAATTATTTTAAAATATAAATTTTAAAAATAGATCATAAAAAATAGCCGGATTTTATTTGGAATGAACCTCAATTTCTAAATGTGAAAGAAGGAATCAAGTAAGCTCAATAAAAAAAGAGGTATTAATATGTATATATCAAATTCAATTAACATTGAGTTGCTAAAATTTAGAGAGCTAAATTTTTAAAAGCTATTCGTGCGATTTTTGCAATTTCGCGCGATTTTTCCGATTCGTGAGATTTTTTGCGATTCGTGCAAGACTGGCAGTTTGGCATAATTTGAGTCGTAGAATCGAAATATAGAAAAAAATTGCATGCCGTTTCAGAAAAGTCCTATTTTGTGTCAAAATACCTATATTAGAACAATGCTGTATATAAATCTAATAGATATCCTAAGTCACGCTTTCGAAACATGGAAAACACGAGCTAAATTTCGTCAATTGGTCCAGTAGAACGGGTTTTTTTCGCAGTGTACGTATAAAGCTAACTTGCAGTATGAAGCGCCTTTTTCAAAAGATGATTTTCAAACGAAGGAATAAGTTAACAAATTTTACCATCTTTTTCGTATTTTACATTTCTGTTGATGCCTTCAATGTTAGAACAGCCGCCCTGAGACAAAACTGGCAAACTTTGTAAGGTTTTAGTTTAAACTAACAAAGTTTTATGTTAATTTTCTCTTTCCAGTAAGCTCTTATTTCAACTTCCCGTTAGAACGAGCGCGCGTTTCAGCTTTATGCTAATTTGAGGTGGAGCCAAGTTTTTGTATTTAAAAGGTTAGCAAGGAACTTCTCGGAGTGAGAGAGCTTTTAGTCTCAGATCACTGCGGCTCTAATCGACGTCCACCTGACTAGCTCGTATTTAAATTCTAAGCCTTAGCGCTGTTACGCTATTACTTATTGAAGTAATCTAAGTGCGTTAGTATTAGCTAAATCTTGCTACGCACCATTGATAGTTTAGCATAGAGGCCAACCTCGCGTTTATAGCTCTGAGAGCAACGACTTCTTAGTTTTCTATTTAACTTTATTTTAAATTATTTGATTGTTCAGTTTAGACCTAAGTGCAGTCATTATTTTCTGTTATCCCTTCCGACTTGGGAAGTGGCTGTAAATATTAGTTTAATAAAAGAGTAATTTTAAAACCCTCCCTGCGTGCAGTTATTCTACCATTTAACCACAGTTATTCTACCACAGAACATAGTTGCATTCAGCTCCCTGTTCGAGATCAAGACTATGTTACAGTTACGAACATGTTCGCCAAATGTATGCACAGAACACTCAGTCCTAGCAACTTATTAACTTATAGCCGGGCAATAGCCGCAAATAACAAGCTTATGATGGGTAACAAGAAAGTATCTTTTTTCTTGTTTTTTGGTCTTATTAAGTTATTTCGTATTGAAGAAAGAAAGAACAAATTTCGTTTTACATAATTTGTGAAAATATAAGCAAAAGCTTATTGAAAACATGGATGAAGTTAAAACTCTTTGTATACCTATTTCTTGATTAGTTTATACACTTTTCGAAAAATGATCTTCCGAGAACACGGATAAATAGCATTTTGAAATTTTTAAAACTATCTTAATAGTGCTTCGCTAGATATTAATATTGTTTACTTATTTTTTTATCTGCAGGAATTTAGGAGCTAACTATTTTATCACTGTGTACTTTAAGATGAGGATATTCCCACACCTTCTTCAAAATATAATTCATATACCTTTATGCATAACCTTCTCCAAAAAATGAAAAAATCTTGCTCATATGTATACACAAGTCTATGCACATTTATATATTTTCTGAAAATTCTGAGGATTCAACTTGGTAGAACTCCTTGTTAGCGCATACAATCCACTTATTTATTCATATAATTATATTTCTCGCAAGTATACAACCTGAAAATTATCCTAAATTTTCAGTCTAGCATAAACGGACATGATCGTTCAAGTTTTTTTGGTCTCACGACACTTTAATCTGAACTTATAATTGTTTTCGAATCTATGCACTACATAGACTATGGGAATGAACTATTTCACTGCGTAGGCGAGTAACTGTAGAATAAACTCGAAAACTACACTCTACTATAACAACGATTTTCCCATTTTGCATTCTTTTGCCTTTATAACATCAGCAAATGAAGAACACATGAAGTGTTATTAACAGTAAGCGCAATAATACAAATCAATAAAATAAATTACATATTTTGAATCTTCTGCTTTTTCTTGTGAGACCCGTTAGCACAGCAGTGAAGTTTGAAAAATGTCGGGCGCATAGATGCTTTGATCTTGGAAAAAGCTTATCAGATGTCAAGCATTTCGTCTGAAATACTCTGAATGATTATCAGAGAAACCGTTTATCCGATTCATTAAAATGGCGATCAATCAATATTTATCTTACTAGTTAGGAAGGCAGGTAGCTATCCTACCTTCCCTATCCCTTCCTATCCCTTCGTACCGAATTTTTTATTCAATTGCTATGTACACAAAACACGCATATGTTTTAAATTTTAAGTGAAATAAATATTGTTACGGATTTTGTATTCAATTTACTATTTTTAGTAGAATTATAATTAAAATTGTTTTATATCCCAGTGCAATGCAGTACGAGACTTATTTGAAGAGAAAGCTACACCGAAAAAGTTGAAATGCAAGAGTACACGCATTTATAATAAATAGATATCTCGTAACTGTCCTCTTTTGCTATCCAGAAAAATCGCGAAAATACCAGAATGTTCTCGTGCGTGATTAAAAATCTTATAAAAGCCTGAGGAAAACATCTCAATTCAGTTGTTTACTTAGTGCTGCTATTGATTGTAGAGAATTCGCAGTGAGATCGGACTAACTTTCTCTGTATTTTGAATTTGAATTCTATTTAACGTTTTAGTAGCCTAAAATATAACTACTGTGAGATATTGCGATATTGTACGAATATCCCTGAAATGTTCAGCATTTTGTCTTATTTCTTTGGATAAGAATAAATTTTATTGACTTTTTATCGACTTGTGCAGTCAATCCATTACGAACCCGTACGGTTGCAACATTTTTGGTGTCAGAAGTGGGACTGAATGCCATTCACTACAGTGATGAAAGGACAATTGAGAAGATCGTCACTGCTTGTGCTGCATTGAAAGAAAAGATGGAAGGGGCCGTCAACTCCGATAAAGAACAAATGAAAGCGGGCCAAGAACAGTTGAAATTTGGCTAAGAATCCGTTAAACAGGAGTCGAAACAGGTCAAGAAAGGATAGAAGCTAGTCAAGCATCTGTTAAAGAAGGAATTAAAGCTCTTAAGGAATCTGTTAAAGATGAAATGAAGGTTGTTCAAGAAAAGGTTGAAGCAGGTCAAGACGACATGAAAAGAGAAATTACCTACGGAATAAGAAACAGATTCGAAGCGATGGAAGGCAGAATTGAAGTTGTTGAAAATAAAGTTGGATATATTGAAGAAGTTTCTTCG
>KK114031.1:28450-118965 GCA_000611955.2 Stegodyphus mimosarum | reverse complement strand
AGGAAGAAAGTGCTTTTCCACACTTGATTTAAAGAGTAGATATTGACAAGTAAAGATACATCCTGGTGACCGAGAAGAAACGACATTTACTGCCGGACAAGGACTTTGGCAGTTCAAGGTGCTGCTGTTGTTTGAATTATGTAATGCGCCGGAAACATTTGAACGCCTCAGGGAGGTCTTTCCTACGAAGCCTGTCTTACCTGGATGACATCATCATTGTCGGAAAGAGTTTTGAAGAACATCCAGAAAATCTAGAAAGGTGCTTCGGAAACTGAAAGTAGCCAATCTAAAGTTGAGTTCCGCTAAATGCAAATTATTTAGACAGGAAATGACGTACCTCGGATTATGTCATCTCTGCTGAAGGTGAGCGCACGGATTGAAAAAGTGCCAACAATTAAAGACTGGAGACGTCCCAAAAATGTCCACCCGCTGAGAAGCTTTCTAGGACTTTGCACTTACTATAGGAGATTCGTGAAGAATTTTTCATCCATCGCAAGACCCCTTCACAAGCTGACAGAGAGCAAGCAAATGTTCTTGTAGGCAAAAGACTGTGAGGATGCATTTACGAACCTGAAGGAAGCTTTAACATCACTTCCAATCCTAACATATCCTCAGCTCGACAGACCATTTATTCTTTACACGGACGCGAGCAATGAAAGTGTCAGTGTTGTTTTGTCCCAAGAAATAAACGGCCAAGAACGTTTAGTGGCTTACTGGAGCAAGTGCCTGTCTAAAGCAGAGAGGAATTGCTGGGTCATCACTAAAGAGTTGAACATTTAATCAAATTAATAGTAATCAAGGAAATCTGCAAGCTACTCGGCATTGACAAAACCCAAACGACGCCTTTACATTCCATCTGTACCATGTCGGACGGCATGGTAGACAGGTTTAATCGAACCATCCTTGATAATCTGTCATTGGTGGGTTCCAGAAACCATCAGGACTGGGACAAGAAGTTACTACTGTTTTTCTGGCTTACTGCATTGCTGCCCACGTGACTGTCGGCTATTCTTCATCTCGTATGCTCTTCGATCGTGACCTTCATCTCCCTTGCGATCTTTTGTATGGTCGCCGTCCGGATGCGCCTTCATCGCCTGAGGAATACATTCAAGATCTCCAGGCCCGGTTCTTTGCACGAGAGCGAGTCAACTTGGCGATGGATAAGATGAAGATCCGATACGACACCGGAGCTACTGAACATCGATTCAACGAAGGAGACAAGAACTGGTTGAGATATCTGACTCGACGGAAAGGACTCTATCCGAAATTACAGCCACCTTCGGATGCCCTGTTTTGATTTGTGCTGCAGGTGTAGCATCTTTCCATCATTTGACTGGACTGGATTGGATTGCTTTAATGCTCATTTGTTTTACGTCATACACAGAATTCTCCAGAGTATTCCCCTTGTGTGCGAACAACCTGTGGGCAAAGAACATTTAAATACGTGCTCTGTTTTCATTTTTGTCACAGAAGGATTGGGAATTAAGAAAGCTGATGGCTTATGTGCCAAAAGCCAGGCAGCAGTAAATGAATATTGGATGAATGTTTATGTATCGTATTAATAATACGATTCGTATCGTATTAATAATTCGATACGAATAATACGATTCGTATCGTATTAATTGTGTATCGTATTAATTAATAAGAGATAATATGGGAAAAACATTTAAAACAAAATTATGTGCCTCAGTTCTCATTTACTCCATGAAGGTAAAGAACTCATATTTAAAGAAAAACAGTATTTTGTAGCGTTTTCGTATGATAGTAAATTTGAAAATTTCAGCTAGCGGAAATATTTTCTTTCATAAGATTTCAAGCTGTGTTAGAAGACATGATAATCGCATATGTGACTTAATAGAAACTAATGAAGAATTCAGCGTAATTTAAATAAAGACCGTCTTTTAGAAGTTTTCAAATCGTTATTTTATTATTTAATTTTCGTAATTATACCATCACTTCATACTTTTTACTACTTACTTAAAACATCCCTCAACATCCGTTGTTGAATCATATTTAAATTTAAAATACGCACTTATCTTCTACTACCTGAAAAATAGATTCATAAGTTTTACAAATGGCATATGCTTTGTTAATCGGATTTGTGGCTAAACTGTTACTTTGAATTTTAAGTTAATGTGTTTTTAAAGCTTTAATAACTAATTTTCGAAGCAGTTACATATAATACGAAAATATTATTTAAAATTTAAGTACTACAAAACAGTAAAGAGAAATAAGGAGACTGTTTTAAAGGTATTTACAAATCACATTTTATTACTGCATGAGTTTCAAGGAACCATAAGGATCTACCACAGTAAACTTCTAATTGTTAACTTCGGTTTCTAACCAGTGACATCTACAATTTTAATTGTTGAGATCAAACTGACGGAATGCTCAGAGAAGCACCCATAATGGAGAATGTCACTTGATTTCCATTTGCACGAACTTCTTCTCATGTTAAATTTTTCTGAAATAAAAAATAAAAGATAAATCTTTATGTAATAATAATTTTGAAAGAGAAATAGAAAATTCAGAACAAACTGCGATTATAACGTAAATTGTCTCATTGAGAAGTTAGCCAAAGAATTATTATTATAAATGTTTGACAATAATTGGAAAAATTACAAATTTATGTGAAGTCTCTAACATAAAATTACTTCAAGATTAACTGAAAGTTATTGCAATAAACAGAAGCTGATATGTACATAAAAGTTGCTTAGAAAAACCAAATATATCTGTTTAATAAAGGTTAGTCTACTTTGTCGTATAAGAACATTAGTCACTAGTGTTTATGATAGCACAGCGAAATGCTGGAGAAAAGGAGTACTTGCTGCTTGATATTCTATCAGGGCCTATCGTAAAGCACCTGCTAGTGAACGCTGGAGTCTTGAATTGAGACCTTAAATATGTCTGTAATTATTTTGCTTATATGAGTCGTTTCAGAAAATTATCGTACTTCTCTCATAGCTATATTAATGATAAGGGTTAAAAAAGAGAAAATTACCATACTGGCTTACCATACTTGAAAATTATCATACTTGGCGCGTTGCAATCATTAACAGAATATACATTCAACTAAATAAAACATTTTTCTTTTTTCCTAAAATGATTATATCATTTTTATTAAGTTGTTGTACATTTGATAATAAATATTTTTAATAAAAAAGTAGAATTGTTTGTAATAAAAAAAATCCAAATTTTGATTTATAGAAGGTCTAAATTATCATTAAAAGAATAAATATTTATTATTGTGCTTATTAATTGTGCATTCTTAATATTGTTAAGATGTAAAATTAGACCAGGAGATTTAAAAATTAATTGAATATTTTAGTATTCGTTTCACAGAAGAGAAAAAAAAAACACGATGCATTTTATAAATATAGTATCTAATGTTTATTTGAAAATTGGTGATATGTCATTAATCTAACACGTCAACAACTTACTAACTACGGTATGAAATAAATTATAAATTATAAATCCTATACCTGGAATGATTACCAGTATCCTCCTTTTCCACCTTTACCTCCACCGCCTCCAGATCCTCCTCCATGTCCACTTCCTGATCCACTGCCGTATCCACTGCCATGTCCACTTCCGTGTCCACCTCCAGAACCTCCCCCATGTCCTCCGCCATATCCGCCTCCTCCTCCGCCGCCGCCGCCATGTGCACCTCCAATGTTTTTCAGGCTGAGACCAACAAGGGCTACCTCACCATTGCCACCTTTCCCATGGCCGCCGCCATATCCTCCGCCGTATTCACCGCCACCTGTAAAAGTTCCAATAAATTAAGAGCAAGACCGCATTTAATAAAGATAAGTGTAATTAAATGCACAACAGATGATCAACTTCCCACCCCTTTTTTCTTTCGAAACTTCTGATTTTCCACAGTACTGACTTGAATAAAAAATTGTACTCATTCCGTTAATGCTTCTTTAAGAAATCCAGTATTTAAACTATATATAACAATAATTTCTCCCTTCTCTCTTAATTCTGAGATTTAAAGAAAAGATTTACTTATCTTTATCTCGATATATGGCAAAACTTTCATGATAGTTAGTTATCTTTCAGTTATCTCTTTTGTCTAATAACAAAGCAAGCTCAAGTATTAATGTAGAAAATTGCGCCTCCTTGAAAACCATCTTCAAAAAGTAAGAAGCTATTTTATATGTGTGGCCATCTTTCGCGCTAGCCAGTATGGTAATTAAAGTAATACTTTTCCGATTTTATATGAACAAATTCTAATAGAATACTGATTTTTTTCTACTTAAAATTAAAATGTAATAAAAGTTGTTTAATAGTAAAAGATATGGGATATTTTTCATCTCGAGATTATAATGTAATAAAATGTGTAGTACATTATTGACTATGTAATAACTCTATGCATAAAAGGCACCTAAATGTAATAAATAAAGCATTTGCTTTTATTTATGCTGAAGTAAATAAAGTAGTTAATCTGTTTCTCAATTTTCATATCAGCATCTTAACGAATACTGCCATTTACTGACCACTTAGCGAGATGTTGTAGGAAAATTTCAGTAGAACTCCTAAAATAAATTTTTTTCTGTCTTGCATAATTCGAAAATTTTTATAAAGTTATTCTTTTAATTTATTACCTAAAATAATCAACTGAATTAGATTTTTTTCTTCTGACTACAGAAAACTCAATACATATATTAATATAGTTACGGATTTTGTATTCAGTTAGCTATTTTTTGTTGGATTATAATTAAAATTGTTTTATATCCCCGTGTAATACTGCGCGTGACGAGTTAAGAGAAAACTACGCTGAAAACATAAAAATACAAGAGCACGCACATTTAATAAGTACATATCTCGTAATTTATATTTAAATTAAAATAAAGCAAATTATGTGTTAGCTGTAACTGTAATTCTAGTCTTTTGCTTTCCAGAAACTTCGAGAAATTACGAGAAGCTTCACTGGACTGATTCAAAAGTTTATGAAAGCAGGAGAAAAACATCTCAGTTCAGTTGTTTACTTAGTTATTATTGTTGATTGAAGCGAATTCATGGTGAGATAGGATTAGCTTTCTTTGCCCTTTGGATTACGTTTTATTTAACTTTCCATTAGTTTGAAATATAACTAATGTGTGATATGGTGATGCTGTACGAATATCTTGGAGGAAAATTTCAGCATTTTGTTTTATTTCTTATGATAAGAATAAATTTTGTTAACTTTTTTTTATCGGACTTGTGCATTCAATCATCTATTATGAACGCATACGCACGCAACACCTTTTGATGTCAAGAGTGGGGATGAATGCCGATAGCGAGATTGATGGACGAGCGGTTAAAATAGCTGATTGCAACCTTTGCTGCATTTAAAGAAGAGATGAAAGTTCGCCAACAATCCATTAAAGAGGATCTGAAAACAGGTTAAGAAAAGATGGAAGCTTGTTAAGTTTGAAAGCCGTCCAAGAAAAGATGGAAGCTATTAAAGAAGAAATAAAAGTAGGCCAAGAGGAAATGAAAAGAGAAATCACTTGCATAATAGAAAACAAATTTGAACCTATGGGAAACAGAGCTGGACACATTGAAGAAAGAGTTTCGTCTGTAAAAGAACAAATAGAAGAAAGAGTTCCTGCCGTTCAACAACAAATCGAACAACAAATTGATGTCAGGATTTCTACGGTCGCCAAAGCAGTTGATACCTTGAACAAATTTGTTGCGACGGCAGGGAGCAATTCTGATGGACTTAAATTTTTATCCGTGCCTTCTCATTCCTCCCTAAACTTATCCACATATGATGAGAAAACCTCTTGGTAAGCATATGAGACACAATTTTCGCGGAAGCGAACGGATGGAATTCCCAAGCTAAGGCCTGTCATCTTGCCGCTTCTCTGAGAGCAGATGTTGCGGATATTCTTCAAACCCTTCTAGAAAACCAGACACTAGACTTCGAAGCTCTATCCGACGCGTTGGAGCTACGCTTTGGCGAGAAATGTTTAAAAGACTACAGTAGGCTTCAATAAAAATCCGTCAACAGGAGCCCACAGAAGCATTCCAGAAGCTCGCCACGGTTGTTGAAAGGCTGTCTGATCTCGCCTTTTCGGAGTGCCCGACATAAACAATTGAAATCCTGTCCCTGCAATACTTCATCGACGGCATCCGGGATCCTGAAATTCAGAAAGCTCTGCGAATGGCGGATGTCAAGGACATAAAAAGTGCTCTGTTGTACGGCATGAATCTCGAGGCAGCCTACCAAGCAACTCGTAAACACTGCCAACCAGTAAGAGCTATGCAAGTCCAGCGGATCAACTGATGGTACGTTTAGATGATTTATCCAGACAAGTCAATGCTTTGATGCGGTGTAGGAGTGAGAACAAACTGGCTCTAAAGTGTTGGAAATGTGGCACGGAAGACCACATACGATGGAATTACAGAACGCTCCAGGACACAGAAAATAAAACAGATTATTTTACCAGAAATGTCAGTTCCTTGAGACGGAATATTAGTGAAAAGAAGCCAATTCTAAAGTGCTGGAACTGCGGTGTTGAAGGCCACATACCAAGGAATTGCAGAACACCCCAGGGTATGGAAAATAAGATCATTTCCCAGCAACAACGTAAGAATCAAATTAATGGCGATAACTTATAGAGGAATTTGAAGGATAGTGAAAAACCCCATTTTAAAGCGCTGAAGATTTCTGCAGTAAGTGGGAACAGTAATGAACTGTTCATGAACGGGCGTATTGATGGAGTTCCTTGCAATATGATCATTGATACAGGATCTAATGTTACCATCATTCGGAAAGATTTAGCTCAACAATTTAAAAATAAACCCATTTTCACGCCATCCTGCGTTACCCACCAGACGATAAAATCGACATAGACGGGAAGATAAACGCGGACATCACACTTGGAAGTGCTATCACACGGCATATGTGGCGAATATTACAGATCCTTGCATATTCGGATTGGACCTTTTAAGTAAATACAATTTTTTTCTTGCACGCGGCTACAAGCTTTCTCCATCAGGGATGCTCATTAGTCGTGATCTTCGTCTACTTTGTGATCTCCTTTTTGGTCGCCCTGCGGATGCGCCGTCATCGCGTGAGGAGTACACCCAAGATCTCCAGGCCCAGTTTGAAGTGAAGCACAATTTTGCACGAGAGCGATTCAATTTCGCGACGGAGAAGATGAAGACCCGATACGACACCAGAGCTACTGGTTGTTGTTTCAACGAAGGAGACAATGTGTGGTTGTGGAGTCCGAGACGACGGAAAGGACTCTGTCCGAAACTACAGTCACCTTGGAATGGTCCGTACACAGTTCTAAACAGACTGGGCGACGTCGTGGTTCGGGTCCTTAACTCATCGAATTCTAAACCTAAAGTAATTCATTACGACAGGTTAGCTCTTTACTATGGCCACAGTTCGTAGTGTATATAATGTAAATAGTGTAAGACCATGGTCCTTTTTTTTCTAAATTTGATAGTATTTGATTTGTATTTAGTATTTGATTTGTATTTGATTTGTATTTAGTATTTGATAGTATTTGATTTGTTCTTAGTATTTGATAGTATTTGTATTCAGTATTTGATAGTATTTGTATTTAGTATTTGATAGTATTTGTATTTAGTATTTGATAGTATTTGTATTTAGTATTTGATAGTATTTGATTTGTATTTATTATTTAATAGTATTTGATTTGTATTTAGTATTGGAAGTATTTGATACTATTTGATTTGTTTTAAGTTACTTATTGCAGTTATTGTTTAAATCGTTTTTTATTGTAATGTAATGTTTGTTATTACATTGATGCCTTAGTTATAAATTTGGCTTCCTGTCCAGAGATTGTACTGCCTGGGACATTCAGTCCTTGGGAAGGGGGCAGTGTTACGAATTTTGTATTTAGTTAGCTATTTTTGGTAGAATTGTAATTAAAATTGTTTTATTTCCCAGTGTGAGGCAGCGCGTGATGAGTTTTGAGAGAAAGCTACGCCGAAAAGATAAAAATACAGGAACATGCGAATTTAATAAATGGATATCTCGTAATTTATATTTAAATTGAAATAATGCAATTGTGTGTTAGGTGTAACTGTAATTCTACTCGTTTGCTTTCCAGAAACCTCTAGAAATTACGAGAAGCTTCTCGTGACTGATTCAAAAGTTTATGAAAGCCGGAGAAAAACGTCTCATTTCAGTTGTTTACTTTGTTATTATTGTTGATTGAAGCGAATTCGTGATGAGGTCGGATTAGCTTTCTCTGCGCTTTGGATTACGTTTTATTTAACGTTTTAGTAGTTTAAAATATAACTTTTGTGTGATTTTTTACGAATATCTTGGAGGAAAATTTCAGCATTTTTTTTTTATTTCTTGTGATAAGATTATATTTTGTTAACTTTTTTAATCGGACTTGTGCATGCAATATATTACGCACCCGTATGCACGCAACAATATGCATATTACAAAAAGAAATATGATAAATATTATTCTTTTTTTCGTACATTACTACAAATGTTATCGGTAATTTTTAGACTATTTTGATTTAAATGTTTTAATTGAAATAGATATTTACCGTATCCACCTTTTCCAATGCTGGAAAGAGAATATCCGCTGCTGCCTCCTCCATATTTGCTGCCACTTCCACCGTAGCCTCCCTTGCTTCCTCCTCCACCAGATTTAACGGGTATAGCAATAAAAATCTCCTCTTCTCCGTGGCTGTCACCTCCGTATCCACCTCCGTGACTACCACCTCCGTATCCACCTCCGTGACTACCACCTCCGTATCCACCTCCGTGACTACTGCCTCCATATCCACCGCCATGACCACCTGCACCTCCGCCGCCACCATAACCTCCTCCTCCCCCGCTTCCGTAACCACTTCCGCTACCGCTTCCATAACCGTTGCCGCCTCCGTGACCACCTCCACTGCCGCTTCCATAACCGTTGCCGCCTCCGTGACCGCCTCCACCGCCGCTTCCATATCCACCTCCTCCTCCATGACCACCTCCTCCACCACTTCCATATCCACCTCCTCCTCCATGACCACCTCCTCCACCACTTCCGTAACCACCACCACCTGCGCTTCCATGCCCTCCTCCTCCGTGGCTAAGATATCCTGCAGAAACTGAGAGAACCAAGCAGCTGAGCATTGCCCACGAGACCCACATCTGAAAAAGAAATTTGAATTTAGACGTAAAGGAATAAAATTTAGTTACAAGTGTAATATCTGAATTTTTACAATTCCTGCTAATTGTCTTCTTACAGTATAGAATTGGGTATTGCATAATCAAATAGTAAATTTGCTGATAAAATTGTGCTGTAATAAAATTACTCTAAGATATCTTTAATTGTCGCTTTGACATAAACGTATCATCAGTATCAGAGACTGACTGATCTTGAACCAAGTGATGGTTGCACTGGATCTCTTGCACTGGAAATAAACCAAGTGGTTTATTTCCAGTGCAAGTGGTTTATTATTTATATCCAAGTGGTTTATTTCCAGTGCAAGAGATCTTCGTCGATAACAATGCTTCACAGAAGCTGCTACGTGAGCAATGAATAAATCAGATTGCAAGCAGGTGGTCATATCACATATGAAGGAACTTTCTCATCTGGGAGAATAATTATGCTGTTGCACCAGTTTATAGAAACATTGCCTGGAAAATAATTGATTATGACATAAAGGACTGCATCTGAATAGTGATGCGCTTTGCATGGTTGGGTGCATGCAAAGCGCATCACTATTCTCCTGTTGGTTTTGTTGATTTGAGTAGTTTCTCAAGCATGTCGAATTACTTGAAGTGGTTGCGGGCCTTTTTGCTTCAACTTCATTTTCAGCATCAAAACAAAATCTTAAATTTCAGTGTGCAGTTCAACTTATATTGCAGATCTGTATTGCTCAAAAATGGATTAAAGTGGGGAAAACAGCAAATTTTTAATTTTTTTTAGTTACGTTAGATTATAAACACAGTTTGATAATACATAAAACCCTTCCTTCTGCAAACTAAGAAATAAACAGCAAATTTGATAAATAAATACTGGAAGGTAATTAGCTTCATTCTGATGAATGCAAAAAAAGATCTAGAAACCTAATTAACGAGTTTTATATTTTGAATAATTTGTCCTGAAGAGAATAAAATAGACCTTCAAAAACCAATAACTAAAAGCAATCATGAATTTTTTTCGTGATATATTGTTGTGAATTTAGGGCATAAAATCGGCCTTCTTGACGGTTAATGGCTGACAAAGACTGAGACCAAACTCGAAACTAAGGATGTAAATCAGCCTCTTAGCTAAGGTTTGGTTGTATATGTGTTATGAATTTCCCCCATTTGTGCATGCAGTATCGGTTACTACCTGTGGTAGGCTCTGGTAAATACTCTGGGAGATGGAACAGTTTTTGTGTACGGCCATTCCTCGTGAGTAGTTAAGGAGAATGCGTCCAGTCATTTGAATGCAAAAAAGCACTAATTCGAGAGTCAATTGAGAGCCGAAAAGAATTTCTTTGCAAGTCTTTCATATACCTCCTCTTTGTCTTAATTTATAATTTTTACAAGGAAAGATCTCAAACTTTGCGAAATATTGAAGCTATGCTTAAGAGCTACCTTTTATTTCACAAATCTTACTGAAACGTTTTTTATAGTATGAGCACTAGGTACAAATTTCATAAAAAGGTTGATTGCAAGCAAAATTCTTCTTAGGACATATGTACATAATTTAACTTGTATATGCATTGTGTGCTCCATATTACTGAAATTAATTGCTAAATTGTTCAATTGTAAATAATACGTACATTTTGTAATATGTTTTTATATTGTGATATGCATATATACATTTCACATTGCAGTTAAATTTATAAAATAGTATTTTTGCTAAAATGAAAAAAATATATTCATATGCTTTCACCTTAAACATCTATAGAAACTGGAAAGTAAAATTTGATATTATATTAATATGATTAAAGTTAATTTATAAAATAGTACTTTTGATTCAATTTATAAAATAGTTCCTATTTTAATATGTAAAGTATTTTTTACGATAGGTATATTTCTTTTGAGAGTATTTTTTCTAAGAGAAAATGATCTTTGGAAACGGGAAAAAAATTTCATATTATATTAATACGAAATAACTTAGGGATTTCTTTGAAGATTATTCTTTACATTTACAGGAAAAATATACGTAATTAAATGTGTTCAGTATTAAGAATACCGATTAAAAGGTTTATACGCTAAACTGAAGGAAACAAAACAAACAATTAAAATCGCAAAGAAAAGTTAATGTAAATTCTTAAGGAAGATTTATTGCAGTTAGAAGAATAATTAGTCGGAAATAGGAATTAGTGCCAAAATAAGGAAGCCTAACCATAAATTTGAAAAGAAAGGAAAAAGACAATTCAATTTCTTGACAAAAGCTGAATTTTAAATTAATCTATTACTTACGGCAAGTCACGCAATGACTATTGACTCGAAATTTCCCAGACAGAGTTACTCCTCATGAAAACGCTCTTGAAAATAAACTACAGGGAAGTTTCTTAATTTTAACAATATTCTGTCTGGAACAGTTATTCCGTAACTTCTGATTAAAAAAGCCTTAAAATTTTAAATCTAAGGTAACTATGTTAAATAAAAATTGCTATGATTATAGTTTACGCTATTCAGAAACATTAGTTGTCGATAAAAATACAAAAATAGTTGAAAAATGCTTTATCGTGCATCTGTTTATTTTGTCCAACTTAGAATACCTCTTAAGGTGATACAAAGGGCTTTTGTGAGTACTTCTTGTATTAGCTTTAATAAATATGAAAGGCATAAATGGAGAAAATTTACCTTTGCTTTCTTAATTCACTCTCACTCTCTCAATGGCGGTTAAGACTATTGAATGTAGGAAATTCGTCTTGGATTCGAACCCAAGGCAAACTTTAAAAATGTGTAACGTAAATGAGAGTAAATTTCTTTTAGTAGGTCATTTACGAAGATATCCTCTGATCCTGTAGCACAGTGGCATGTGCTTCGCTATATTCAAATAGCCAACCAATCAACCTAATTCCTTTCTTCATTTATTTATTCCTTAATCAAATATATAAAACTATTTTATAAAATATTTCGCTTCTTCTTCAAGGAGCAAAAATATTTTTTCTCCTCTTCATCAAGATTTAAAAGATTCCTTTTTTTCTATTTTCAGAGTAAAAATCCAATGAATGCATGCTCTTTGAAAGACATGTAGTTTTTTGTGTTGATCTAAAACTGAATTTTGTCTAAATTTGACTTTCAGATTCACCTATGATGCATAACGGATCTTCTTCCTTGTATCATCTGATATGTCTTCTGTATTAGAAGGAATTACTTAATTATCACTGCTTTTAAAGGAATATGTAATAAATTAATTTGCCATCCTTAAAATCAGTCTTTTTTTATGAATTCCATAGTTAAGTTGTCTAATTTGCTATTCCTAATTCAATCCTCAAGTCAGAGATTGTCTCAAGAAATTGGAAGCGGGTTAAGACGTGGCTATCAATGATGATGTAGGACATACTTGTTTTTATCTAAAAAACCTTCGGGAAATGAAACCAATTGTCTTGAACTCATTTCCTTACGGTCAACCCCTCCTGAAGATTTTTAGACAGGCGGATTTTAAGTTACGTTATTTCTCCAAAGCATAATTGCAAACATTTATATATTATCCAGAATTTGAGTCCAAATGCTTAAAGCAAAAGTAATAGTTTCCTGTCAGTTTAAGTTTTGCCTAAATTGAAATTTAACTTTTGTATAGGCAAGTTCCATAGAAGTGATAATTCTTCCAATCGCGTTATCTTGAAATTCTGGCAATTGTCATAGAATACGAGTGAGAAAGACTAGTTTTAAAATAGAAAAGTGGTAAGGGCAATTTAATAGAATCTGCATGGCCAAGCTGTTATGAAATAGATGAAATGAAGAACGCATTTAAACTGGTCTATTGCACGCATTTTATGAATATTTGGTTGTTTAAATTTGAATTATTAAACAATTTCAATTTAAGTATTTGCACTTATTTTAACATAGAATTAAGAGACATGGTAATACAGAATTATGAGGCATTAACTTTATTAGAGCTTTTGCTATTTAATTGAATGCTATATTAATGTGTCCAGTTTTCTACTGACGTACTCTGGCTTTAGGTATCTCTTTCTGAATTTCAGGGAGGAAAAATAAAATTTCTTCAATTATCAAGTGCCCTCTGCTATTCGAGAAATGAGCAGTTACAGAATGAAAATTACATTAAAAATTATTAGACTTTTGTTATGCCTTTTAAAAGGAGAAATAGGAATAAAATTAGGCTAAGCTTAAAAAAAAGTAATGTTTTCTTAATGCTGCTACAGCAAAAATGCCTCATTAAATTTAGGAATTTAGAAGTCTTTATGTGTAACATCTAACTCATGGATCTGTTATCCATCTAGCAAATGGATAACAGAATTAATTATTCTAAACTGTGATAAGTATAGAATACCACTCATGAAGTATCTCTTGGATTCAAGGTTTATTACAGACTATGATATCATATCACTCTGCGGTTTCTTCAAAGCAAGAAACAAACAAACAAAACAAAAATCAGCAATGCCTTCGAAGGGATTCGAACTCCAAACCTTCTCATTGATAGCGAATGATTCTTGCAATCACATCATGAAAGCGCACGGTAAAGAAGTGCAAAGTTCTGCACAAATTTAATGCGATCTCCTTATGCCCGCCCAAAAAATAAAATAAAAAAGCATATATATTAAAGAATAAGCAACAGTATTCTGCTGCATAGGTTTGCAACATAAAACGTAAAACATGTTTTTGTACTCGGCCTTTTTGCAGCAATCGAATTTTTAGGGTTAACAACATCACGCTTAAAAATATTTAGCTGCACTTCAACCTAAAAAATAGGCAAAACCACTTTCTTGCAATATAGAAAAGTGCAAAATCTACTTCCAAATTAAACACATTTACAAGAGCATGTTCTAGGAAACCGTCTTTAAAAGAGAGTTTCAGTAACTCTTCCTAACTAATTGGTGGTTTCTTTGTGGGCAAACGATTTATTTCTATTCGAAGCGAAAAATTTATGATAGTCTAAAGAACAAAGTAATTTTGCAAATGACACGAGAATATTAACTTCTACAATTCGGTTGAAAGGATCATACTGAAATATTAAGTTATAATTTTATAGCTCCCATTCTGGTTAATCCTAAATTATATACAGAACTCAGAAAGTGAATTAAGTTATAGAACTCACCTTTGATGTTCCCATGATGCTGAGAGATGAAGTATGCCCAACAAGATATCTGAGCAGCTTATATACACTTGAGTAGAAGACTGAAACCAGGTCAATTGGCTCTAACAAGCAGAAAAAAGTTTGATAATTCGGTAAGCCTCCTAAATGAGACAAAAAAAAACATTTTCTCTATTTCAGAATGCATATTATCCGTTTTTAAGAGGATGTGTTTTCACGTGAGTGCCTGGTTGACAACACACGCAATTATTCTAAAATTGTGTGTGCCTATTTACTACTTTTTCGTTGTGAAAATCATTTCTTGATAGGAATTTTTATGAAATATTCAGTATTTTTTTAAATAATCAATTCTCATGAAAATAGTGTCTCCTCGTCAAATAAAATTATATATTATGCTGTAATATTAAACGGACGAAATGAAAATGCATTAAAATTAGTTCTTCATTTATGTGCATGGTAAATTGGACTTATGAGGTGTTTCTCTGAAAATGCTCATTCTTACGCCTTAAAGGTGTTTTAAAAGCTCTGTGTGTAATATATATTAAGAATACAGGAATATGTTAAATTTTATTAATACACCCAAAAAACTGGCATACTCTAATTTTTTATTTTACTTTTATGCTGAATATTATTTGTCTTATGAACTGTGGTTTTTTTTTAAAGAACTATATATAATTGGATAAGTAATGCAAATTATTATTTTATTTGTATTTTTTCAAATGCTGTCCATTTTACTTTTTAAATTAAAGGATATTTAGTGCTAATTTATGCTAGTTTCATTGGGAAATTCTATCTCGAAAAAAAAAAAATGCTTTGAGTCCCTCTTCTTACTGAAACAACATTCTGAAAAATATTTACGTGAATGTATTTAAGTTTTTCTATAAAATCAGTACTGATGAGATTAAAATTTTTGCAATTTTAAATTCATATAACTATATTTACTAGCATATTCCCAATATAAAAGTTATAGACAAGTATAAAAGTGCGTTGTAGTAATAAAAGAAATATATTTAAATAGCAAATATAACTGAACTCCTCTGAATTAGATAATACATTACATGTAATCATATATACGTTTTTAATGTTAAGTCTTTTCTTTGTCTCTTCCACTCAAAAATGATATATGTATACATGCATAAGCATTGTCTACACCCTGTAAAATGTTTTAAAAGTACGAATTTTTTATCTGAAAGCTCAAATAGAGAAGGGTAAAGAAGGATGTATTAGGAAGTTTTGTAATATTTTTCTATTTATATATATTTTTCTTAACTTTTATTAACAGAACACCTACTATATTCTAGTCGTCATGATAAGCCCATGACGTGAAGACTTTTTACTTTTCTAACCTTAACTTCTGTTTTTTTCTTTTCTTTCTTTCTTTTAACACATTCTTTTCTTTTTTAATTTAAGAATTTCTTACAAGCGTTTAATTAACTGTTTAGGAGGTTTCTAACTCACCATCGGCAATTCGTTTCGCCAATGAAGCCAAACTGGCACCCCTATGAGACTGCTTTGAAACTAACATTTATGTTCTTTATTTTGAAATTTGTGGTTTGATTACTGTGTTCTATGTTAATTCATAGACAATTTTATATTTCTACATTTTAATTTCAATTTTAATCTTACATTATGTGAAAAAATGTACTAAATTATTTACTTTTATTTAAATTTGGAATTTTGCTCATTTGGAAGTGTTTGGTATATTTCTTTAACGGATTGCTTCTTCGTTCACCAAGTAAGTTTTAAATTAATATTCTTAGTTATTTTATTAGAATTTTTTCATTACTACTCTATTTCAGTTTTAAATTCAGTAAAAATAGCCAAATTAATTTCTTTTGCTTGATTTGACTTTGAATTTCCTACACTGCTTCGGGGAGGAATTCAGAATTTTCGGATGAACTTCTATAATTAAATAATTTATCAGCTAATTAAATTAAATAATTTATCAGGTTCATCAGCTAATTTTGGGTAACAGAAACTCAGTGGTTTTCATAGAGGAAGGAGGAGGGTTCATTTGAGTCTGATGTAGCTCCTCTTGAAAACGTTATATCAGATTTGATTGCATGCCTCTTGCTTTGCATGTATTTGTATTTATTTTTTGTGGTTTTGTACTTTTTGAGGATTTAATATTTCACATTTCTTTAATTCTTCTAATTTTGGTTAATTTTACATATTTATAGGTAATTTTGAAATTTACTTGTATTGAATTTCACATTTTATCGCGGGGGGGGGGTCTATGTGGCATTGGTTCTAAATTTCTTACTTTTTGTCTAACTCTGTAATTTTCAGCAGCATATTGTGCGGAAATAACTTAGGATAATTTTGCTTTTAAATAAAAAAAATTGAGTATATGTATACCGTAATTTCATTTTTTTTATTTGTAAGATGCGATATTAATAAAAAGAAAGGGGACGTTCAAGTAAATACGGTAGCATGCTTTTCTTCTATCCATTAATATTTTTTTCGCAGAAATGTTATGCTAATAACTGAAAAATTAATTCATTTACTGCCATTTATTTTATCTGTGACTTTTTTTTCCATAAATGGTAGAATAGTTCTGTTTTGTGTGCAATCTCAATTTTGCATGCAAAATATTTGATCAGCAACTGGTACTTCTTGCATGCCTCCTTGATCGATATTATAGTTAATGTTGCTGGCTACTGGATTGAGACTTTATTACAATTACGGTAAAGGCTGGGGCGTTGTAAGTGTATAGTGTCTTTGCGGCATGGGGGCACTTAAAATATACAGAAAGCATGCCCTCTGAAGTGGCTTGATGGTAACGGAAGAGGAGTGGTAAACAGTCGGATCCTTTAATTCAAGAACTCTCCTTCAAAATTAGAACGGAACTGGGCACAGCATTAATGTCACCTATAACATGGCCAAAACACATGTTAAGGACAGACGCAAACCTGCGTCCCACGCCACGATAAAATTCATGGAATTCTGATATTACTGTGAAACAAGTGACATAAATCACAAGAACAGTTCGAATAACTGAAATTGGAAAATACATATATTTTTATTAATTACATACATTGAATTATTAAAAAAATATTTTTGTTTAATTAAATTATCTTAATAACGGAAAATAGAATGAGAAAAGAGTTGAGAATAATTTAAGAAAACATGCCCAGTTATTAAATTTCAGAAAATAACCCCAAATTATAATTCCTATGCTTTGTTTTAATTAATCGCTTGAAAAACGTATCTAAAAACAACTTTATGTGACTTAGTAATTTAAGTAAAATTCTTATAATCTAATCAAATCATGATATTAATTGTTTAAGTTAGAATACTTATATTGGGTTGCTCCGTAATTTCTGATTTTATTATTATTATTATTATTATTTAGGTTTTCTCACAAAAATAGACAAGAAATGAACAACAGAACAACAAATCATTCAATAATGTATTCTCCGTTGGTCTCTATAACTTCTTCCCAGCATTCAACAAGCTGCTTAATGTCTCGATGTTAGTAATCACCGTCTTTGAATAGCTTAACCAATTTTGAGCAGGCCTAAGAATCATCGCTTCTTCGCCATGCATCTCAAAAATCTCTCGAACAGCTTCTGTGGCCTTTGACACCTCGATTAAATATAACAAACAGGTGTCGAAAATGCTCTTTTTTGTCGACTTGATATTTCAGTTTAATGACATGAAAAGAACAAAAAGTATATCAGCATAAAAATAATAAGCACACTATTTTGTAGAGCAGATAATACTGTATCGCATAACATAAAACGCACTGCCAAACCATTTAATTTTTTACTTAAAAAAAGCGCCAGGCCAACTGAATACAATTTTGCAAATGTACAATATTTGCGATCTGAAATCAACGTAAATGAAATCTTTGTTGTTTTCATAACGGTTTAAAATGCGTGAAAATCCCATTTTATGAAAGCACGTCACGAATCAAGTGGTAGTGAAATGGATTTTGACACTCTGTTTTTGGTCTAACATATTATACTCTGTTTCTTCTTGAACAATTTGTGAAGCCATCCGTCCGAAAAGTTGCTTTCTCCACTTAAGTTTATTTTCTGCTCGACTTCCTATGCTTCCTGTATTAGTACGTCTGCTGACAGGAAATCCCTCGTGAGTGGGTTAAAGACTTTGGAATCATGTCTTCAAAACTAAAACACATTTCTGTTTGCAGTCTTTTTATTAACAGTAATCTAAGTCAGAAGCATGCAGCTCTCTCACTTTCACTCATCGACATTTGAAAAACACAAATCTCAAAGTCTAGTTAACTAATTTCTCTTCAACAAACGTTTGTCAGTGCTCTTCAAATTTTCGATAAGTCAGCACTGGTTTGTTTTACCCCTCTCCAGCTTCCCCCCCTGACAAAAAACTAATGACTCCACAAGTTTAAATAAAATTTATAAATGCTGAAAATATTTAAACGTTTTATTTTTAATTTATTATATTAAAGTCATTTCAAGACTCTTAACTATTATGGGATTGAAACCTACACCGATATATGTGACTCAAAAATTTATCCTTTTCACAAAACAATAGGATGCACAATATTAGCTATTACACTAGTGATATTCATTTCTTCAGTGCCTTATTTCGAATTTCATCTAACAAGTGCAGTAAAAACACAAAGTTAATGTTTTTGGTATGATACCAGTGCCAATCTGCTTCATGTGTATCAATTCCACATTTCATATATTATTGTTTGGTGTGTTACAGCAAGTTTTGGAATCAGAAGACCGTATTTCTTTGAAGAGAAGGGATAATTAGTTACAGAGACACCTGCTCGGCAGATAAAGATATTACAGAAGTTCTTTGCAAGCCAAGATGCACCACGGCGAAATAAATATAAAGAGACTAAGCTGTAGCAAGGTAGGAAAATATTTCATATGATCCAAAAGAACTGTATCTAAGGAAATGTTTCTCAGTCATGTGGTTGCTGGAATAGGAACATTCTATGGCCTTATAAAAATGTGCTTTGAAAGAATAATAATTCACATTAAGGGTATACGAAAAAGAAGAGTTAACTAAGTAACGAATTCTCGATTGGGAAAATCACACAAATGGCTCACGCAGCCAGTCCGATCTCCGAGATTTCAGCACAAGTCTAATTATCAGTGTTCAGTGACTTTATCGCTGAAGAGTTGGTGAGCCTGAAAATGAATGGGAAGAGAGAATTACTTTTTATATTTAATTAATTTATTTTTTGAATAAGGTGCAAATGCTGTTTTCAAAATTAAAGGGTATAGACAGAAGTGAAACTTAGTTATTACTTATTGAACAATGATTAAAAACAATTTGTACGTAATCTTTATTTAACGTAAATTATCATGTTTTCTTGTTGATTAATCTCAAAATATTGAGTCAAATTTATAGAAATTAAAAAGTCAGGGGAAAAATGATCTCTATTTTGCGATAATTTCGTTCTTTAATATGGTGTATAGTCATCTCTGACAGAAGTTCAGACCTTGTACGGTTATTCTGTGTAAATTCACTAAAATGTTTTAATCCTGCTATGATCGATAAGCGAATTACCGCTCGGTTTGTGAAATTTCAAAACTCTTAAAAAATTGGGAAGTGAGTTAACTCTAATTTTAACTTCTTGTGTTCCACAAATATAACACGAGGCTTACACAAGTAAGTTATAGCACTAACAAAATAAATAAGCAAATGCACAATGGCACTGCAAATGGAGAAAAATTTAGAAAAAGTAACAATAAATAAAACAAAATAAAGTTCGAAAATAATAAAATAAAGAGAACTCCATAACTTAAATTGAGAATGAAATTCTGAAAAGCAGAAATTGTCTCTTTAGTCCGGAAAAGTTCAGAATAAAAACATTTTACGGACCAATGAGAAAATTCAAACTTTTTATTAAACGTTTTCACTTGAACAAATGCACGCCTTGTGTTGACAAATTAAATCTCCGTTACTTGAGGGATGACAATAATAGAAAGGTGAGCTTAAAATTCAAATTAATAATACAAATGCAAAATGCCTAGCTAAACGTTATTACTAAATGTGCGTTTTACCTAGGCTAGCAATTTGGTTAACGCCGGAGAACTACTAGAGAGAGAGATAATGCTACTGCAACGAACTTGCTATAATTATTTCTCTGCCTAAAACACTCGGACATTTGCATCCTGGTGAGAGCTAAAAATCAAGTGATAGTAAAGTTCTAAATCATAAAAAATGGGTTATTTAAAATAAAATATACAATAAGCCTCACATGATAATTTCGTAGAATTACCAAGCTGTTAATCAAATCATCTGGAATTATATGCCACTCTTTTAAAGTTGAACTTTTTATATCCTAGAAGGTCGGAGGAGACATTTGGTGCGCTACAGTTTGACGAGTTATCCCTCACATACTCAACCTAGATCAGATATTGTGAGTAAGCTGTTCAATCCGTTTGAGTGATATCTTTTGTATCCAAATACTCAGACATGAGAATGTTTCGGTGCGGGTGAGTATTGACATCCACTAGCAAACTAGCCAACAGCACGCCTAGAAACTCGTTTACATATATGTGACCGGTTACAGGAACTCCGTAAAACGTATTTAACATGATTAATATTGTATTTAACCATTTTTTATGATTCCATTTCATATTAGGAAACTGTTTTCGTGGAAATGAGATCTTGAATAAATAACAGAAGGCAAGTTGCGTACTCCTTGATCTCATCAGATCAAAATGCATCTGCAGTCACAGTGAGACATAAGCCATTGGCATTCTCGCTTAATTTTAGTCTCTTAAAGCTGTCGTGTGTCAGTAGAACGAGTTTTTGTAGCAGCCTGAAGATCTAAAACCAGTGCTGACTTTGCAGTTTCTTCGAGTCAACAGTTGCAGAAAATCTTCAGATGTAGCTGTTGCTCTTGGCAGTCCTTGATCAGGCTATCTACTAACTGACTCTCACTGCTTAGAAAGCGGTTCCAAGTTCTTAACTGAGCGATATTCATATCTTGGGCGACTGCCATTTGTGTTTGCCTTCCCTATCGAGTCTATTAATTAATTGCCGCTCACTTAAATGATGAAATTTAGTCATAAATAATGAATATTGATCACTTCCAGAAACCGCTGTTTTTTTCTCTGCTGCAACATAATATCAATTAAGAGAGAAGATAAACATGCCAAAGTAAAACATAAAATTAAGCAAAGCAACAACCTCCTATCTGGCAACTTGAATTAAATCTACGCCGAACAGAAGGTTGTTGCATTGCCTAATTTTATAATGTCATTTAATAAATAATGAAGAAGTAAATAAAATTAATCAATTGAGCTGCAGAGAAAATGCTCTTCAATACACTATTACATCTAACAAATTAAAATGTACCGTCAAAAATTAATTTAATTAATGACCGCTTCTTTTGTTACTTTTACTAATACATCTGAGGCAGGGCATTTATCATAACACAACAGCCGAAATTTTTATCGTAAGCTAATTTAAGCTAATTTTTTCCGTAGAATTTTGGTCGGATAAAACAACTGTCAGATGAATGATACTAAACAAGAAAGTTTCTGATGGAAAAAAAAGAGTTCCGAATTAATTTGTTTGACTAAAACACCATTAAGCTAAAACAGTACAGTATATTCAAGTTTAAAATAAAAGGAACACAATTACATGCATTATTTAGTATTGAATGTTTTCGCTATCTCTCGGAATGTTTTCGCTATCTCTGTTAACGGTAGAAGCGTGATAAGCGGGTGGAAGGATTCATCTTTACGAATATTCTATAAACACATAGAAACTCGTATGGATTTTTAAGTTTCACCATCCTTAGAAGTTATATTTACACTTACCTCGAAATTCGTTTTAGTTTCGCCGAGTTTCGTATCAGTATGGCCAGAATACCAAAGAATGCATGCAACCATTTTACTTCGTCCAGCCACAGGAAATAAAGGATCTTCCTTGCAGCGTTTGCAGAGAGAAGTTTGCTTTCTTCATTCCAGAAAAAGAGTTTGACTATCCTTCATCTGTCCAGCGCGCGAGTGCATGTCTTTTACTGTTCAATAAAGTACCTCTTTACATTCTGTTGTAGAACTAAATTTTGCTACACTTCCCGAATTAGCAGTGCTCCAAAGCACCTGCACTCGCCAGACAGTGACCAAAGAGGTCCTAAGCTTGGCATTTCTCTGAATACTAAATTTATGTCCAACAGCCCTACTAGATCAATTAGCGAGTTACGTCTGAAGTAGTATGACAAAGGCTTGCGAAGTTTAAAAAAAACCTTTTATTTAGTCAGAACTTTTAACATAAAAGCCCAGCTTATGCTACAAATAAAACCACTACTTGTGGCGATGCAAATTAAGAAAGAACAGTCAATTCAATTTAAACGTCGATCGCTATTCTGAGACTACACAGGCAATAAGTTAAGTTATAGGCTAGTACATCTAATTTTACCGTCGTATAAGTTTAAAGCAATCGGCCTGCGAAAAGATGCTAAAATAATAGAGTTAGTAAAACTCTAACAGCTACTCTAAACTACTCTAACAGCTACTCTAACAGCTAAACTCTAACTACGGGAATGTGAGAAGCTCTCTGTCTGCAAGATTCATAACCTTCAGCTTATATATAAGCTAATTTGCATACTGGTGAGGAATACGGAAGGAAAAGTTATGATAACTGGTTAATTAATTTAAAGTAAGGTCACCAGATTCAGCGAATATTCGCTAATCTTACTTGGACTTCCACCTCTGCAGTCATATCTTCTCATAGTTAATGGACACAGACGATGTTTGTTTTAATTTCCACAATATAGCATAAGAGTTTGCCAAGGCATATCTGCCCTTCAAGTCACTCGCTGAAATGCGTCTGGATAAAAGACAATGCTTAGCCTTTTCTAGAAAAAATAGAATGAAAATCGTTAAAAGTTACCAAAGACTTTTCGAAAATTTTTATTTGTATGAAAATACTAAGTGTATAAAGAACTAATTTTTTGTATGAAACAACAAAATATCAATTAATTTGACCTTTGAAATTAGATAAAAATAATAAGCATAGTCATTATTTAAGATTAAAAAGCAAACCAATTAAGATATACAACATGTTCTTTCATGACTAAATATAATGATGAAAAGTACATCTTTTATGTCGGCTTTACAACCAATGGTGCTGATGTCGTGACGCATTTCTTTGTGGTTGTAGAACAGCGTAGCGTCTTACAAAACCTGTGGGTTAGTGAATTTCGAATGATCATGGATCTAGGAAGAACGATGATTTGAATCCATACACTCACTTTCTGTTCTTGCAATGACGTCTCCAATAAGTTGTGGAGACATTAGATATTTTTTTTAAAGCAGGAGATATTGAAAAATGAGCAATGCCCTCCCCACGATTCGGGGACTCGAATCACGAACCTTTCGAATACGCCTCGAGCGTGCTTGACCGTTCACCACGAAGGCAAGTTAAGAAGGTAGGAGAAATATCTTAGATATTCCCCCTTTTTAAAGGGCGACTGAGAATTAGGGGACCCAATCGCCATATCCTGCTGGAGCAGAATCATCATCCACCACCTTTTTTTTAGTTCGGGCGCCGCTGTAGAGACATTAGGTTTTTTTTTTTCGAAAGCAGGAGTGATGATAAATGAGCAAGGGCTTCGCCAGGACTCGAACCACGTACCTCTGAAATACGCGTCTAGCGAGCTGACCACTACACCACGAAGGCATGCGAAGAAGGCGAGAGAAATACCTTATAAAGTAATTGACATTAGTAACAAAGTTATAGAAATTGTCCTTATTTAGCTGTCCAATACGTAAAGGGTGTGAAGAAACTGGCAAATTAACAGAATGTTTCTATAACATTGCAATCTTTCATGTAACGTTAGAATCACGAATTCACACAGTTGCTTCTGTGCAAGTATTCTACTTCTCCTGAGAAGTGAACCAATGCAGAAAGTAGAAGCATATGCTCTGTGTTCTGTCGACACATGATTTTATACTATAATGCTACCGTATCTTCTGCTGTTTTGGATACTGGCTCGCTGCTTTCTAATGTTTGAAGCCCATCCATACTATTGACCGAGTGAGCTTATCTAAGTTGTTGAAAATAGAGAATGTAGATGGCACTGATTTGCAGCAGAATGCATATAACGTAAGAACGAAAAAAGAACCCGTATGTCTTAACAGCGAAATTGGAAGCATACTCGACGCGTATTCGAGAGGTCTAGAGTTCGAGTCCGGACGAGGGTATTGCATATATTTTACATCTCTTGCTTCAAGCAAATCTAATCACTCTACATCAGTTCATTAGGCAGTATGATTTCTGTGCAGGTTGGTCCACCTTGTAATAGGAAAAATGCATTATATGTATGCATAAAATGATATAGCAGATGATAATGAACCATGTGATGCTTTATTGTCCTGGAAGGGCTACCTCAGTCTTTGTGCTTTTATATGGAACATCTGCGTTGGAAACGTTCGCTTTGTGAAAAAGAACTGTGAACTTCATGCGGATGGATGTGCCCAGACCATGCCCTAAGAATTAAGAAAGAACATGACTAATATCAAATTTTAAAAGTATTTTATCTGAATTTTGATAATTTGCAGTCTTGGGTACATTTATGTATTAACGCGAAATATTTTGTAACTAGATAGATGAAGCCGGAAGGTAGCCTCATTGAGAACAATAATTTCCAAACTATTAAAGAAAGACGAGAATAGTTTATCAAAGAAAGATACAGATTAATTATGCGAATTGCGTGAATTGTTATTAAAAAGGAAAAGTAGTTTGAAAGAATTAGACGAAACAATTCATTCTGTAATTGAGATGATTCATTTTGCAATGTTTCTCTGGAAGCGGATGTGATTAGGTTTGAGGAATATCATGAAAAATGTTCTATTAAATTGAGCTATTAAATGAATTAATTGATTGTTGGAAAAGAATAAAATAAGTATTAAAGGTCCTGACCAAAATATGATTAGATTGAAAATGTACAAAGTGCTGTAAAACTTCCAAAATTTGTGTTAGAAAAATATTAAAATCATCTTAAAGAATTCACGGTGTTCTGAAACAGTTATAAAAGCACTATAAACAAAAACGTGCGATTCGTATATCTGAAAATAGGTGCGGCTAATAATGTAGTATCTTCATTATAATTAAATGAAAACAATTATGATGACAGCAACTTTGAAGAAAAAGATTTAGGAAAAAAGAAATAACAATTAGTCAATTTATGAACAAAATTTGTTAAATCTAGAACCAGTAAGGAATTCAGATAATATTAAATCGTTATATGTCATGCAAATTTCAAGCTGCAATTTCAATTTCATTATATAGGTTATATGATGAAATTGAAATTGCAGCTTGAAATTTGGAAGCGCAACGTGTTACGAAAGATACATTTCGCCAGTTATTAATTTAATACCCGTGCTGTTAAAAGCTATTCTAGAAGAATTCATACTGGAATTTAATTAGAGGAAAAACCAAACTAAGACATTAATGAATCAGACTTGTTGGACTACACAGAACGTGAAATTAATTGTCGTGAAGCGTCCAGTGTACTGAAGTTTGAGAAAAGAAATACCTCGCCTCCCCCTTTAGAACATGTTAAATCTGATTTTAAGAGACTGCATTGCTGCATGTGCTTACGGTTGACAGTTTTAATACTTTTGATAATCACCCCGTATGTATCTTCTGCGGAGATTCCCATAATTCCTTTTCTTATGATAAAAGCACTAAAGATAAAAATCTGATATGGACACCACATGACTTCCTTGTACGGCCTAGTAATTATACGCATTTTTTTCTTGTATTGCATTTAAACTTATTTTCTCGAATTTCATTAGAGTTATATTTCCAGTTCAATTAATTCACTTCTCATTTTGCGGCAAGGCAAAAATACATAAAAACTCAAAACATCTTCATGAACATTTGTAAAATACAGAAAAACATAGAACGTCAAATACAGTAAAAAAAATTTACAACTTAAATTAGCGTTTCTACGCAAAAACAAGCAACTCGGCTAGCGGTGAAACTATTACAACTAACAAGCAACTCGGCCGGAGGCGAAAATGTTTACTTTTGATCCCAATCGGCAAAAAGGCACTGAAATTGGTGCGGAAACTGACTTAATTCACTAACGACTTCCAAACTGTAAAAAAATGGAAACTTCGTTAGGCTTAGTAGTACTGTAATAACTTTAAATTGTTGATAATTCTATAACTATTGCATGCTGATTAAAGGCATAAAACCTTAACCAGAACGTACGAACAACAATCACTTTTAAATAAAAAAATTCAAAATTTATCAACATATTAAAAAAAAAAGAACTGAGCTCCCCTAGCCAAGTACAGAGTGGTAATATGCATACATATATATCCTGGGCGTTTCAGAAAATCGGTTACTAACTTTCAAGACAGATGGAGTACACCTAGACGATGGAGAAAAACATAGCAATGAATGGTCAACCTGGCGCGGTAGTGATATATATATATATATATATATATGTTTGGTATGGGCGATTGCAACCAAAACGTGAGGTGCACAACTACATAACTACATGTTATAGCAGTCTCATGTACAAATTTCAACATTGAGGTCCCTCGTTTCTGAATTATACGAGATATACGTACAGACGTACAGATGTCACGAAAAAATCTCTTCTGAATCCATTTGAAATCTATTTTACAGTCCGCTTTGGGAAAAAGAGTACTTTATTCTGTCCATACGTTCAGATGTCATGCAAAAACATTGATCAAATGGATTCGAGAGCAGTCAAAATGAATATTTTCGTTGAACTATGATATCCGAAATTTTTCGCGATTACAATGCTTCCTTTACTTCGTACTAGGAAGTAAAAGTGAAAGTGCATCATACTATGTAATGAAATAACGAAATAAAATGCAAAAATAGGTACTTTATTTGGCTTCGAATGTATGACATTTGGAAATACTGTAGAAGTAAAACTAATTGTTTAAAATGCCAGTTTAAATCACATCATGAGCCACTATGTAAGAATAATCCAAATTGTAACAAAACGTGAACAGATTCAAATGAAAATTCAAAAGAATTATGTGAAAACGCGCAAGGAAATTCCTTAGATGAAAAACAAAACTCCATTAAACAAAATCCACTTTCTATTGTTCCATTTAATTTCTGATTGTGATGCTACAAGAAATTTTGTTCATATTAGTGCAGTGAAAAGAACAAAGTTGTCGAATTTTATATTTGGGATGTGAAGCAAAGGAACAAAATAAAAATTAGCTGTCTCGTCACTGACGCTGCGCAAATCACCACATCGTCAAAACAAACACCGAAAATGATGAATGATTGGGGATTGCTAATTGCTTGTTTAGTAGAAAAAAGCGTTGGAATTTTGATAGGTGTTGATTATTATTTGAAAATTTTAAGGAGGGAAAAGAATCAGTTAGGGAAGAAAAATTCTGCCATTTCTACTGTGTTTGGATGGTTCCCAATTATCCTTCAAGATCAAGAGAACGAAACAGTTTCTCGAAATACAGCAATAGTGAACTTTTCTTCTTGAGCAACTGATTCATTGAATCGTTGTGAACTTTCAGTTCGATGGGCTTTGCCGATGGCTCTGCGATTTCTTATGAGGAAAGAGAAATGATTGAGAGCTTTGAAAGAGGAATACGGTTCAGGTACTACTACGTTAGCTTATCATGGAAATCGGATTGCAAAATAATTTGTAAATAGCATTAAAGCGATATGAAAATCTCAAAAACAGACTAGAAATCCTAAGATTTATCAGCAGTATCAATGCATAATTGAAGAGTAAATGCAGAAGGGTATAGTTGAGAAAGGTTCGCAGGAAATAACCGAATTATTGTATTTAACGCTGAACAGGGAAATAATTCAAATCCAAGGAAACTACAAGCTGTAGGATTATTTACGATACTAGATCTCCTAGAGCTAGTGATGAGTCGGTACTACCGAACCCGGTATTTTGTAACGGGTACTTAGTTGTAACGAGTACTGAAAATCGGTACATCCAAGTACCCGTTACTTCAGTACCGAAATCGGTACTTTTCGGTATTCGTTACTTCTGTACCGAAACGGGTACTTTTCGGTATTCGTTACTTCTGTACCGAAACGGGTACTTTTCGGTATTCGTTACTTATGTACCGAAACGGGTGCTTTTCGATATTCGCTACTTTGTAACGAAAATATGCGTCTCTTCTCGGTATTTCGGTATTCGTTACTGCAGGATCGATGAGGGTTCAGCTCACTTCGGTTTTGGTACGAGGACAGTAGTATCTGGTTGTATTTGCGAAATGGTGATATGCGCTCCTTGTGTCCATGAATGACCTTGAAATAGGGCATGGAATGGCAAACGCTTTTCTTTAAAAACTAATAATGAAATCTTGAATGCTTGGAAAATTTACTGAATGCCTTTTTTTTTTGGAAAGAATGGAATGTAAGTAAAAAAAATCCCATGAAAGTTGCTTTCGCCCCAATTAAGGAAATACCTTCAAATTTTGGTAATTTTAAAATAACTTCAAAATTCAATCTGCTGATTTTAAACATTTTTATTTTAATCAAAATATGATGTCACACTTCTTGTTACCCCCTCCCCCGCCTTGTCACAAACTGTCACAATTTCACTAACCCCCCTCCTCCAAGCGTGACATCATTTATGGACGATCCCTTTCACAAAATTGATAGAGCACCCATCGATTTTGCTGCACCTGCACACAAGACACAACCGAAAGCGAAAATGTTTCCATCCATCCACTTCCCGCGCCAATCCTCCCAACCCCCACTGGCCATCAAAGACAATCTACACAAACCCAACACCAGAAACAACCCGCCGCGCTCTCCTGCTCCTCAGACACTTCCGTAGTTGACATGTTTTCTGATATTCAAAATCTTACTCCGTACAGATAAAATCAAACACGTGATGACGTGGCAGAGTTCCTTCAGTACGCAAAATCGTTACTAGGGTACTTCGGTACTCCAAATCGTTACTAGGGTACTTCGGTACACCAGACCGTTACTAGGGTACGCCGATACAGCAAACCGTTACTTCGGTATTTCGTTACTTCGGTACTCCAAATCGTTACTTGGGTACTCGGTACTTGAAATCGGTTTTCGGTACTTTTCAAAGTAATGGTTACTTGAGTAACGGGTATTTTGTACCGGGTACTTGTCTGTACCCGTTACTCTCGTACCGAGTACAAGAAAGTACCGAAGTTGCCCATCACTACCTAGAGCTAAATGTGTAAAAGCCTTATATTATTTTCTAGACATTTAACTTAGTTTGATGCCAGTGGTTTCGGACATAATTTTGAAATTTCTTAAATATGAAATTTCTTAAATATGAAACTGGTTTCTGAGGAGATACAGCTACGGCCTTTTTGATGATAGGGATGATAGGGATATTAAAAACGGATAGGGTTTATTTAAAAATTTTGGGGTTCGGAGATAGTAAACGTCTTCCATCCGGACTTTGCTCTAGTCCAGAAATTTTACGGATGACAATAAAATTTCATTAAAAATATAAAAGCTTTAATCCGGAAACTTATGAAGTGTTAGATTAGATTCCTTGTTGTATGCAGACACTATTGAAGTTACATGTCGATTATCCTCAAATGCGGTTAAGATTTTTAAAGAGGCTGACGTGAATCTTAGGTCAAATTCCGAGGAACTTAATTCCTGGTGGATTGAAAATTATTGCGGTCTAGACTTAGCTAAACTGTCAAAATATTTGGGCATGATCTGAAGCCCTAAAACAGACAAGATCATACTTAGTTGCGAATTTGTAGGAAAATTATCATTTGACTATACTGAGGCCACAGTCGTATGATAAATTCTCTGATAAAAGAACATAAATATAACATTCTCTGACTCTTATCATAAGATAAATTCTATGATAAAATATTTGTTCTCCAAACAGTGGCCATTGTTTACGATCCCACAAATGTGTTTGTACCTTTTATGATGAAAACGAAATTCATATTACAAAATATTTGGACCTTACATGTGAAGTGGGATGATGCTCTTCCATTATAAATAGATCAGGACTGAATTCATTGGCGAGCTCAATTAAGGTGTTCGAGGATTTTTCTTTTTCAAGAAAATATTTTGATAGTTGTGAAAAATCCACAGTTAGTCTCCATGTATTTGCTGACGCCAGCCCTAGAGCGTACGGCGCAGTAGGATATTTTAGATACCTTGATTCAAAAAATAACATTTGCACCAGTTTCATCACGCGAAAGGTCGCGAGGCCCGACTCAAGACTGACTCTTCCTCGTGTGGAATTGATGGCTGCTTTAGTAAGTGTCAAATTACCTAAGTGTTTGACATATTTGTTTCCTAAATTTTGCCATCAGCAGTTCTTTGGAGTTATAGCCTTACAGCTATCTACTAGATAAAGGGATATGCCAGAAACTGAAAGCTCTTGTGTCAAACAGAGTTTCTAAGATTCAGTCCTTACGGATCCTTAATAGTAGTTTCACTGCCGTGAAAAAAAAGAACCTGCTGACTTATTACTTCATCGAGAAAGTGCCTCTAACATTGTGAGAAGTTCCCTTTGGTTATAAAGACCTAGTTGGTACTCGCAGCCAGAAAGTGTTTGGCTAGTAAATCAGGAGACATAAATCGACCAGACGAGAGTTCAAAACGAAACAAGGGAGCAAACTTCTCTTCTGGTCTCTGTTCAAGTAGTAGAAATTTTAGCATTACTAGATTTAACCCGATACAGAAAACTGCTAAAATTGTATTGGGTTACAACTTATCTTATGCGGTTTATAAACTATACCAAACGAAGTTCAGTTAACTTTAAAAAGGTTTATTAAGTTTTGTTGAGAAACAGAAAGGCTTTGCGAAAGAGATTTTTACATCTTTCAAGACCTCCTAGATAAGACATCTACAGTTTACACACTTAAGCCAGAATTGGATACCCATGGTCTTCTGCGTGTAAAGGTTAGGCTTCAATTCTCCGATCTTGATTTCGGAGAAAAGCATCCATGGTTGTAACCTTATAAAGATAGATATAGTGAGTTAATAGTCTTAAAGTCTCATAATAAACTGCTTCATGCTGGAGTTGAAGCTATCGTAGCCCAAATTAGAGCAAAGTTTTGGATCATAAAAGAACGCCAGTTTGTCAAATCTACGAAATACATGTTGAATAAATGCTTTTTGTATAAATGGTGTAAGATGTCTTCCAGTACACAAGAAAACGTTCCTTTACCAACCTGATCGTGTTCTACAATCACCTCCAATTTCTGTAACAGGACTTCTTCACAAATGACAGCAAGGAATAAACAATATCTGCTTTTGTTTATTTGTGCTACTACTTGAGCGTTACACCTAAGAACTTGCCCTTTCTATGAGCGCAGAGAACTTTATGCTTGTATTCTGCAGATTTATTTCTCATTACGGATTCTGTTCTACGATATACTCGAACATTTCTAAGACATTGAAGTGTGCTCATCTCGAGGCATTGAAGTGTGCTGTTGCGAAACATCTTGAAGTGTATTCAATATCAATCTGTACAAAATTTGTGTTCCTCCCATGTTATAAAAGGAAAATGTATTGCTGAAAAAGAAGAATTGAAAAAGAAGAATTGGAGGGTCCCGAAAGAAAACTCATTGGGCGTTCTAATCTCTGTTTGAGTGAGCTAGAAACGGTTTTCATTGAAAACGAAGCCATAATTAATTGATGGGCCATAACATAAATCTACGATGACCCTTCAGAGCCCTCACCACTAACTCTTGCTCTTTTCTTAATTGGTAACGTTTACTTTCTCTTCCAGTTATAAGAGCATGCAGAGAAGACTTGATTGGGTCTAGGCATTCCTTGATCGAAATGTACAAACATCAAAAAAACCTTGTTAGATTGTTTCCAGAATCGCTGGCGGAACCATTACTTGTTTTATTTAAGGTTTGTGAATTTATATCCTTCTACTAAAGTGTCCGGTCTGTTTAAAGTTGATGATATTGTCCTTGTACATGACGACCGCTTCAGCTAGGAATCTGTGGACAACAAGTAAGCTAACAGAAATTAATCTGCTTTAGTTGTTTTGTACATATATCATTTTCTGAGTATTTTTACCAATCGTTGTTAAATGTGATTTCTAGGTTGTATGATTATCGCGAATTTTGAATTCAGTATAATTTCTTCATGTTTCTTATTTAGTAATTAAATTGCAAGTTGATTTAATGTGTTTAAACATTACTTAATTGTTATTTGCTATTTGATGATGTTTAAATAATATTTTAAATGCTGCGATTTAGAAATACCGATTTATTACGTATTTAGTTTCCGTAAATTCGTGGGGAGTGTTGAAAACAGAGAATGTAGATGGCGCTGTTTCGCAGTGAAAGCATGTAATGTAGGAACGAAAATGGAGCCCTGTATCGATTTGATGATTCCTATGAAAGTTGGTTTACCTTGTAATAGAACAAATGTATATGTTTGTATATAAAACGATATAATAAATGATAAAGAGCCATTTGATGCTTTGTTTTTTTGCATGGCCCTCCTTGGACTTTGCTGTTTCATACACATGGCTCGAAGCGATTTTTTTTAACATTTCTTGCAAACGAAAATCATAGGTCATCTGCGCTGAAATAAAATTTTAAATTTCTCAGATGCATGTGAAAAGTCAAATTTTATGCGTCTTGTATAGTTTTTGAAGACAGTAGCACAACTCTTAAAGCACGATCGTTCCATATGCCGATGTGCATATCCGATCATGTATTCATTGCGCATGAGAGAAATGTTGTACTTCTTGTAAGTACGTCGATGTGTCGAAGTTTTGATGGTCGATTATTTTAATTTCAAATGTATACCGTGTTTTCTTACTTATCGGCCCTAGCATTTTATTGTCAGATTCAGAAAATTTAAAAAGTATTCGCATAATTTTCATCTTTCTCAGTCTATTCGGAAAAAGATATTCTCTAAATTTTAAAATGGATTCGTTCATTTAGTGAATATTTTCATTTTATTGATACAGATAAACTCTCACAAACTAGCCGCGAAGGTCACGCCAAACCTTTTCCTTCTAACTATTGAACTTTAAACCAACCTAGTACAAAAAAAGACCAATCATAAAGAGGCAAACACGAATTGACATTCAGTCTACGATTTCGCTGAGTCTGCTGAACATTCACCTTTTCTAATCATTTATGGATAATTTTAGACCTAAGGAGCAGCAGAGACATTAATAGAAAAGGGCGAAATTACAGGAAACAGAAATAAAATTATCTTATTAGATACTGTAATGTTAATATTACATGTATTCTTATTGGAATGTAACTTTCTTTTAAAGAAATAATATTGTGATAGTTATTTGTAATTTAGCCATGATTAATTTTCATTTGTCATGCTCTGGCTTTAAACGTGTTCTTCGTAAAAAAATGCGTTTAAAAGTCTTTAATAATTCAGACTGGATCAAATTTTAAGTAAACAGAGAGCGTTATTCCCACACAATTTTTATTCACGAACACCAAAGACGCACTCACACATAAAACAGTTATTACATCACAGTTTCATTTACAAATACTTATTTAACTACCGCCATCTGTTGGCAGTCTAAAGAAACATTATTACAAAACATATTTAACACTCCCCCCATGCATCCGCAAAGGATGCATCAATTTTTACTGTACTTCAAGATTATAAAGTCTTTCAATTGGTCTTCTAATAACTCCCTTATCCAATTGAATCTCACAAGATCTAATTCTATCGTCTCTTCCAGGAAATAATTCTTTAATCCTACCTAACTCCAGTTATAGCGTTTCACATTATCTTCTCGTACAAGTACAACATCATTAATTTTAAATGCGGGAGAATTTTTTGGAGTTTTTGAAAATATGGCTGATCTTAATTCTAACAAATATTCTTTATAAAACCTTTTCCAAAAATGCTCCAATAATAATTGTCGATGTTTCCATCTTGAAATCAAATGAGATCTTGTGGATTCTAATTTAGATTCAGGTGAAGGTAAAACAGTCAATCTAGATCCAGTTATAAAATGAGATGGAGAGAGAGGATCAGGTTCATTTGGTTCATTGTATACATAGGTTATGGGTCTAGAATTGATAACAGCTTCAACTAAAACAGCATATAATTCTTCATAAGATAAAGAAGCTTTACCTAAGATACGTTTTAAACAAGTTTTTACAGATCTTACCAAACGTTCCCAAAAGCCGCCCCACCAAGGAGCACCTTCTACAATAAATTTCCATTCAAACTCATTTTTTACCAAGAAACTTTGAATCTTTTCATCCTTACACAGTTTATATAAATACTTTAATTCACGATCGGCAGTTTTAAAGGTCTTATCATTATCAGAATAAATAACTCTACAAATACCTCTACGTGCAAAAAAACTACGCAATGCTTGAATAAAACACTCAGTACTTAAATTTGATAACAATTCTAAATGGACTCCTCGAGTCACTGCACAAATAAACAATGCAAAATACACTTTTGAGCCATCTTTTAAATCTAAAGGTCCCTGGTTCGTTCCCGGGTTTCGGCACCATAAAAAATGCGTTTAAAAGTCTTTAGTAATTCAGACTGGATCAAATTTTAAGTAAACAGAGAGCGTTATTCCCACACAATTTTTATTCACGAACACCAAAGACGCACTCACACATAAAACAGTTATTACATCACAGTTTCATTTACAAATACTTATTTAACTACCGCCATCTATTGGCAGTCTAAAGAAACATTATTACAAAACATATTTAACACTTCGGAAATGAAATTATTCATGTTGTGTAACAAATTCACTTAATTATTTAAGTTAAGACTTAAAAATTAATTTTTATTATTATTTCAAATTTATGCTACACCACGTGTATTTTATTTAATATGCTGTGTTATATTTGCTTTGGTTTAATTTTAATTAGGGGTTTTTGATAGTTAAGATTTATACGTATTTTCCACTCGTTACACGTAAACGCGTTGAAACACACAATAGAATTGGGTGCTTTTTTACGTAATAAACTTGATTTTATATTAGTTAACTTAAGTTGACCCATTATTAATTTATATCACTGGATGCAGAAAAATTAGCTTTTTAATATAAGATCACTTTCACGATTCTAGCCTTAACAGATTTTAAAATACAGTCAATTATTTAATACAATTTTACACTTTGCTTTGTGATAAGTTATTGAGGGGAAGGGATTGAAAAAGTTGCACTTTTTAGCCAAAGAATATGTACTGTTAAGAAGGAAAACTTCGCAGAAGCAGAAGTGGCTCCCTTCCAACGAAAAGGGAAACAACTGCGCATGCGTGAAATATCTGTCGCCAAAAAGCGCCAAAGCTCGAAGCTGAATGTCGAATTCGACCGTTACGTTTAGCAAGAGTTTAAACAAAGAATAGGTTCTTTGGTTTCAAGTAGCGATATGGACAGTGGAAGTTCAACAGCCAGTGAAAGTGAAACTTCACCTAATATTTCATCATTTCCGAGTTTAAATTATCGCGACAAGTCGAAGAACGATTCATCGTAACCCGTGTTCCTCAATTTCCTATACACGTCGCGGAGGGGGAAAATGTCAGCTAGGTACCAAAGAACCGGCACATCACAGAGGGGAAATTCTCGCCAACAGATTCCGTCGCCAAATCGCTTGGCGAATGTTCCCTTTTCTTTGTAGTGGTGTTGCAGACAAAGTGGTTTACATTACGTCTATGGAGCCTTTCCTTCTTTACATAGAGGTTCTTTGTTTTAGCTGAACTGTAAGGCTTTGCGTACGTGTTCAGGGGAAAACAATATGGACTTCAGTTTGGGTGACTTTTAGGCTTGCCACTTGGCCTTCACCTGGTTCCAATTCTTGGCATTTCTTTTGGCGAGTTTGGCAATATTTGAATTTGTGTTTAGTTCAACACCTCAAAAATTGAGAAATTTTACAGGGATGTATGCGATGTTTAGAGTACTGAATTTTTCACCCTGTTTTAGCGGGTCTTGGCGATATATGGTTTCCTTTCTTAAAAAAAAAGCAGGTGCAAGTGGCCCTCCTCCTCTCTTTTGGCCTATCTTCGCTTGCTCTGCTTCGTGCCTTGAGCACGTTTTTGTGCAGTTTTAAGGATGTTCTTCATATAGGAATCGGGGCTTTTGCTCCCTCAGTTTTTGCAATGATTACCAGTTAAGATATGTTATTTGCTGGCCTGGGGCCTTAATCAGTTATGCTTTTCTGTAGTATGTCCTACCTTAAAGGGCTGTTTTCTTCTCAAAATGCTCCAGAGTTCCTGAAATGATTTTCGGCTATTTTAAGAATTGAAAATTAAGGCGACTATTTGGAAATCCCTTTAATTTGGAAAATGTCCTGCAATTTTTATGCTTCTTTTTTCTACTTTTTACTTCGCTATACACCCAGAAACCTGCTCTTAATGATGGTTGCTGTAAACTTGCCTTACATCTTGGTTATTCCTACATCTACGTAGGGCGGTGCTTAATTACGGAAATTTTCTAATGGCTGCGGTGTCCACGTCTCCACCTAGTCCTCTCCGGCTAGCGTCCTTTACGGAGACCCACGTTCGGGTAAAGTTTTCCGTTGGCGATCCGTTCCAGTCGACGCATGGAGCCGACGACGGTGCTTCAGGAAGATTGCTATGCTTTGTTCTTCAACTAAGTTCCCTTTTTGTCGTTTCCTTTCATAAATGGGTTAATCTTCATTAAAAAGGAATCTTCATTTAAAGGGAAGTATAGTAATATTTTAATCGTAACTTACTTCTAACTTGTTAGAATTAATTGTTAGAAGGGTTCTCTCTATTTTAAAATTGTATATTATACTGGCTTAATTTTTTCAATGATTTTGTTTAAAGATTTGAGGGTTTGAGAAATTGGAAATTTTGTTTTATTTGGGGAGCATGCTGTACATGCTGAGTTAAAGTAAATAGTAAAACTGAAAATGCACTGAAATGAAATTGAAGTAAATTGAAAAATTGAACTAGAATTTTGCTCCTATGTTAATATTCTAAATCTTCTTAAGAGGGTGGTTCTGCGGTACCCTGTTAATTGAATACTAAATATTACGAAACGTTTTTGATGAGCTAAAATAAAATATCTAAATTTAAGGATTTTATCTTGATTGGTGGTATTCTTTTATTCCCTGCGAAATAAAAAACGGTAATTTTAAGTTGTTAGGAATAGTAGTATTCCTTTTATTTTCTGTGCAATAAGACAAATTTTAACTTTGTTCTGAATAATAGAAATTTTGTATTTTCTGTGCAATAATGAGGTGTAAAGAATATAATTGTTAAAGAAAAAAATATATATATTTAACTTTGTTTTAAGACTTAAATTGTTAAGAAATAAAATAGTTATGTTGTATTAATAGATAGTTACTTAAATTCTGAAGGTCTTTATTCTTTTTATGAAAATACTGAATTGTTACAACAAAAATGTTTCGCTGTCAATGTTAGAATTTGCTTAGATTATTTTCACTCTCCGGAGAGATGAAGTATTCTTTTTATTTATTTAACTGATATTGATTACTCAAATTTTTGATCTGTTGGAAAAATAAACGCTAAGGTTTTTCTTCAAAGTTAATACTGATTATTGTGTTTTTTGTTATGTTGAGTTACACTTATTCCCTGTTTTAGCGGTTCAAGAGTTCAAGAGTTCTCGATCAAGGTTCATGAGTTGTTCGGTTTAAAAATATATGTATATACACACACACAACACAAAATTTGTGGTAGGATAAAAGGTTGAAGCAAAATTGTTAAATTTGTTTTGTTGTGCTCTTCTTCTCTAGAGGCACAACATTCACATAATTTTCTCCTTTCGATTTTCGGACGACAAAATCAGTAAGAAATGGCGGAACCAAGCGAGGAAATAAGGTATTTGTAGAATTTTTCCATCCATAATGTAGGAAAGGCTTCAAAAAAAAAGAAAGAAAAAAATAGGTGTTGGAAATAAATAATTTCAAGGTAACTGGAAAAATAGATATTTTGTTGAATGAATGAAATAAATATGGTTCTATGCCTTGTTTGCTTTGCCTTGCTTGCTTTTCATTAAAAAATGCAACATTCATAAGTATTACGTTACGAAACATAAAGCTCTTTTATTTGTGTAATTTTCCTCGGGAATCATAGCTAAAAAGTGAAAAGTTAACTTTCCTAAGAAATCTTTACAATAAAATATTATGCCAATGGTGATTTTAGAAGGTATAGCAGTGACAAGAGTATTAAACGAAGTTATATATATTTTTTTCATACTCGACATATACATGAATGAGGCAAAAATGGAGAAATAATGCTTCGAAAATCCTTACAATGTATTATTTGATAAATTTGACTATAAAGAATAAAATAATTGCGCAAATTAAAAACAGACAACTCTCAGTTTATAGCTAAATTGTGCTTATTAGAATACTGCAAATATTAAATAACTTTAATTTTGGATTTCGCGAGCAAATTATATTTTTATACTGTATGTGTTTCATATCTTATGTTGTAGATCAGTGGTCTTAAACTCAGACTGCACGATGGTCGAATGCACTATCTAAAAACAGTTCAGAGCACCATTTATTTTTTGCAGCAAAGTGAAAGGTCCTTTAATGAAACAAAAATTTCAACCACGTTTTAAACTTTATTTATTAAATATTTATTAAAACAAGCTTAAACAGTAATAATAACGACACAAAGGAAAACATTCCAATTTATATTTTATTTCTCTCTGAATTTCAAAGACTGGTACTTGAAAGAAACTTTTGGTAGCTACACTTTATAATTTAAACGCAGTGACAGCTAAATATTAAATTTTTAGACAGAACTATGTTTCAAATAATTACGATATCTTGAATACATGACTAAATAACTTACTTTTAATTCAAAATCAAACCAAGCAATGTACGAAAATTTTCCATGTGGGACAAACCTTGAAAATAAATAATGGTAATCCATTGTCTTTCCTTTCATTTATAAAATTTTCCTTTGAAGCATACAGGAAAGATACATATATTTATATCTAATAAATAACTATAAACTTCTCTATTTATTACTACAAATTTCAGCTACAGCATCCGACGGCGTTGCGATTTTAATAAAGTTGTAATTCCTGCTTTGGATTACAAGTAACTTAGCAATGCCTACTACTATAAAATAGGATGTTACGCTTGTTCTATGAGGTTAATTTCGCCCTTGAATAGCTAACCATAAAACAAAGAAACACAAAATTAAAATGCCTGAAGTTCATTCTACCCAACCCTTTATGTTTGCTTAAATGAAAAATTTAAAAACATTAAATTACCAGCTTACTGTTCTACGGAAGTGCATCAGACCCTGAAAGATGACACAGTGAAATTCACCCCTCTCTCGAATTCTTTCACAAGGAAACAAAGCTTTCTTGGTAAAATAAAACAAAGTGTTACTCATGCTCACTTGTCTGACAGAGTCAGCCCAAGCTCACGAGAATTCTCGCGTCAAGGAGCGTTAGATTACGCCTGTCGTTGCCAACAGCCTTGAGCACCTAACAGGTAACAGTGCGATTTGGCTCAGTTTCGCCCCCCCCCCAATTTTGAGGGAGAGCACCCCGGCAGGACGGGTCCGAGGGTCACCCACCCCTCTCCCCTTCCACCTTAGCGCACGAGAGGACTTTCGGCTCGCCGCATATTTAGAGTGCCGCCATGCCGCACCGATACTATACATTTACAAACATCCATGCCTTCTCCGGGATTCGAACCCGAGCCGTTCGGCAGTCAGCGACGCTAACCACTATATCATTGAAGCATTGGTTTTTTTTTCGAAATATAAAAACATTAATGCATTAAATCACTAATTCATGGAATTAAATAAAAATATTCTAATTTTTCCTAAAGAGTAACTTATCTTTAATTAATTTCTCAAACGAGAATTCCAATAATTAGCAACATAACAAAGTAAGCAAAAATTATACTTCGATAAAAGGCGGAGGGAAGGAAATTTTAAGGCAGGGGAAACGTTTTAAAATTGAGCCATAACGGCATCATGTGCTCCCGAAGGAAAAGTTGCAAAATTCTGCCCTAAATTTGAGAAGCCTTTTATTATCAAAGTATTCGAGAGACTTAATTCTTAAAAATGCCAGAGACTAACTATCTAAAGCCAATATCTGCTAGATTAAAAAAGTTTACGATCGTTGTGATATGACACTTTTTAAAGAGTAACACTTAAAGTTTCGAGCCAAGAGCAGCCAGCTGCAGCCCAGACACAATTACCAGATGTGGATTCTAAGAGAAAAGCCAACGGGATTCCATTCAAGCAGCATAAGAAGCACAAGGTCAACGCAGGAAAAAACAGGAAGTCAAGGGGCCAGGCGAAAGAGTTAGTGAAAACAGAAAGAGAGTAGAACAGTCCTCAAGGCCGGTCACCAAACAATAAGGATACCACCAGTGTTCAGCGGAAAGGAAGCTCCAACCCTCCACGAAACAACCACGACAACCTGAGTTCCACCAGCGATCGGCGGAAGAGAAGCCATGAAACTCAACAAAAGATCCAGGACAAAAAGGTTACTACCAGCGGTTAGCAGGGAGGAATCAACTGCAATCGGTGAAAGACACAAGAGGGTTCTCCGTCAAGCGTCAGAGGCTGGACGATGGGGAACAAACTGCCAAACGGACGGTATTCCCCAGCAGGCACCGGATGACATGCCCCGAGGAGAGATAAAAATCCACCTCCAGAGGATACCTTCCCTAGGCAGTCAAGGAGAATAGAGGAGCGTGTTATGAAAAGAAAGATGCAATCCCTGCCTGAGGATCAACGAAAGGCCAGACGTCAGTGGGTAGCAACTATAAACACGTACCCCACTTGGCAGCAGTTCGTGAATAAACGAATGACTGATTACGCCAATTCGAAAAGATAAGTAACTTTTGATTTCATTTGCAAGTATTTAGTACTGTTATGTCTAAAAATATACAAAGTGCTTGTTATGAGTTGCCTAAATTGTTTTGCCTCAGGTGAGGTTTTATTACTTGTTGCAGTAAGAAGCTGCAAATTTTATTTTCTACGAAACTTTTCGTTCACATCAAGAAACACGCCGTTTGGTCAAGAGACTTTTATGCGACTTGGCGAGATAAAATTATTGCTAGCAACCGGTTCAATATATATATATATAGTGTTTTGCAACTGTGTTTAATGTAAATGTGTGTTTCTCAATGTGTAATTCTGTAAAATTAGTTGTAAATATTTTCAGAAATTGGAAGTTAAAAGCTAGCGGGAGAAAACGTTAAAAGCTACCTTACTTAGGTATGTTAAATGATAGCTAGGCTCTCAGGCTGAACATACAGTTAATGTATATTGAATAAATACACTAGGATGAGTTTGGACATAGGGAATACGTTCAAGTATAGTGTTTCTGAGCTTTTTAGCATGTAGCTTGTCGGTTACAGGAGTTATGTGAACCATACTTTTACTTGCGTTTAAAGATTTCAGTATACGCATATGAGGGACCATTTTCAAGTGGCGTATGCCAAGCCCTATACATAGATTATGGAATATTTGTCTAACGAATTGAGAACAGTTATCTGATATGATTTTTAATGGTGCACCATATTTTAAAATAAATTTATTTGAAAGGGAATCTGCGACTATTTTGGCGAAAGCCCTTTTCAAGGGAATTATTTCTACCCATTTGCTAAAATGGTCAACAATTAAAAGCAAGTAACGGTGTTTATTCTTTTCACTTTCCGGATAAGGTTCGAAGAGATCGACTTCGAGCAGTTCATTAGGAAAATTAGCCTTAATGCCTTATATTGGAGAGCTAGGGGTGGAAAATTAAACTTGTGAAAGTAAAAACGAAGTTTCATGAATTGTCTACAATTGCACTATTAAATCTAAATATAGTAGTTGTACGCTGGTTCTCATTATCATAAATAATTTGGTTAATAATCACACAGTGGACTGTATAAATAACAATGACTCAGTAGTAAGGTAAACACACTCTCCTTTATTAACATCTCTCGCCTTACTAACTCATTATTCTCGTCGACAGCATCACTAGTAAAATTTTCTAACCGGGGGCGCTGCGCTCGCAGGCGTGAACAGTAGTAATGTCGGTTTCCTTGCAGATCCACTGAAAGGACATGAGATTCAACGCAAAAGTTCTTAGTCAAGATCAAGTTGTGTTCATTGAATTAAATTGTTAATTTCTAAACTTAAAATATTTAGTAGCATTATATTATAAGTCTGACTCTTCAAGCGTAAGTTAGAATTTAAATTTTCTCCAAAGAGTCGTTTAATGATCTTATTTTCAAATATTTAAATTCTGGCGGGAAATATTATAAAGACCTTATTTTATTCTAACCAATTATTTTTATTTTGACTTTCCTTCCCCTCTTGTTTTCAGTTTCCTGCCCGAACTTTACTGGCGTAATATGCAAAATGTTCAGAAACGGTATTTAAGCTGCGGTTTCAAGAGTTCGTGAGAAGTAGCAGAGTAAGTTTCGAATTTATGCTGCGTGTTTGAACAAGCTCTCTAGGTGGGAGTATTAGCGACCCTCTTCAGATTATTCATATTCTAGGCTCGGCTTTGCTGTGTACGATTTAGCGATTTAGATAAATAAGCAGCCAGTCGTTTAGCCATCCTAATTTATTGTGAATTTACATTTTTTTTAATGTTTTGTTAAAATTTATTTAGCCACAATTGGTGGTGAATTGTGAGCACCCAGTGAGTGCATCTTGTTTCGTTATTTTAAATAAAAAGCTTATTTAACCCTTCTTCTGCAATATCTGTTCTTCAAAGACATAGCGAGAATTCGGTAAGCAGTCTTTTCACAGAGGGTCTGCAGATTATGCTACCAAAAAGATATAGACTCCACAGTGTAACATAAACATCATAGTATACAGGATAAACTAAATGGACTAGAGATTGAAGAAGTGCCATGCGAGTTTATCACACAAGTCCCAATAGTAATAAATTAATTCATTACGTTCCAACTATGTACCAATACTACTTTCTGTTGTGCGCTTAATGAACTAAAACTTTCGCAGGAATACTTAGTCTTAAAAATCATATAGTTTGCTATCAGTGTTAAATCTTGAGGTTCGCTGTATCTTCAGAAGAACTAAACAAATTTTTACGTTTTTATGTCGAGATTCAGTTCGAAAGGAGGAGCAAAGTTTAGCAGAACTAAAACGAAATTGATTAGTTAGATTTTATAGCTGTATATGCATACATACATACGTGCGCACAATGAAATTTTGTTTTAGAGATGGAGTATGGTCTATCTTACATTTACTGGTTGTTACTTCGTAATGTAAGAAACGTAGCATATAACATCTCGCACATCCATTCCATTTGTTCTAGGTTCTTCACATTTAAGGCTTCAAATCCGAGTTTTGAACACCACAGACATGATTATTATTTTATTGTTGTCCTTGTTAGCATATTGTTGTCCTTGATGAGCAATTCAAAGATTTACTCGACACATAGCATCGTAAATAATATTAGACCAAAATCTTTACATACATATGGTTACGCGTGGGCAAATCTTCATCTTAAATCTTCGATAGCAGTTACAGGATTGTTCAGAAAATGTTCCATTTTTTCAGCACGGAGGTTTTTAAGATGAAAAATTCGGTATAGCTCAAAGTGAAGGCATAGCAGTTCATGGAAAGAGAGCTTGAGGAATACCATGCTACATAATGCCTTCAGAAAAAGATTGCGGAATTATTAAAGGATGACTGACGTCGTGGATTGGATCTAAGGATATTCTAATTCTAAACTGGAGATTGTGAAGTTACAGAAGGTTACGGCAGATTAATCCGTTTATAATTATGTAGCGTAATTTGCCCTGACTTTCTACTGACGTTGGAAGCTGGACAGACTAGACGTCAAAGAGCAACTGTGTCATGAATTTATATGTTTATTTACATTTATTTATGTTTCACTTAAATATATATTATTAATACCCTAAAATACTCTGTAACATAACCTGATGAACCCTGTTTAACTAGGAAGTTGCAGAAAAGCAATACCCATTAACTTTCTGCTAAAACTCTTGTGCCTTTGTCTATCACCAGCTGTTGAATGTCTAATATCTGTATTCAGTTATCAAATAATATTCGTGATATGTTGTAATTTAAAATATTTAATTGACATTAATTTTGTGTTTAACTAATTTTATAAAAACAGACTTTATGATTTGTGCATAACAATAAATTTGGAGCCATTTGGTGACTATCGAATTTTCGAAAGCGATCTTCTGTATCTTTTCAAGCCCTCCATTTCGAGATCTCGAGATTCTATACCTTGTTCAATGCTCATCGAGCAAAGTAAAGAATTTATTACGGAAATGTTAACTATGAGATATCACTCGCTACTGCATTCTGCTGTTTAGATTTTCGATTGATTCCGGTAAGTTGCAAATATTAATACTTGATGCACAAGTGAAAAACGTGCATACTTTGCACAATAGCTACCGCGCACAAGTATAAAAATAGCACAGATTATTACGGCGTAATTGCTACGCATTCGAGTATCGGCATGCATTGCTAATATCTGTTTCTAATGCACTACAGGGCTGCATTTTCTGAGTTATTCGCTTCACTACAGCTTAAATAATATTCTGCAAAGAGGAAAAGAGAAAATAATCTTATGAAATGCCGACAGTCGAATATCATGTTTTTGAAATTTTGTCACACTTCAGGAAGTCATTCTACTTCGCCGTTGCATTTAATGTTAGCAGTAAAATCAAACAATATGTTTCAATTGCTCGTGATAGCTGTAATCTCAAATTCAATTCATAGATTCCTTAATGCAATTATTATAATTGTTATAGTCAGAGGGATCGTTCGCAAGAAATAATGACTTTTTTGCAGATCGATTTATCATCCGGAACGCAAAAGGAATGTGCTATAATAATGATAAAAATTTCGATTCTGGCTGTTTGCGATTTGCTTCAATATTTCAAAATCGTGTATAAAGATAATGGCCTATGTCTGAAATAACGTTTTACTACTTATTAAAGGCTTTTAAGGGAATAGCACATAAGTTCTACGATGAAAAGGTAACTGTACAACAAAATGTAAGCCAAGATTAAGTAACAGAAGGAGCTCAAACCATTCCAAGAAATCTTCATATCTATAAACTTGTGGGAATATATTTAGTTTGACTAACCAGTTAATTTTTTAGTAAAAGCAAGTTTGCTTTCAGTGTAGTTTTTAACCACGCTTTCCTACCATAATGCTAATTAGCTAGCGTGCGTATACTCAAATTAAGGTAGAAAGAAGTGCTATTTAAGCGAACGTTTTGTAAGGTGAATTTAGAGTGCGTTATGCCTACTTGAAGGTCACGTTGTTATTTTGAATTACTAGCGATTTGATTCTGTGGCGTTAAGTGCTTCTAACCATTAGACTTGTTTTCACCGACTTCTACGAGTCAGAGCCTTCCTGAGAGTTAAATTCTTCTATGAGTCGTTAGGCTAATTTAATTATATTTTACTTTTAAGTTCAATGTTACTTGTTTGAGCGAGAAATGTTTGTGTAAGCCTAAGAGGTGCCATCTCTGTAATTATATTCGATTAAATAAAGGTTTCTTTACACCCTTCTTCTGACTTTTCTGTTCTACTAAGACCTGGGTATAATTCGTCATACAGTCTTTTACAGCCCATTAGTTTATGCTGTCTAAGAGAACGAGACACTGTAAACTGTTCTACAAACACTTCATGTGCTTGACAAAAAAAATCTTCTTATATTATGCTGTAAAATAATTTCTATTTTTTACACTTTGCCCCAGACTGATTTTCATCAGACTGCTTCAGATTTCAGATGGATACCCCAGAATGAATATAGATTTTGAATACTCTTGTGGCATCTTCAGTAATACAATATTCAGAAGAAAATTTATTCAGACATTTCTTTTTCGCATATCTATAACATCTTTCATATTTACGGAAAAATTTTTATTTATTTCAGAAATTAAAGAATAATTATTGCAATTTATAATATTTCTGTATGTTTACATTATTTAAAATTTAAAATAAAAATATATATTCGAAATAAGATTAAAATCTGCCGTTGTGGAAATCAGAAGAATTAGGAGCTTGAGGTTTTCAAATAATCACTAACTCTATGCCCAGTTATTCAGCTTAGTGGCCAGCAACTCATTCATCTGTCTTGCATTCACTAACGCATGCTAAGGTTTAAAAAAAAGCAACACTCAATTTCACTGATACCAGTTATTTCAGAAATCTTATTTTACAATCGATTGTAAATAAATATGAAAATCTAATCTAAATAAAAATGAAGTATCAGGAAGAATTTCAAATTGATGGATGCCAGATATAGAAAGCTGAACATGTAACTGATTTACGTTAAAATAATACGAATAATTATAATTATTACACGCCGAATAATTATTATTCGAGAAGTCAAACAACAAGAATCAGCATGATATTTGCAAATTTTGCAGGACTACTTTCGATGGTTTAACTACAGAACAATTTTCCTCAGCTGCCTAAGTACAAATTAACGAAGTAGGATATGGTGATAAGATAAGATAAGTTGGCTGGACAGAAGTTAAGCTTTTGAAGCCATCTATTGATGAAACAGGAAAAGTAAACCATAATTTCCTTAAAAGCTGAAGGTAAAAATTAACTGTAATTCAGTTCGTTAACTAGAACAGAGATTTTTTGGATTCGAAACGCCTCTAGAAAATCTAATTCACCACCGGAAGATGTTTTTGAATCATTTTGGCTGGAGAAAAATGGAATTGTCAGACCAAAAGTGCTGGGCAACAGAGAACTTCTGTGTTTCCTTTTTCCTAGCATATGCCTTATATTTTTTAATGCGAAATTTTAAATCTCTCTTAGTTTGACAAATGTTAATTAAACCACACTGGCAAGAATCCTGTTAATACCCCAGGAATTCGTATGGGTCCCCCAGGAATGGCATCCTTAAGTATGGAACTGGGAATTTTATTGATAGGAGAAAAAACGACTCGAAAGTTAAATTTTTGTAAAATACGTGCAGTTTTGTAACTAATCGATGGAAAGAAAGGAATGACAACAGAATTCTTATAATCTCCTAAAACAAGAGTGTGCCTTTTGATGTGTTCTGACGAGAATTTTTAACTGCTTGGTTACTAATGTTGGGTGAAAGGCTCCTGTCAACAGCAACTGCTTTTAAATAATTCAGTTTTGATCAAGAGCCAGTTTGAAGGAGCAAACTTGAAGTGCACGGAAAACAATGAATTAAAATAAAGTTAACTTCTGTTTAGTCGGAAGACATGAAGTGTGGTGGAAGGCAAACCGATGAAGGTTTACGATAAAGTGGTACTGAAGTTGGATATGTTACGTGTGACCCAAAATGTCGAGGAACGGAAGAGAATTGGATGTCTCAAGTTCGAAAGTAAACTGAATAGCAGGATCACTAGAATTCACTATTGAAAGAACTTTATTTAAATCATCTTTATTACCATGAAACAGGATAAAAGTATCGTCTATGTAGCGAAACAATACCGAGAAATTTCAAATAATTTTGATTCATAATAATGCATGTAGATATCAGCAAGGATGCGACTAAGAGAGCTTCCCATGGCTAATTCCTCACTTTGTTTTTAATACTTATTTTGGAAAACAAAATATGTTTGTTTCACTCACCAATTTTTCTATAGGAGAAATGAAATCCACGAAGTCTGGTTTCTAGGCATTTTAATGCACCTTTTACTGGGACATTGGTTAATAATGATTTTACACCAAAAGAAACCATGAGAAAATTTCTAGGAGAAATGCTGTAAGATAACGGGCGTACTTTTCGTTATCCTCGAGCTGCAGATTCTCACTTCGACATTCGCGGTCGAAAAAAAGGGTCCCTTGGGCCTCCCTCTTCTGAACTGTTAGATATTTTTCTCTTGATACATCAGCAAAGCACTATCCAATTAAAACTTGTTCTATTGACGAACTATTTACAAAAATATATACAACTATCTACACATAGTAAGAGTCTCGTTCTTTCCTCACCGTCCTCTTACATCCACACTGCGCACCTATCCGTGGCTTTCTTTTTCTTCCTTTTTTCCCGAGATTCACCGGCGCCCTCACACGCCGCCGCCAAGCGTAAAACTTGCTTCTATAGAGGCTTGTTTTACTTAAACAGTCTTGACATTACATATTTGACTGTAGGAACACAGACAGAAACAAAAAGAAATGGTATCATTAGTTAATCACATATAAAAGCTGAAATTAGTCAGCAATCCACATGAGTAGATGTTTGCCAAAAGAGAGAAAGAAAAGAAAAAAAACTCCCCAAATAACCAATAATTAGTGGGATCCAAAAAAGATTGACACCATGTTAACCTCACTGATCATTTACATACATATATTGCACTTCAAATATGTAAAAATAAAAATTTGAAAACACAATAAACATTAAAGAATGACGTACGAGAAACTCACTCATCCTTTTCTAACCTAGATAGAGCATCTGCCCCAAGATGGAAAATACCAGGTTGGGGAATTATTTTATAATTTCATGTTTGTGATGCTAATGCCCACCTTGTCAATTTGGGACTCTTAGGAGTTGTTTCAATTAAAAATTTCAAAGGATTATGGTCAGTAATAATCTCAACTACTGTACCACATAGCCATTTATCAAACTTTTTAAGACCAAATAAAACCACATATGCTTCCTTTTCTATTGTCGACCAATTTTTGTGCGTATTATTAAATTTTCGACTGACAAAAGCTATAGATTTGTAATTACCCTTATCATCAATTTGCGTAAGACAAAAACCCATTGCATGATTAGATGCATCCGAATAAATCTGAAAAGGTTTACTGCAGTCGGGAGTCGACAATGCAGTGACTTCACAAAGCAAATTCTTTAAGCGCTGAAAAGATTCTTCTTCTCTTTTCCCCAATTAACATCATTCGACTTTTTACCTTTAGTTAACTCCGTTAAAGGCCAAGCTAATTCTGCGAAATTTATTAGGTAACTTCGATAAAAACCCATTAATCCTAACACTGATTTAACTTCCTTTTTGGTGGTTGGTCGCTTTAATTTCCTTATAGCTGAAATTTTATCGTTATCAGGTGCATGTTTACCATTTCCTATTTTATGACCCAAAAATTTTATTTCTTTAGCTGCAAAGGTACATTTTTCAAGTTTAACAGAAAATTTATAATTTTCTAATTTTGTAAGGACATTTTTTAAACGTGTTAAATGTTCCTCCCATGTTTCCGAATAAACTATTATATCATCAATATATGCTTGAGCATAGGAAGAGTGATCCCTTAACACCTGATTCAGAACCTTCTAGAAAGTGCCAGATGGGCCAGACAACCCAAAAGGCATAACTTTCCACTGGTATGTTCTATCGTGAGTGGAAAAAGCAGTTAACACTTTACAGGTTTCATTCATTCTTATTTGATAATACCCTTTTCGTAAATCTAGACATGTTATATTGAGCCATACCCGCAGTAAATATCATTTTTTAAATATCATTTCCTGCATGTCCTTCATGGGGAAACTCGGAACCTTTGTCACTGTATTTAGAGCTATATAGTCCACACATAATCTGATTGATGCATCTTTCTTCGCAACACACATAATAAGTTATTTCCGCTTCGGATGGTTGGATCAGGTTCGAATCAAGAAGTTCTTGTACTTGCCTGCTTACCTCTGATCGATATGACATTGGAACACTATAAGAATGTAGTTTGCGTGGGTGGCATTGGGTAAAAGTTCTATCCTATGTTCTCCAACATTCACCGGTTGCAAGGGTCTTGTAAACAGTTTCTGATGATTTTGAGAAGCTCTATCAATTGAATTTGTTGGTTAGTTGTCAAATAAGACATCTTTAAGTCATGTAGTTTTTCATGGAATAATCTTTCAGCATGACTAGTTGGAATGGTTTGAACATCCCCAACTCTTCTTCTCCCTCGAAGATAACATTGAGGGTGTTAGATTCAGCGATGAATTCTCTAATTTTGTTCTGATGCACATGTATAACACTGTTATCCGGCATCTTAACAAGAAATGAATGTTCATTTTTCTTTTTCATAATAGTCCCAGGACCTTGCCAGCGAGCTAACAGCTTATTTTTAGAGTCTGGAAAAAGAACAATAACTTTGTCACTTGGTTTAAATGTCTTTGAACTAGATCTCAAGTTGTGATAATGCGCCATCTTATCTTGTTCGATTTGAGAGGTTATTTTGACTCTCAAAGTAGCATCTTCCAATTTCATTTTCAGGTTTTCCATATGAACTGAGATCGGAGTTGTGTCATGTTGAAGACCTTCTAACTCTCCAGTCCACGTATTCTTTAGAACTGAGAGTGGGCCTTCAGGTTTGCGTCCATACAACAGCTGGAATGGAGCAACTCCCGTGGTACTATTTGGCACTTCACGGTAAGCCCAAAGAATGAAAGGAATTTTGGTATGCCATTTTCGAGGTTCATCGAGAATGACATGATGCAGCATTTGTTTTAAAGTTTGATTAAAACGTTCCACTAGTCCGTTGGATTGAAGATACAAGGGCGTAGAAAATCTTGGACTTGATCCCATTCTCTTTTCAAACTCTTTCGTCAGCTCAGAGTTTCAATTAGTCCCATTGTCTGATGCAATGATATTAGACACCCCAGTTCTCATGAATATCGACAACAGCGCTTCACATGTTGCTTTGGCTGTAAGACTGGTCAATGGTACAGCTTCGGCCCATCTTGTGTGCTAATCTACTAGGCACAACACATATTTAAGACCTTTTGAGCTAGGTGAATCAATTGGTCCTATCATATCAATGTTTACCACTTGAAATGGCAATTCGGGTCTTGCTACAGGTGTTATAGGAGCTCGATCTTTAATTTTAATTTTCCTTGTTAGTTGACAATCTTTGCAAGCTTCACAAAAGTTCTTTACGTCTTTTGAAAGTCCAGTCCAATAAAAAGAATATCTTATTCTCATAACAGTCTTCTTTGCTCCCATGTGACCACCAAATACAGAGCAATGCGCCAGTTTTAAAACTTCCTTTCTTCGGCATTTTGGTAAAACCAATTGATTTACCGTTTCACCCAGAATTTTTTCTGTATGGAACAAAAATTTGTCTTTGAAATAAAATCCTCCTTTTTCTTCCTTTGCATTTTTCCTAGCTTCCTCCAGATCTTTACAGGTTTCTTGTTCTTGGAGAAATTCTTCAGTTTTCGTACGTTTTATCGAAGTTTTTTCCACTTCGGCAACACAAGCTTCATTCGTTGAAAATTCGTCAGCAAGGATATCTTCATTTTCTTGTTTTTTACGTATTTCATCAAACTCTTCACATGCAACCCTGCAATTGTCTATTACGGGTATTTTCGATTCCGAAATATTGGTTCCCATTAGCACATTTTTTATTGTTGGCGGCAAGAGAACATCTTCCACGAGAGAAGGAGCTACTGCACAGAGGACATCTTGATGCACGACGTCACCCGTACTTCCCATATATAAACTCATTGGTATGTTTACTAAAGGACATTTCTCTGCCGGTCCGAAAATTCCTTTAATATAAATTGATGGCTTATTCTCCATGGGGAAATCTTCTACAATATTACTTCTAACCACTGTAATTTCAGTTCCTTAATCTACCAGAGCGGTTACTCGTTTTCCATTAACATTTATCTGGATTCTTTCTAAATTACACAAATTTTCACCTATTATGTTTCGCTTGTAAGATATTACTTTAGCCACTACAGCCGTTTCAGATTGTTTTAGTTCCTTCTTTTCTTTACCGATCTCCACTGCAGCTCTATTTACGTTGAACTTTTTCTTTACATCTTGCTCCGTTTTGTTTTTTGAAAGTCTTGAACAAAACTTCTTCACATGTCCGTCCATACCACAAAAATAGCACACATACTTAGGACGAATTTTAGAAACTTCTTGTTGGGAATTAAAATTCACATGCTTGTTTTCGGCACGAGGCGTTCCATGATTCTCATATCTTCTGCTGTCCCGTTGCGATGAATACTTGTTATAAGTTTAGGTCGGAGCTTTAAGCGGTGCACCTGTTTGTTTTTTAAACGACTTGCGTACACTTTCGTATTCGTCAAGCTTGTCGGCCAGAAGTGATGGTTTAACTATTCGCTATTCAAGCTATTCGTCAAGCTTGTCGCTATTCATCGACGAAATGGTCTCTTACTTCCATAGGAACTCTTTTCTTAACTTGGTCGGTGATTATAAGGTCCTTAAGTCCTCCAAAATCAGTTATTTCGAGTCCGTCGATCCAACCTTGGAAACAGTTAGTTAACTCGTAGACAAAATCTCGCCATGTCTTATCGGTACTTCGTTGGTGCTGAACGAATTTTTGCAGAAATCCTTCTGCATTCATTTTGAAATTCTTTAACAACATTTCTCTCACGTATTCATAGTTTCCAAATTCTTCTTCTGGAATTCTGGCAATCAATTCTACAATGTCCGAAGGCATAAGAGGTAATAGATTCGAAACCATATCGTTTTCCTTAATTTTCATCATCTTGACCTGTTTTTCAAACAATGAAAGATATAACGGCATATCACATTCCTTTGCATCGAAACGAGGCATCGACTTAGTAAGTTCCAACTGTATTTTATTTGGAACTAATCTTTCTATTTCCGGCACTCTTAGACCTGCTTCTATTCGCAACTTCTCCAGCTCAAATTCCATTTGCTGCTTTTTAACTTCATTTTCCAATCGTAACTTCTCCGCCTTTACTTCCTTTTCTTTCCTAACCCGTTCGTTTGCCTCTAACTCTTTTCTAGTACTGATGATTGTGTCTAAAAATATTTTAGGAAATTCTTCATTATATGAAGCACTTCCAGTAATGAGCTCTCGAATTTTCACTATCGTGACATCGGGTTCGAACGCGATGCCTAATTCTGAAGCCAAAACTAAAAGATCGGACTTTTTTCCTTTCGCGAAGTAAGTCATACTTAATGCTAAAATGTTTTAACACGCCTGAATGAATTTAAAAAATTAAGATTTCGAAAATAACAAATTTCGAAAAAGTTTTGTTTTTCTTTCAACCAAAATTAGATTTTCGAACTGAAAATTATAAGTTAAATTACTGCTGAAATGACTAGTTAAAATGATAAAATAAGCATACGATGAATTAAACCCAATTATTTTCAAATTTAAAAGAAAGAATCAAAACATAACTTTGAAATGACGATTTTAAACAAAGACTTTCTATTTAAATTATGTCAATATATTCATTTATAATGATAACATTTCAATTGTAATACGGATAGTAATTGTAGTACATATCAATTTAATTCCAAATGAACTCACAAATAGCACTCATTTATGCAATTCTTTCCATTATTATAATATACACATTCACATCAAACTGAATTAGCCACCATATATTTAAAATTCAAACATCAATTTCTTTTCCAACCTTTAATCAAAACACTTGAAAAAAAATCCAAATCTATTAAACTGTAATAATCCCTTTCAATGAAATTATCAACATAAACAGAACTTTTAAAATATGTTCTACATATATCTCATTTTTTTTTCATTCAAACTAAACTTTCAACAGCTTTATTCAAATCAAAGTTCGATATAATAAAAAAAATTATTTGCAACAGTCAATAAAAAAAGTGCGCGAAAGAGCAAGTTTTTATCTCATTTCTAAAAATCAAAAAGCAAAAAAATGAGTAACGATTTTGTTCACGTGTGGTTCTTTTTCTTTCTACCACGACCACACCCACAGACTTTTCGACTCCAAGCGAGAATCGAAATCGAAACAAATATATACTTCGTATGATGCACTCAAGCTAATACTCTATTTCAAATAAATCACTTTTTTTGTCGAGACGAAGAACACAGGAATTCACACAGTTTTTAGTGAGTGTTTTACCCATGTAAATGAACAATAATAACGCATCAAAATAATCATAAAATGATCATAAAAGTAAATCAAAATCATAAAATGATCAATACAACTAAAAATATTTCATTCCGAGAAATAAAATTTATTTCACTGAAGTAAAAACAATATTATTAACACTTTAGAATACCATATAACCATTTGCATACTTTGAAATTTCAATTCAATGCTGCTTACGCAGAAATTTATTTATTTTTTACTGGCGTAGAAAATTTATTCTCGTTTACTAATGCAAATAATTTTAAACTTCTAAATACTTATCACTGGCGTGATACACAACAATCATACTATTCGATTCAATACTGCTGATGCAGAAATTTATTCTCATTCGCTGACGCAAACAGTTTTAGACATTTTAATACTCATCACTGACGTGATACACAAAATTCACATTATTCGAGAACAGAACTTTATTAAATTAATAATCTTACTTCTTATTAAGCATACTTCTTATTATGAAATCTTAATAGAAGATCCCAACTAATAAAAAATAAATATTTGGCAAACATCACTCAACCGCTTCGTATGATGGACATTCCCCAAACATTTCGATGAAATTCATTCCTAATATATTTCTTTAAATACATTTCTTTAAATTTATTCTTCTTGTGGCATGGCTCCGCTGCCACCATTGTAACATAACGGGCGTACCTTTCGTTATCCTCGAGCTGCAGATTCTCACTTCGACATTCACAGTCTAAGAGACAGTCTGTCTAAGAGAACGAGACACTGTAAACTGTTCTACAAAAACTTCATCTGCTTGACAAAAAAATCTTCTTATATTATGCTGTAAAATAATTTCTATTTTTTACACTTTGCCCCAGATTGATTTTCATCGGACTGCTTCAGATTTCAGATGGATACCCCAGAATGAATATAGATTTTGAACACTCTTGTGGCATCTTCAGTAATACAATATCCAGAAGAAAATTTATTCAGACATTTCTTTTTCGCATATCTATAACATCTTTCATATTTACTGGAAAATTTTTATTTACTTCAGAAATTGAAGAATAATTATTGCAATTTATAATATTTCTGTATGTTTACATAATTTAAAATTTAAAATAAAAAATATGTATTCGAAATAAGATTAAAATCTGCCGTTGTGGAAATCAGAAGAATTAGGTGCTTGAGGTTTTCAAATAATCACTAACTCTATGCACAGTTATTCAGCTTAGTGGCCAGTAACTCATTCATATGTCTTCCATTCATTAACGCATGCTAAGGTTTAAAAAAAAGCAACACTCAATTTCACTGATACCAGTTATTTCAGAAATCTTATTTTACAATCGATTGTAAATAAATATGAACACCTAATCTAAATAAAAAGGAAGTATCAGGAAGAATTTCGAATTGATGGATGCCAGATATAGAAAGCTGAACATGTAACTGATTTACGTTAAAATAATACGAATAATTACAATTATTACACGCCGAATAATTATTATTCGAGAAGTCAGACAACAAGAATCAGCGTGATATTTGTAAATTTTGCAGGACTAGTTTCGATGGTTTAACTACAGAACAATTTTCCTCAGCTGCCTAAGTACAAATTAACGAAGTAAGATATGGTGATAAGATAAGATAAGATGGCTAGACAGAAGTTAAGATTTTGAAGCCATCTATTGAAGAAACAGGAAAGGTAAACCATAATTTCCTTAAAGGCTGAAGGTAAAAATGAACTGTAATTAAGCTCGTTAACTAGAACAGAGAGATTTTTTGGATTCGAAACGCCTCTAGAATATCTAATTCACCAACGGAAGATGTTTTTGAATCATTTTGGCTGGAGAAAAATGGAAGTTTCAGACCAACAGTGCTGGGCAACAAAGAACTTCTGTGTTTCCTTTTTCCTAACATATGCCTTATATTCTTTAATGCGAAATTTTAAATCTCTCTTAGTTTGACCAATGTTAACTAAACCACACTGGCAAGAATCCTGTTAATACCCCAAGAATTCGTATGGGTCCCCCAGAAATGGCATCCTTAAGTATGGAACTGGGAATTTTATTGATAGGAGAAAAAACGACTTGAAAGTTAAATTTTTGTAAAATACGTGCAGTTTCGTAACTAATCGATGGAAAGAAAGGAATGACAACAGAATTCTTATAATCTCCTAAAACAAGAGTGTGCCTTTTGATGTGTTCTGCCGAGAATTTTTAACTGCATGGTTAGTAATGTTGGGTGAAAGGCTCCTGTTAACAGCAACTGCTTTTAAATAATTCAGTTTTGATCAAGAGCCAGTTTGAAGGAGCAAACTTGAAGTGCACGGAAAACAATGAATTAAAATAAGGTTAACTTCTGTTTAGTCGGAAGACATGAAGTGTGGTGGAAGGCAAACCCATGAAGGTTTACGGTAAACAGTGGTACTGAAGTTGGATATGTTCCGTGTGACCCAAATTGTCGAGGAACGGAAGAGAACTGGATGTCTCAAGTTCGAAAGTAAACTGAATAGCAGGATCACTAGAATTCACTATTGAAAGAATTTTATTTAAATCATCTTTATTACCATGAAACAGGATAAAAGTATCGTCTACGTAGCGGAACAATACCGAGAAGTTTCAAATAATTTTGATTCATAATAATGCATGTATATATCAGCAAGGTTGGGACTAAGAGGGCTTCCGATGGCTAATTCCTCAGTTTGTTTTTAATACTTATTTTCGAAAACAAAATCTGTTTGTTTCAAACAGAATTGAGTAAGGGAAATTAGCTCACAATTTCGATATAGGAGAAATGAAATCCACGAAGTCTGGTTTCTAGGCATCTTAATGCACCTTTTACTGGGACATTGGTTAATAATGATTTTACACCAAAAGAAACCATGAGAAAATTTCTAGGAGAAATGCTGTAACATAACGGGCGTGCTTTTCGTTATCCTCGAGCTGCAAATTCTCACTTCGACATTCACGATCGAAAAAAAGGGTCTCTTGGGCCTCCCTCTTCTGAACTGTCAGATATTTTTCTCTTGATACATCAGCAAAGCACTATCCAATTAAAACTTGTTTTATTGACGAATTATTTACAAAAATATATACAACTATCTACACATAGTAAGAGTCTCGTTCTTTCCTCACCATCCTCTTACATCCACACTGTGTCACCTATCCGTGGCTTTCTTTTCCTTCCTTTTTTCCCGAGATTCACCAGCGCCTTCACAAATGCTTTTAGCTTTTTTTACAAATTTTATTGAATTTTTATATTGTGTGAATGTTATTATCTAATAGATTTGAAAATCTAGAAAATAAAAGTTAGTCTGATATATAATAGTATAATATTGAAATATAATAAGTCAGAAATAAAATTTTTTGAAGCAAATAATGCTAATAATGCTATGTTTTCATAGTGATAAATTAAAACGGCGTTAGATATTGGAAATAAAAAATGCATTGGATTCTGGTAGCTGTATTGCAGTTGTAGCTTACTTGACAAAATTCTCTGAAAATTCCCTGTGATGTTATATTTTCTGCTAATTCGGTAACTTTTAAGGAATTATCACCTTCCCGGGTGTGCTGTGAGGATGTAACTGATAGTACGACTTGCTATCAGTCGGAAGATCTGTGGTTCGAAATCCGACTAGGGCACAATTTATTATATCTTTTTTCTTAACCAAGAAATTCTAAATGATTATACTGTGGAGCTCGAACAAAATGTGATGGACCATTGTTTGTCACTACCTGGATCTTTTTCCTCTCTTCCCAATAGCCCTTTAAGAGTATGAGAGTTTATCAATCCTATGTGTGTTCTCGTATTTTAACTGCTAGAACGTCCGGTTAGCAATGGAAAAGAACCGTGAATTTTGGCAAAGGTATAGTTAATAATTATTGTTTCGTATTCCGAAGGCTCTACTAGATCTATAAACTTACGATCTAAAACCTCGTTGTAATGCATCATCATTTTTTCAAATTTACTGACATTTTAATCACTCTGTGTATCGATTCTTAAGAATTTGAACCTGAGTTTTGATGAATGATGAAAACTAAACCCTAATTTCCTTAAAGGCTGAAGGTAAAAAGTGGAATTAATGTCGTTAATTAGAACAGAGAGATTTTTTTGAATGCGAAACGCATTTTTGACGAATAATCATACATGTCTGTCAATTCTTCTTACATGTAACCTGCAACAAAATCCTTGTGGACTATGTTTTTATGGTATTAATCTGAAGCATTGAGGATGTGATGTTTTTAAAGAAAACGTTTACTTTAGCCAACATTTTATTTGACTGCATGAGACTTCAGTTGGGTAAGATATTTAAATTCAATGGCCGATGTTGCTTTTCTTCATTGGACATTTTCACGAGGCAAATGCTGACTTTGGTGTGCATTTGGATTGTTTGCATAAGTGACTACTTGTGCTTGTTGATGTGTTACAGTGTTACATTTTTCTGGCATTGATCGAAATGCGGCCATAGGTTTCCTATCAGTATTAATGTATACTCCAGTTATTCTTTTGAAACAGCTTGCGAATTGTTGTGTATTAGACATATCAAAAATAACAAACTTTAATAATTATGCAAGATATGGGAATATAGTAAATAAACTTTGCAATGACAAATAAAATAAACATTAACAATAAATGAATGAATGTTAATGCTGGTTAATTTTAAGTTATAAATAAATACAAAATCGGTGGTATTTTAGCTGAATTTGCAAGCAACAAACAATTAAATGCTCTTTATAGCGAATGATTTTATTGCTTTTGTTATTTTTAAAATGGTTTAAAATGGTTGCTTATACAACTGATGCTTGAAGTATGCGATTTTGAAATATAGATTAATTTATATGCGCAATTTTTCGTTTCAAAGTTCAGAAATGTTTTGCAAATTTAGACCAATTTCAGAAATTAATAAAATATTATAAAATGTGAAAATATGAAAAAACAGTTTAGAAAGTGCAACAGGAGTGAACAAAATGTATGTAGCTAAAAATCAATCTCATCATTTATTCTTTTAAAATATGCGCCAATCTGCTATCAAATCACAAGATTTCCAGAACGTGTTAGCACATAAGCTCTTAAATGCTTTATATTGTGTCACAAGCAGTGAGTCAAATTAAAGGAAGAACTAAGACATTAGTTGCAGCATAGATTGTGTTACTGAAATGATTCTACAGCGTCCTCCAGCTGTTAACTGAGATATTCTGGGATGCTGTAAGTAGAGGTAAAGATAACAGTAAGGAGAACACTAGACCGTCTCGCTTAAAACGCATCTTATGTTAATATCTGCTTTGCAAGGAGATTCTACCTTGTAAACTCAGCATTGTAATAATAAATTATCTCCCTCGGTTATCAGTTATTTTTCTTTGTTTGCGATAAATTATGAAATACTAAATATGTCAGGACCCATGTCAACGACCATAACTATGAACAATGAAGTGTTCTATTTATTTTCGATATTTAAACCTGATTGATGATAATTTTTAATCGCAAAGATAAAAGGTTAAGCAATTAGAGGAACAATGATATTTCCGAAGAGACTCCATGCCTTTATGCTGCTACACTGTCTAGCTGTAATGAATATAAAACGTTAAGCAACTAAACATTACATGTGGTTTTTCTCCTAAATCCTAACATTTGATATTGTTAGGAAATGTAGAATGATATTATGTTAAAGTATTGTAACTTTTGCTGAGGGCGATAAAACTTCAAATGTAATGAAAATGTTGAGGATATTTGTTGTAAAAGTCTTCCCTATTTGCGGTCGATACTGGTTCCGAAACTTTTGCAGTATCTATTTCCGTGGAAGGGAAAAAGAAAAAAATCTTGAAACATGACATGACAAAATAGCTTTCTGTACCAAAGAAAGCAGATGCAGGAGGAGTTATTCACTAGTTTTAATAAAGGAGTTGAAAGCATGTTACAAACGTAATCAGAAATACAATAACGTAATCTATAATTTTTAAAGCTGTAAAACTTAATCTTCTTTAAAAAGAAACTCTCTTTAAACGCATTCTCTAAAGCATTTAATAGTCTCCAATTAATAAATTTCCTGAAAAGATTTATCAAGTATTTTATGCGGATATACGGAATCTTGAAATTGGATCCAGAATATCTACTTATGGTTATCTTCATTATACTTTAACTTAAGAAGCTGCATTTTATGTCAGAAATCTCTGGAAGATAAGGAAGTATATATACAGTCTATTGAGGATATTTCATATACATATCTATATGGGATATTTAAACAGAAATATGCATTTCCCTTTAAAAAACTTCAATAGAGGAAAGTGTTACAAATATTATTTAGTACAATTATGATTAAGTGTACCTGTGAAAATTTTCACCTATTTGGGCTCCGAAATTAACTATCGAAATGACATTAATCCTGAAATCAGAAAAAGCATAATTGCTGCAAATCTTTGTTTTTTTAGTTATAGGCCTGTTCTGAAATCCCATCTAATAAAGAGAAGGACGAAAATTATATTATACAAGGTATTAATAAAATCAATCTTAACCTATACTTCAGAGACGTGAACTCCGACTATGAGGGAAAAAAGAGCCTTGGCGATCTTTGAAAGGAAGATTCTAAAAACTATTTTTGGTGCTTATTTGGAGAATAATATATGGCGTAAACGGAATAACTTCGAAATGTGAGAAATTTATAAAGATAGGAATATTATTAAATTCATGAAATTAAGTAGAATGAGATGGGCAGTTTACCTCCTAAGAATGAATGCAGGGAAATAGGTCCTTGAAATCTTTAAGCCCTTTCTCCACTTAACGCAGCGCGACGCGTAGTGCGGGCGTCGCAGGTGAAACCTCTCGTTGTTGTTGAAACCTATTATTCTCGCTTTTCGGGCAGTCTTTGTAAACATAACATCATCCTTTTGCTCAGGTTTCTCCATTTTTATAAGACTTTATAATACAACATGTTTTGGCGTCAGCAAAAGAAATTCATATTTTTTTCGGGTGGTTGAACGGGTCAAAATCGAAATTTTACAGTTTTAAGTTCCTCTTAGCTCTTCCTGTGACCAGAAAACATTTGATTGTCAAGCAATACTTTCCTGTAATTGGATATAGGTTCCTGCCTTGTGATAGGACTATCGGTGTTATTAAACGTCACATTAGAAAAGTGGATCGAGTTTACACATCAGTCCAGTGTAAGAACCCAGTATCATCTCTGAAGGCAGTTCTGATAGTAAAATTTCAGCTATATTGCTGGGAAACAAGAACATCGTACTAGGCTTCAACAGTTAGTGGCTAATACTTCAAAAAATAAGTTGGCTTGTTGGAGGATATTTCACGAAGAAGATATAGGTGAGAAAAGCAATCTTTTAAAATATCCGATTATTACTATTTCGAGGTGAAGGAGGGTTTTTTTTATTTGCCTATAACTCGTTAAATGGTTTGATTTAAAAAAATCTAAAATCGAAGGGACCGGAGGAAGATATAATTCTTCCCTCTACACAAACCTATTCTGGAATGAATGTCATTAAAGTAAAGAAAATAGACGATATCAAAAACGTTATTCACTACATACCAGAAGAATATAAGGATTTTTACAACACCATCACGTTACGGCCTTCCTCTGCAACTGCACCTTCTGAGATCGAAGACAACTCTTAAATTTAAATTGGTTGGCTAAAATTGTTTGATTATATTTGGGTTTTAAATATTGTTTCAATATTATGCTCAGTATCAAAGATTTTTGACAAAATAACATTTCTGGATGAGTGAATTTCATTTTTAATGGGACCCAAAACGTGTTATTTGATTTTGTGACATGTTTCATATTTCGATTGCTTCAAAATGCCTTTTTTATTGAAATAAAGTAAGTTATTCAAAGAAAAATCCATATTCTTATCACTTTTTGCCTCTTTATTGTTGAACATGTCCACAAGATTCAAAATTGCTTAGAAATTTGAAAATAGAAGTTAACATCGTAAACAAATGCCTGCAATGTTGTTTTGACTACCTCTTTTTATTTGGGGATCGAAATATGTGGAAATTTTATTCTTTAACATGTTAGAAGGTTTTTATTGCCTGGTGAAAAATTTGCAAAAGTAGATGTGTGCCCTTTCAACGATAATCGATTCAAATAGGGCATTTCAAGACGGATAACCCTCAAATGTTTTGCTCTGTGTAATCACCTGTCTACTAATAATGCCTGTTTTCTGATACGAATTTTGACGTATTCGGCTACTTTATTAATCTCAAAAGTATCCAATAAATGTAAAAAATATTTAGTTTAATTTATGTATTGAATTGTTATCTAAACTTATTGAAGCCAGAAGATCGTTATTAGCTTTTATGGCTCGTCTGACAATAACATCAGAACAAGTCCACGAATTTTATCTTGGTGAAGAATGCAAGATTGCATCCCGCTTGAGAGGTCTTTTGGCTTACCGTATTTTTTTATTGCCCTCATGCCACAAAGACACTATTCAATTAATAACATCCAAGCCTTCTCCGGAATTTGAACTTGGGCGTATTGATAAGGCAGCCAGCATCGCTAAGTGCTGTACCGACCAGGACGGCAAAAATTATTATTTTAATGCAGTTTTCTGTAGAATTATAACTTCTAAAAAAAGGAAACAAATATGTATTAAAGTGAATAGCAATTTCATTTAAATGTTTCTCTGTCTTCCATTTTCTATGCCTCGGGAAAGTAGAAGATAAATAAGCAAGCTTGAGACTCTTCTTGGATATAACCATGATGCACTGATGGGAAGATATGTTGTTCGTCTTTGGCGTTTCAACTGCTTTTAAAAGACAATTTTCGAGGTGAAATGAGGTCAGTTTGACAGATTCATCAGCTTCTATTATTTTACAGGGAAATAACGTATAATGAGTTAAAAATAAGTGACATTTTAATAGAAATTGCCTACGAATGTAAATTACTTGTTTTGAAGTAATGACTTGTGGATATTATCTTATGTCACTCGTTTACGTTAAATCTAATTGCAGGGTGAGTAAAAAAATGCACATCGGCCTCAGGTAAACTTTAAAAAAATTCAATTTGTTATTTCTTTCGAAATATTAAATAAATAACAAATATTTAATGCCATAAATAAATAAATTTTCATCACATAGTAATCTTTCAAAAGAAACTTAGTGTTACTCTTCGTCGTCACAGACTTTCTGGAGCTTTCTGGTAGTTTAAATTTTGACTTTCACTCGTGATTTTGTCAGGACTGAGTGTTCGGTGCATATTCTTGGCAAACATCTTCGTGAAAGTAACTGAGTCCTGATCTTGAACAGGGAGCTGAATGCAGCTATGTTTTGTGGTAGAATATTCTGATTAAGTGGTAGAAGAACTGCACTTTAAAGGGATTTAAAATCCTCTTTTATTAAACCACAATTATTTACAGCTACTTCCCAACTCGGGAGAGATACAGAAAATAACGACCACCACCTGGGTCTAAACTGAACAATAAAATTTAAATTTAAACTAAAACTAATTAGAAATTAAATAGTCGTTGCTCACAGAGCTATAACGCGAGGTTGGCCTCTAAACTAAATAGTGCGTAGCAAGATTTAACTAATACTGACGCACTTAGAGTTACTTCAATAAGTAATCATTTAACAGCGCTACGGCTTAGACGTTAAATACTAGCTAGTCAGGCGAACGTTGAATAGAGTAACAGTGCTCTGAGACTAAAAGCTCTCTCACACTGAGAGGTTCCTACCTCTCGCTTAAATATAACTTGGCTCCACTTCAAATGAGCATAAAGCTAAAACGCGCGCTTATTCTAATGGGAAGTTGAAATTAGAACAGATAGAAAAAGGCAAATTAAAATAAAACTTTGTTAGTTTAACTAAAACCTTACAGTTGCTTCCACAGTTTCTATGTCTCCTTGGGAAATCTGATTAACAACAGCTAAATTTGAAGTATTGTCTTCAAGTGGTTCGTCATCCCATTCTTCACACTACTTACTTAATGTTTACTTAATGCTGTGATTGATTGTAGTGAATTCGCTGCGAGATTGGTTTAACTTTATCTGTTTTGAAGTGAATTCTGTTTAACGTTTGTTTTGTTTCATATTGTACTAATATCTCTGAAGAAATATTTCAGCATTTTGATTTGTTTCTTGTGGAAAGAATAAATTTTTGTTAACTTTTCAATGACTTGTGCATTCAATATATAACGAACACGTACTCACGCAACAATACATTATATTACATAGTACAGCTACATAGCAAATATGCGTTACACAACTCATCACATTACATTCTCAAAAACCCACACCAACTCTCTTCCAAACCGAAACTTTTCTCCCCCAGTTGAGGGGTGCTACTACGCCCTCTATGGGAGATCTCAACATGCTCCCCACGGATGGCCGTTAAGGACATCAAACTACCTCTTAGATGAAATTATTACCTTTATTCTTAGTAAACATATAATTTCTAAATTAAATAGTTCATGCGTATGAATGAGTAATACTAAGCCTAAAATAACATACAGCTGTAAACAATGAATTACACAAAATTAATAGCATAACTAATTAATAACATAATAACATTAAAACTTGAAAAATTCAAATGAATATCAATGAACATCAAGTTAAAGTTCAAAATTTTTCACGATACGTAACTTTCTATTGGTAATACACACAGTTTGTGAACGGGTCTCTTGAACTCACCATCAGCAGTTTTTAATTTTACAACAGGAACTCTGTAATCATTACCTGGGTAAATTTCTGTGATACGTCCCAGTTTCCATTTTAAGGAAGGTGTGTTTGACTTCCTTAATGATCACTAGGTGATTTATTTTAATATTTTCTGAAGCACGATTGCATTTTGTGCGAACTTGAAGTTGAGTCAAATAGTCCTTAGACCATTTCCTCCAGAAGGACTGCGACATTTGCTGAACTAGTTTCCAACGACTGCGAAGTGTTAGCGTCTCGTCGCACAAACTTGGTTCCGGAATAGCTTTTAACGATGTTCTTATCAAAACATGGCCCGGTGTAATCACGGAAAAATCCTCTGGACCGCTTGAAATCGCTACCAATGGTCTTGAGTTCAGTCATGCCTCGACTTCTGCTAGATATGTAGCAAATTCGTCAACATTTAGAGCTTGAGAACCAACTGCTGTTCTCATACGATATTTCATAGCCTTTACCGCGGCTTCCCACAGCCACCAAAGTGTGGCGCAGAAGGCGAATTGAAATTCCAATTAATTTCTTCCTCTATTAAGTAACTAGCTACCTTTTGGTCAGAGCGACATAATTTCAGTTGTCTGTTGGCACCTATAAAATTAGTGCCGCAATCACTATACATTTCTTCTGGTCTTCCACGTCTAGCAATGAATCGTTTTAAAGCTGCTATGAAGGAATCTGTCTTCATGTCTCCAACTTGTTCTAAAGGCGCTGCGTTGGTACTAAAACATACGAGAACACAAACGTAGATCTTCACTGCCCGAACACCGCGCCCTTTCTTTGGTTTAAATTAAAAGGGACCGGAAAAATCCACACCAAATTTCGAAAAAGCACTTAAGGGATTCACTTTGGATGCTGGAAGATCTCCCATTGCTTGATATGACAGTTCACTTCTGTGTCGACAGTATGTTACACATTTGCGAACGAATAGCTGTTCGTGCATTAATAATCCAGCACCTCTGCTTGATTACTGAATGAAGCATTTGTGTTCCTCCATGAAAATATTTATAGTGATAATATCGTATTATCGTTCTATAATATAGTGTAATTTAGGCAGAATGATTGGATATTTTACATTCTATGCGATGCTAGCATTTCTTAGTCGTCCTCCCACTCTTAGAATACCCTCATCGTCTAAGAATGGATGCAACATATTGAGTTTACTGCGAGGACTCACTAGTCTTTTCTTTTTCAAATGATAGATTTCTTCACTAAATTCTTGAATTTGCACAGACTTGATTACCCAAGAATGTGTTAGGGCTAGCTCTCTAGTCTAGAGAAAATTTGATTTTGTTCTTCTTATTGATGGCCGTTTCAAGCTGGCAATAAATGTGAGACACCAAGCTACAACTCGTAAAAATTTTGTTTAAGAAGTATATTTATGAAGCAATTCATCAATTACGTAATTCTTATTCATAGCAGTATGCACAACACATCCTTTTCTCTCCGCTTCTATTACTTCCGATGGTATATCCTTTAATGAATGCTTAGGAAAAAAAACTGTCCTTTCCTTTTAGCCAATGCAGACCACAATATCATCGATCACCTTCCAACAAACACTGAGCTGGCACACCTCTACTAACTAAATCAGCAGGATTATCCTTTCCACTGCAATGATTCCATGACCTGGGATCTGATTTTTCTTGTACTTCAACCACTCTATTACTGACAAACTGTTTCCATTGTTTCACAGATCCCCTTATCCAAAGCAAGACAATTAAGAAATCGGTCCAATACACAAACTTATCAACAAGATCCTTAAAATCGTCTCCCAGATATTTTCCTAATCTAGCTCCTATAACTGCTGCCATTAGTTCCAATCGTGGCAACGTCAATTTCTTCAAAAGAGCTACTGTGCTTTTCGAGATGACAAACGACACGAAAATATCACACTTAACATTTAAGTAACGACAATATGCTACAGCACCATAAGGAACCATAGGAAACGCATCGCAAAATACGTGTATTTCCATTTTTGAATTTAAGTTTACACAATACACAAATACATTTCTCGGAACAGAAATATCCTTCACATATTTAAACTCAGAACACCAGTTAGTCCACTTGATTTTAACTTCATCTGGCAGTTCCTCATCCCAAACAATACCACGTTTCCAAATTTTCTGTAACAAACACTTAATCCTAACTACAAATGGAGCTGTAAACCCAATAGGATCAAAATTCATTGCTGTAATATGCAAGACATAACGCTTTGTACTCTTTAGATTCTTTAAACTCTCCATTAATCCTGCTGTATCTAAAGAAAATTTATCATTTACTGGATTTCACTTCAAGCCTAAAACCTTCAACTCATATTCAAAAATACAAGTATCATCGCTAAATCCATTCTGCATCCACAATGACCTCAGTTTCTCAGAATTAGGTTTTAATTTTCGCAGAATCATACTTGCCTCCTTTAAAATCAACACAGCTTCAGAAGACAGCTTAAATGCCTCTTCAACACTATTTCCCCCAAAATATAAATCATCTACATACAGTGAAGAGTTCAACATTTCAACATATTCGGGTTTATTATTCCTGCACTGTTCTATGTGCCTTTTTATTTTTGCACTTAAAATAAATGGCGAGGACTTTCAACCAAATGGCAAACGTGTAATACGTATTATTTTGTAGTCTTCATTTGTATTTTCTGATAACCTCAAGATCTTTAAATATCTCCTATCCTCTTCGGAAATTCCAATCATTAAAAATGTTTTCTCTATATCAGCACAAAATGCAATTTTGAATATCCTAAAATTTAAAATAATATCCAGTACATTGGGATTCAAATTCGGCCCACTCTCTAAATAATCATTCAAAGAAAGATTTAGTTTCGCTTTCGAACAACAGTTGAATATCACGCGAACTTTAGTAGTATCCTGATCAGTTCTCACAACTGCTCTATGTGGCGTGAAATATTCTTTCGCATCCCTAGAACATTCTTCAATAATTCCTTTATTCTGCTGATCTTGTCAGGACTTAGTGTTCTGTGCATCCTTTTTGGAAACATGGTAAATTCTGTAAAGGGTTCTTATCCTTAAGTTCTAAGTCCTGAACTGGAACAGGGAGCGGAAGGTACGCTATGTTCTGATGTAACTGCTGGACTGGAGAATAACTGCACGTGAAAGGGATTTGAAAATCCTCTTTTATTAAATCACTATTAATAACAAACCTCCCAATTCGGGAGAGATACAGAAAGTAACAGACCACACTTGGGTCGAACTTAACAATCAAATAAATTTAAATAAATTAAAATAGAACTTAAATCAAACTTTGCTTCGCAGAGCAATTCGCGGAAGTTGGCCTCTATCTAAAAGGGTGCGTAGCAAGATATACTAAATACTACCGCACTTTAATTTATTTTACAATGCAATCACGTAGTAAGCACTATGGCTTATAAATTTAAACTGCTAACTGGTCAGACGAACGTTGAGCGGCGTGACCGTGATCTGAGTCTGAGCTCTCACACACCGAGAGGTTTCTACCTCTGGCTTAAATAGTGCTTGGCTGAACTTCAAAATTAGCATAAGCTAAAAACGCGCGCTTCTTCTGACAGGAAGTTGAAGCAGAGAGGAGATAGAAAAGATTTAAATTAAAATAAACTTGGTTAGTTTAACTAAAACCTTACATACTTCCCGCCAGAATTGCGATAGTTAAACTACTTTGGTCCAAACGGACCATGTTGAAAACTAGCAATTCTAAATAGTCGAAAATTTCACTGTTCTAAACTTAGGCCAACTCTTACAAGGCAATATATGTTTGTGTAAAATACAGACGAAATTTTCTGGAACAACAATCTTCAACATTTTTTTTTTCAAGTCTTATTCTTCAAACAGTCTTACTCCTTCCAGCAAAATCTGGAAGGAAAACAACTTTAGTATGACATAATAACAGAATAATTCTAAGTGGTACAAATCCTTTTTTTTTTTTTCTGTGTAATTTTGCACACACACATTATCATTCAAGCACAATTAAATTCTTCCCCCGTATGCTCTCTCACCGGTGTTGGATGTAAAGCAAACCGCCATTGCGGGTTTTTATGTGTTCGGGGGTGTTCAACTCTTCCACCTACAATCGACTAACATTAGTTAGAACTTGACATACGAGACCTGAAAAAAACGCCCTATAACCAGCTAATCCTAAGGTTCTCACTAGCTTTATGTCTAACACTTTAAGTGTATTTGGTGGAGAGCCTAATTAACACTTGCATTCTAAAATAGTCAATCTTTAACTTTTCATGCATACAAATTCGCAGTTTGCACACAACATTCACATTAATATTGCACTTAACGTGCATTGCTAGCATAATATTATTTGTTACATTTCATAACACATTAACAATTTCATAGCAATCCTGAAATGCAAATAGAGGTTAAATTTCTAAGCTTACAGAAATATAGGTTAAATTTCTAAGCTTACAGCAAGTGCTTCCTATTCCTTTCTCAAGGTACTTTCTTGAAATATCAAATTACATTGAATTAATAGTCTACAGACTAAATCGTGTTTTTCAATTTTCCGAATTTTCATTCTAGACATTTTACAAGTCTTTAGACAAAGCGTCATACAAAATCATTTAGTTAACATATTCTTTTCAGCAATTCATTGCTTTTACAGAATTAATCTATTTACAAAATTAAGTAATTTTAAATCTTTAAGAATTACAAATTCTTTTAACAAAACATTTTACTTTCAATATGAGAACTTATCGCCCACTTGGCGTAAAAGTCAACCTCGCTTGAGGTAAAATCAGCCCTGCAACTTGCAGTATACTAAAAAATTAACTAAACTTTTGAATAGTAAATTGTACTTATCTTATTATGATCGTCCATCCTTTTCTTGGCCCAATCTTTAAAACTTGAGTAAGTTGTAGCCTGGTTCAGTTTCCGCGTTTTTCGTTGTTGTTCTTTCGGAACCTGCTGATCTCTTTTTCTTTTGAAATTCCGTCGTTGTATCCTCGGCAATTTCCTTTGTAGAGGGGGTTCCTCCGCTGGACGTTTGGTGGACTGGGCCCTTCTCTCCTGGGCCCTTGCTCGTTGCTTGTCCTGGTTCCTGCTGTATTCGGGAAGTTGATTCTCAGGCTGCAATCGGCGTTTCTTGCTTCTCAGGCACCTGTCCGATGATTCCACAGTTCTTTTGGATACATTGGGCTTCCCTTGCCCATTCTGCTTTCTTCTCTTGGTGCGCTCGTAATTCCGTTCGTAGATTTGTTCACCTGCATCGTGAGACTTTCTTTTGAAACCACATTTTTGGTTCTTATTTCTTTGTTGAGGGGGAGCTTTCTTCTTCTGACATTTCGATGCCGTTGTAGCTGGTTCCTGCTGTTTTTGCTGACGTATATCTTCCTGGCTAGTCGATTGCCTCGGATCCTGAAACGAATCTTTAAATACAGCCATTTTGCTGCGATTATAGAACGGTTTTATTTGGTCCACATTCGCTTTGAGCGTTTGACCATCATTTCTTTTTAATATAACCACTGCCCCCGTAATTTGTTCAATTGTGAACGGGCCTTCAAAACGCGGAAAAAATTTCCCCACCTTTTCCTCTGGGGCATTTGACAAGTTGTGTTTAATCTTCAACACTTCATCTCCCACATTGTACTTGACCTCTCTTCTTTTTAGGTCATAATACAATTTCTGTTTTCTTTGGGCCATTTCTATATTTCCCGTCGCTTCCCGTATTAACTTTTGTATATCACTCATTTTAAATTCTTCTGCCCTTTCCTGTACAAAGAACAGTTTATCTAGGGGGGTCAAGATCTTTCTTCCTAAGAAGAGTTCAGCGGGTGTTTTTTGTGTAGTATCGTGTTTGGCGGTCCTAAGTGCAAATGCAAATTCATTTATATGGCTATCCCAGGTAGAGTGATAGTTTTTCACATAACTACGAATTATTTTCACTACATTTCTATTCACCCGTTCCGCTATGTTTGACTGCGGACGATACGGGACCATCTTTAGATGACGTATGCCCAGTTTTGCACACATTTCCTCAAACATTTTACTAACAAACTGAGGACCATTGTCTGAAATAACTTTTAGGGGCGCCCCGTATTTTAAAATATACTTATTTAGAATTGAATCTACTACAATTTTTGCAGACGCGCGTTTTAACGGAATTAACTCTAACCATTTGCTAAAATGATCCACTATAACTAAAAGATATCGGCTTTTATTAACTTTACTTCGAGGGTAAGGTCCAAGTAAATCGATGCCTATTATTTGATTTGGGAATTCTGATTTAATACTATTTAGGAACCCGGCCGGGCGGAAATTAACATAATTATTTAATTGACATGTTGGGCACGACTGGACATACGCCCTAGTAAACTTTTGCAGTTCTGGAAAGAAAACTGCCTCGCGAACTCTCTGAACAGTTTTTCTTATACCTAAATGAGCCGAAATGGCACAATCATGCAACTCTTCTAATACATTCAACCTCATGCTAGCTGGGATAACCGGTCTATATTCATGATTCTCATTAGTAGCTTTCGTATAGAATAACAGTCCGTCAATTAATTCGTAATTTTCGGCCCTATTTCTTATCGGCACAATATCCGGATGATTGAAATTCTCAGGGTCGGCCAAATAATTGTATATATTTTTGAACTCCGGATCTTTTTTGAGTTCGGCTATTACTGTTTCACGAGAATCTAATACTTTGGATGTTAACATGGCTATCTTAATTACACTTCCATTTTCATCTAAGTTAATTCTGCTTAAAGCATCTGCCACAACATTTTCCTTTCCCGGCGTATGTTTAATTATTAGGTTATATTCCTGTAATTTGAGAGCCCACCTTATTAATCTGGGTGATAAATTTTTTCCAGAATAGAGTCTAGTGACCGCCGCGTGGTCGGTATATACAGTTACTGGAGAACTTCCAAAGAACACACGAAATTTCTGTACTGATGCTAACACTGCGAGAGTTTCTCTCTCTGTTGCGGAATAGTTTCTTTGGGTTTCATTTAATGTTCGGCTGAAAAAAGCCACGGGCTGACCATTTTGGGAAAGCACTGCACCAATCGCGAAATCTGAAGCGTCCGCTGAAATCTCTAATCCTTTATCCCCTTCTGGAAATTTTAAGACGGGAGCTTGAGTCAATGCGTCTTTCAATTTTTGAAACGCCAAGTTGGCTTCTGCTGACCACGAAAACCTAGCTTTTTTTCTTTTCAACTTTAGCAGTGGCTCAGCTATTTTTGCAAAGTCTTTAATGAAAGCCCGGTAATATGAACACATCCCGAGAAACGACGATAATTTCTTCGCTGTTTTAGGAACAGGATAATTTCTAATGGCTACTATTTTTGACTGATCCGTTTCGATTCCCTTTTGGGAAATTTTAAATCCTAAATAACGTAACTCTTTTGCGGCAAATTTACATTTAGACGCATTTATCTTTAAACCAGCTTCGTTTAACAATGAAAATACTTTTCTTAAATCTTGTAAGTGTTGTTCTAGAGTACTACTCGTAATTATAATATCGTCTAAATATATGAAAGTGCTTTTACCAAGGACTGGTCTTAAGACGATGTCCATACATCTTTGGAACGTTGCCGGCGCGCCGGATAATCCGAACGGCATTCTAAGAAATGCGTACGTACCAGATTTCGTTATGAACGCGGTTTTGTGTACGTCCTCGGGTTTTACCCCAATCTGAAAATAGCCACTCGTGAGATCTAATGTAGTCATGTATTTTGTAGACGAAATATTTCGAATAATTTCTTCAATTATCGGCAACGGATATACAGGATATTTTGTAACTGAATTTAACTTGCGATAATCTATAGCAAAACGCCACCGCTTCGGGTGCGTAATCGGGTAATCATTATTTTTCTTACACAGGACAACGGGGCTAGCATAACTGCTAGAAATTGGCGTGATGATTTTATTCTTTAACATCTCTTTAATATGATGTTCAATTATTTCTTCTTTTGTCCTATCATATCTATATGGCTTTTGCCTAACTGGCTGAGCGTCCCCCGTGTCAATGTCGTGGTTCACCACCTGCGTAAAGCCTGGTACATCACTAAATAAATTCGCAAAGTGACTTACCAGACCTTGGATTTTCTCTTTTTCCTCTGCTTGTAAATGTTCCAAGTCCAGCTGCGGGGGCTTATCATTCTTCGCTTCAATTGGCTTCATATTTAATGTTAGTTCTCCCCCCTTGAAATCAATTTTTGCTTCTGCCAAACTAAAAAAGTCCACACCTAGAATAATACAAGTCTGCAGGTTACGCACAATATAAAACAGGATTCTTACCTGTTCGTTGTTGATACGCACGAACAATGGTACTTTTCCTAAACAGCTACATTTTTCTCCTTGGGCCGCTATGACATCCGTGTCTCTTGCACTAAAAATTCTGTAACGTCGAAAGTGCTTCTTAAAGAATCTTTCCGATACGAAGCTGCTTTGGGCTCCTGTATCCAAGAGGGCTGTCGCCGGTATGTTGTTGATTAGAACTTCAATCTTCGGCAAACTCAAATTCTTAACGACCACGGTGTTTAAATTGATTTTGGAAGGGTTTTGCGCTGCTTCGGACTTCTTCACCTTCCTCGAAGAAATCCCTCTTAGTTTAAATTCTTTTTCTTCTGGTTGCCCTCGGAATCTTTGCTTGTTCTTCTATTAAATTCCCTTCGTTCGCCGCTCGCTTTAGGAGACACATCTTTCTTCGGCCATTGCTTCGCCTTATTCCCGTAACTTTGATTTTGCTTTTGCTGCGGTCTTGGCGAACTCCACTGACTTCTTCGCTCAAATTGGCGTCGTCGTTCGTTGTCGGCTGTTCTTCGGCTTTCAAATTGTACCGCGAGCTCAAATAATCTGTCTAATGTTGTTGGATTTCTTAGTTCGATGAAATCTTGAACTTGGGGCAGTAGCCTAGGAAGTATAACTTGAATAATTTCAGGATCCGGGCGACTTCCATACAAAAGCTTGAAAACTTGAATTTTCCTCAAAATAAAATTAGACAAATCTTCTATTCTTTCTTGGTATCGGCTAAACAGTTCAGCTTCCAATCTGGCTCGATCTCGCACCACGGGAAATGCTTTCACTAGAGAATTCTTGAAATTTTCATACGTGTATGTGGGGCTTCCTGGTTCCCCCAAGAGATTCTTTCCGATGCACTTGAACCAACTTAGCGCTTGGCCCTTCAAAGCGCTGGTAGCAAGAGCGACTTTCTGAAATTCGTGGACTGGATATAGCATGAAGTGGGAGTCTAGCTTTTCCAGGAAATTGATTACGGCTGTCTTGCCGTCAAAACTTGCCGCTGGCTTCATGGCTGCTCGCATGGTTTGTACGATGTAGCCGAATCCTTCTATGCCAGGAGGTGCTATCTCAGGATTCTGGACAGGTACAGCAGGTGTCTCAGGTTCGTCTTCTTGTTGTTGAGGCCATCCTCTTCTTTTTGTGCGGGCGCCACTATCAGGACTTAGCATTCTGTGTGTATTCTTTGAGAACATGGTAAATTCTGTAAAGGGTTCTTATCCTTACGTTCTAAGTCCTGAACTGGAACAGGGAGCGGAAGGTACGCTATGTTCTGATGTAACTGCTGGGCTGGAGAATAACTGCACGTGAAGGGATTTGAAATCCTCTTTTATTCAATCACTATTAAATACAAACCTCCCAATTCGGGAGAGATACAGAAAGTAAAAGACCACACTTGGGTCGAACTTAACAATCAAATAAATTTAAATAAATTAAAATAGAACTTAAATCAAACTTTGCTTCGCAGAGCAATTCGCGGAAGTTGGCCTCTATCTAAAAGGGTGCGTAGCAAGATATACTAAATACTACCGCACTTTAATTTATTTTACAATGCAATCACGTAGTAAGCACTATGGCTTATAAATTCAAACTGCTAACTGGTCAGACGAACGTTGAGCGGCGTGACCGTGATCTGAGTCTGAGCTCTCACACACCGAGAGGTTTCTACCTCTGGCTTAAATAGTGCTTGGCTGAACTTCAAAATTAGCATAAGCTAAAAACGCGCGCTTCTTCTGACAGGAAGTTGAAGCAGAGAGGAGATAGAAAAGATTTAAAATAAACTTGGTTAGTTTAACTAAAACCTTACAATCTTTAATTCATTCGCCAACCATTCATTATTTTCGAAACTGTTTTTTAAGTCATCAAGTCTTTTTTTCGCAAGACAAAAGTTATTTTTTAAATCCGTTGGCTTTATTCCCCATAACAAACAAATTTCGTATCTTCGCTTTACAAACCTCAAATTATCTTCAAATTGTTTAATCAAATTCTCATCTGCAATTGATAACTTATTAGAATCTGTAATTCCTAAAGATTCTAAATTCCATAACATCTGCATATCGTTGCCAACGCAAAAATTTGTTGATACTACATTTTCTCAAATTTTACCCTCCCTCAGAATTATTTTGTATTCCCTGCAGTACACTGCAAAACACAGTTTGTATGCAGTTTAGCGTTTTGATTACTTTTAAAATAATCTGCTCCTATTAAAATATCAATATCTTCCTCTGAATCCATGCATGCTTCAGCTAAATTTAAACCCTTTTGCATGAAAATATTTTGAACATTTATATGGGGAAATGCAATGGGTGGGGCAGTAATCATTTCGGTAACTAATGCTTCTATCTCCAATATGTTTCTTAGGATTGTCCCTGTTCCCCAATGTTAACTTCGCTACGCTGTAAGTTTTATTTATGGCTTTCGTGAACCCAAAAGCATAAACTGACAGTCTTTCCTTTCGTATGGTTTTAAGTCTAAGGTCATCTGCCGAAGATTTTGTAATCCAAGATGTCTCACTGCCGTTATCCATTAACACCTCGCGTAGTTTAAAGTTTCCTTTCGAACAAGCCAGGACTGTGCAAGTTTGCAGCAAAGCACTGCTATTTGACCCCCGATGAGAAGAGCTACACTGAGTCACCGCGTTTGAATTCCCTTTCCTTCCTTCGACTTCAATTGATTTATTACTATTTTCGCATAGCAAGGAGTGATGAGCTATGCTGTTGCAATTCTTGCATGAATTCATGCAAGTTTAGTTTTACAGAATCGCGCTAAATGGAATTTTGAGGAACAGCGAAAACGTCGATTATCTCTTTTCAATCTATTTTTCTTTTCCGCGACACTTTCAAATTCACAAAATTCATGTTCTTTCCTGTTACAAAATATGCAGTTTCTTTTTACATTTGTAGTATAAATAGCAATTGATATATTCCGATTAGTATTAAGCTTTTTATTTTCAAATTTTCTAGAATTACCTTTATATTCATTACCAAAATTATAATAATTTTCACTTTTGCTACTAAATAAATATGTCCTTTCCCTAGACCGTATCTCTTTGTCTAGAAAGATAAATAAATCCTTAAAATTCCAATCACTATCTGGATATGTTCTACTGAATTCTAAAACAAGTTCTTTTGGAATTCTTTCTAACAAAATGGAAATCAATAAAGTGCTGAAAGATTTTGTTTCAACTCCTAACGACTATAAACTTCTAATTTGAGTATCAGCTTTATCAAAGAACCTTCTCAATAAAGCTAAATTATTTATACTTCTAATAATAGGAATTTTAAGTAACTCATTCAAATGTGCCTGTATGGCACATTTGAATTCTTCTTAATCTTCTTTGAAGTATCCTTCTTACCAAATCTACCCTTTAATGTATCCAAAACAGCATCGTAATTTTCTTCTGTTATCGCGAAACCACTTGTACAATTAGATTCTCTACCTCCTAAATATGACCTTAAATAATTAAATTTGTCTATCTTTGCAAGATTACGGTTATTATGAATAGCGCTTTGAATTTAGTTATAAAATTCCAACCAAGAAGCAAGATCACCATAATATTTATTGATTATCAATTTAGGAAGTTTAACAGTTTTGGTTTCTTACGAAACCAAAACGTTTGGTTTTCTAGTGTAGCCTGAGCAGTTGCAGGAATAGAAAAGGATACGTTACTAATATGTATTTCATCTTTCATTAATCTATCATTACATTGGTTATCTTTTGTTTCCATAGGATAATCTTTTCTGAATATTCCTCTGACACAGTAATTTCCTCCTCTATATCGTCAAAATTACAAAGACCTTTCACTTCCTCGTTTGATTGTTTTAAATTAGTTTCCTTATCTATTATTTGGGCTCGAAATTCTTTTTAAGTATCTACCTTATTCATAACTCATATCTCGCTAGAATTTTCCTTAATAAAAGCTTCAACTTTGTTAATTAACTTAGTTAACGTAGACCTAACTGCACTACTCTCCTTTCTCAACTTAGGCAATTCCAACATTTTACAGCAATTCAAATTTCAAACAAAATATCAAACCATATCCTACCTTCACTTCCTGCTAAATTCCACAAATTCCGAAACAAAGCTTCCGACTAACTACTAGAATTCACAGCTTCCAAGACCGCCACCGTCCTCACTGGTGGCTCCAACAAAATGTACAGTATGCTCTTTCAAAATTGCTCCACATTTTAAATAAACGCATTTTATTACATACATTATATTACATAGTACAGTTGCATAGCAAATATGCGTTACACAACTAATCACACTACATTCTCAAAAACCCACGCCAACTCTCTTGCAAACTGAAAATTTTCTCCTCCAGTTGGGGGTGCTACTACGCCCTCTATGGGAGATCTCAACACTCTTGAACAAATGATCAAACGAAGACAATACAATGGAGCATAGCCCATCTAAAATGCCTTCTTTAAATGTGATTATTTTGGCATGTTTAGATGTGATGAGATCTTTTCTAGAATTCCTGTGTTTTCGAAATGTATACGAATCCCCCACCCATATTTCATAGATTCATTCCGGCAGTTTCTTGGTTGACTCTTAACATAAAGAAGGCTCTTTAGTAGAAATCATCGACCGTCCGAAAGCAGCAGATTATAAACGCATCTATCCTACTAAAGAAAACAATATATTCCATGTTCGTAAGCTTGTGAAAATCTATTCATTTTAAAAGCTGTTAACGTTACAAATTACAATAAGCAAATTCCTCACAATGTGAATATATGATCATAGATTAAATAAAATTAAGTTTTTACAATCAGTCACCGTACATAACTCTATTTGTAAGAAGTAATAATATATCGATTATTACTGTACAAGGATTTAAAGGCAAACTGGAAAGAAAACAAATCTATTGGATCTGCGGAATTTTGTAACCCTCCGTTGACAATCTCAGTATACATTTATACTTTGCAGCTACCAAGATAAGCTGTAATAATGCAAAAGATTTTACAACCAAATGTTAATTAAAGAATTTTTTTAACATTTTTCTTTCTTCAAAAACACATAATTTTTGAATTATTTAACATGCACTGAAATTATCCATTTTGAATGGAAAAAATGTAATCTTTGTAATGTACAAATTCCAGCCTTCTAATTTCTTAACCAAATTACTCATATCTATTATTTTCTATCAAAATTAGTATTTGATAGACTTCGATTATATAGTTACGTTTTTTTAATCTTCTTACGTACGTTAAAGGGTTAGTGGATTTGGAGTGACACTTGATGAAGTATCAAAACACATTTTATTGATCAGTAGTTTTCAAGACAGCTCCAAAATAACGTTTACAGTCGTCGAAGAACTAAGATAAACGCGCTGAAGCAATCAGCGACACAGTCTTCAGGCTATCAGGCTATAACGGTGGAGACAGCTTTGCGGAAAAGCACAGAGTAAAGCTCCCGACTCTACTCAGTCGTTCTCGGAACTCTACATCCTCTCGAGACTCTCCACGGTACAACACGCGATGCGCTCGACAATACACTGGAGTACAGCTCCCGACTCGGTTCAGTTGTTCCCGGAGCTCAGCACACTCTTAAGGTAAATCTCAACGCACTAATTCGCGATACACTAAGAGAGTCTCTCGATGCAATCGACGACCAACTCGGCACTAGAGTACGAGACACTCGCTCACTGACTGACTATCAACTCGATAGACTAGAAACTGACTGAGTATCAACTCGACAAGACTCCACGCTGACTCCCTCTCCGCGTGCCAGCAGAGTTTATATTAGCTTTTAGCTTGTGTTCGAGAAGCTAAACCAGTAAGAATTCGTTCCAGAAGGTTCTCCATCCGTCCATAGCATATCGCCAGTTTTGTCACCAAAAGAGTGATTTCTCGCCAAATATGGCAATCCTGCCTTCCCTTGACATTTTCTGGCAACCATACACCTGCTTTGCTTGGAAGCTATCTTACCGCGTCTCGACATTTCGTAACAATATTAACATTTCTTAATACTAAAGTTTTAAGATTTTTGACACATTTTTTATCGTTGTTTTGCTTCAATTTCAATGAAAAATTTTTCTCCATGAATTGATTTTTGATTACAGTACACAGTTTCTATCAAAATTAGTATCTAATAAACTTCGATATATTAGCGTTTCATAATAATACTAAATATTTAAGACTTTGACAAAAATTTTATCATTGTTTTGTTTCAATTTCAATGAAAAGGTTTTCTTCATCAATCGATGTTTGATTACAACACACAGTTTTATTTTGAATTTATTATGACAAATCGCGTGTTATAATAGTGCTGCTTCTAATAGTATACTAAGATACAAAAAAAAAGAAAAGAAAAGACTATTTTAGTAATTTTATCTACAAATGATACTTTATTGCGCATGAATTTACAGGGGATGTTGAAATGTGACAACGATAAACAGCTTTCCCCATATTAGTTTGCTCTTGGCCGTTTTTTCAGGGATCTGTGTCACTTTTCCAGACTGAGGTGAAATGATTCGAATAATGATGGAATGCTATTCGAAAGAAGGAACTCTTCTTCATGACAACTTAATTCTGAAAATAAAAAATTAGGACAACTCTTTTAACTGACATGATATATTACATATATATATATATATACATTTTACAAACATAACATCTAGTAAAAGTTCAGTGTAGAAGGGAAAATGTATTTATTTAGCTTATTAAATTAGAATGATCAACTTATAATGAATATAAAAGACCAGAAATGGTTTTAAAAAGTTAGTGTTATAGATTACAAAAATGAAGTACAGTGTTTTGCAAAAGGAAAGTCATGTAAATTATACGATAGCTGAAAATTTATATTTAAAAAATTATATCTTTTACTTGAATAATTTTTTAAGTCCGTAAGTTCTAATTATTCGTACTTATGTGTTCCTTAGTATAGGATCTATTCTGCTGAGAAAGATAACATTATAATTTATTTAGCAATTTTAGCGCGGTAAGTGAAATTAAGAATGTTCACCGCATTTTTATAGCATTCAAGATCGAAGGAAATTAAGAAGTGTTAGGATTTCTTAGCTTTAGTAAAATTAGTAAGATCTAGGCATAATCAAGTTAAATCCTAATCGAGGCAAAAATATCAAGTCTGAACTCAAGGCCTGCCGTAAAAAAGTTCTAAGGAAAACAATATGATATCAAATGTAGCAGTAAAATAACAAAAATATTATATAACAAATATAAAAAATAATCAACTGGATGAACTATAATTAATAAATCGTGACGTATATTTTATCAAGGATTTTTATTCTGCTTGCTGGTACTCTGAAGTAAAAAACATATTGCTTTAATTTAACAAAATTTGGAGGATAACAAAAGGTCTTTATGAAATTTCTGTAACATTTTCTATTTGTATTATAATTATATCGTATTTCTCATTCTACTTCATTTTGCATTACCGTATGGAATACAACTTCATCAACATTCTTTTTAGAAATATTTTACCTCTCATTTCAGAAGAATCGCCTAAAAATACCTTATTTTCTTTAAGTCTGTGACAAAGTATGGAAACCATTTTCTAAAATTCCATTAGCATTTCAAAGGAAATATAAGTTGTCTTCAAGATATATATTTAAACCTTCATTTAATCGAGCATTCATTCTATTTAATAATTATTGCCTTAAGTAACACTATTTTCGTCTGATTATTTTACATGAAATTAACTGCTGAAAAGGCTGAAAGAGTTACGAAGCAAGAGATATTTCCTTTTTAATTTGTCTATGAATCGAGCTATTAAACAAATCGTTCCAGGGTAAATAATCAGACGAGTCAACGTCTATAGCTAAGAGAAAATATGATAGCAATTATTCAAATACCTGAGATAGCTCACCAGTAACCTCCGTTGCCACCATTTCCCCCGCCTTTACCGCCTCCAGAACCTATTCCAGTTCCAGAGCCAATACCTGATCCATGTCCTATTCCAGATCCTTGTCCACCGCCATTTCCACCACCATGTCCTCCTCCACCACCACCACCTCCTCCTCCTCCTCCTCCTCCTCCTCCATTTCCGCCATGACCACCACCATTTCCTCCATTAAGGCTGGTGAGGCTAAGACCGATAATGGCTATTCCGCCACTTCCTCCTTTTCCATTTCCATTTCCATTTCCGCCACCTACAAGTAAAACAACCTTTAAATAGAACATTATATTTATTTAATAAATAAAATATGCTAACATGCGTAAATTTTCAGTTTTTACTGTAAGGAATTAAGAGGCTTGCTCTTAAAATATAATTTGCTAGTTTTATGTGGAAGACCGATAGCGTCATGTATCTGGATGTGGTCAGCCAAACAACTGCCTCCCATCGCTGCCGAAAATCCAGCAGGTGGGACAGACAGAGTATTTATGCAGACCAGAGTTGTCTGCAGAACTTTTGGTACGGCGTTTACGCCTGAGTTCGAATTTCGTTTTTAGGCAAGGTGGCTGATTCAATTTGTAGGGTGTTAAGAACACCTGCGTTTAAATGGATAATCCATGGTTTTTTCTCAACGTGTAAATATTTTGTACATAAAAGTCTTGTTTCTAGCTAATAAAGTTTTAAGTTTTTAATAACGTATGAATGGTATTAATAAATGGTTATTGATTAGGAACCTAAAGGAAGGATAATAATAAATGACATATAAATTAAAAAATTATATTTCTTACACATTAATATTTATAAATTGCTTGTAAGAAAAACACTTTGACTGAGGAACAAAATTTGAACAATATTTACACCTTTTCATTGTCTAGGACTTTTATTAGAAAGTATTTTTTGTTTTTAATCTTCTTGTAAGAATCGTCACAAGCTGAACCAATATTAATTTTACATGTCATCAAGCCTTTAACCTTAGATTCCTTCATCAAACCCCTGTCTTCAGTCCACGCGTTGTTCGTCAAAGAGAATACTCTCTCAACTGGTGCTGATGTCCCATGTAAACAGAAGGCATACTTAATAATCTTGATCAGACTGGGGGCTGCTATGTGATTCTTTTTAAAGTGACCAAACAGCCTGAGCCATTTTTCTTCTCGAAATAATCCCATCTCCGGTAGTCTCTTCTTCCTTCCACTGTTCCCAATTTGACTGCAAATACTCCTTAGCAAACACAACTCCGTCAAACAGCCGATCATTGCTTATTTTCATATCGGGTACATCAAAAAGACAGCTATTAATAATTTCAACAGAAGTTTCGGAGTTTTCATAATCAACGGCATTTGTGTTGGTCAAATTGACCCATGAAAATTGTTCAGCATTTCCAAAACTATTCGCCCATAGGTCCAAGTACACAATGCATCTTTTATAAAAGCCATGACATTCTTCTTTCACACTGGTACGACCTTGCTCGTCTAGATTTCTGAAGATGCTCTTTGCGTCCTAGGCTATACCTCAGTCGATGGAAATCATTGTTTTTTCCTGCTCCTTTCACACCATCGAAGTTAGTTATCTCCACAAGAGCCAACTACTTTGTTATTCAAATCGTTTAGCAACAAGACAGAGCATAAGTGATTTTTAAGTGTATGTGTTGCCAAGAAAGACGGAAACATGCGCTTATGTATCGACTTCAGATAGTTGAACCAAGTAACTAAGCCTGTTGATTTTCTAATGGAGAATATGACTGATCTAATAAAATTGGACAAGCGAATATTAAAGCTTGTTTAGATGTTTTGAAAGATTACTGGGAACTACCTTTAGAAGAAGAAGTCGGGATTTAACATCATTCAAGACACATTGTTCCCAATACCGTTGTAAGGTAATACCTTTCGGATTGAAAAATTCAGCTTATACTTTTCAGCGAGTGATGAATGATGCCTTAAAAGAACATAGTGGTTTTTGCAAAGCCTATATCGATGATGTAGTTGTCTTTTCACCAGACTGGAACTTACATTTCAAACATTTAGATGCTGTGCTAGCTATAGTAAGTGTTCTAAGATTTACGGTGAACGTAAAAATATGTGTTTTTACACGATCGCAGATAGGACATATAATAGGAGTTGGAAGATATCACCCTGATCCTGAAAAATTACGAGCCATCAAAACTATAGAAAGTCCTAAAACAAAGACTGCCCTAAAGAACGCATTAATCTTGTTTACGTGATTACATAAAGAATTATGCAAAAATAGCTCGCCCATTGACGGAGCTTGCGAAAATGAAAATTCCTGAGATAATTCCATGGACTGATGTTGAGGAACCAACATTTCAAGATCTAAAACGTCGACTGTGTGAAGCACCAGAACTTTACACGCCAGACCCGAAGAAAACCTTACACCATACAGTGTGATGCTAGTTCATATGTTGTTGGTGCTTGCTCGTCACAACGAAACAGCAATGGCAATTTGCATCCTAACAGCTTTTCCAGTCAAAAGCTTTCGAAAACTCAGCAAAACTGGTCAACTATTTAACGTGATGCTTATGTCGTTATACGGTCATTAAAAAGGTTCGAGTGTTGGGTGTTTGGATCGAATATCGAGCTGATCACAGATCATAATCCATTATTATATTTGCAAAAGTCGGCACCTTATTCTGCCAGATTACAGAGATGGGCAATGGCATTTCAACGTTAAAATATTCATTAAAAATAGCCGATAGTCTTTCAGGACTAGCGGGTGAATGAAATACGTGTGAATTAAGTATGAACTGATATGTTTCAAATTTTGCATTAATTATTTTTCTTTTGTCCCAGAATTGTACGAGAGCTACTTTCCATCTGTTTTGAAAACATTTAGTGGTTTTTCATTCAATGTTTTTTTATGCTATTGTGTTTTTAAATAGTATTGCATATCTGTTTTATTACAGAACTCGGATATTGTATCAAGGCGTCTGTTCATCTGTTGTGAAATGAATGTTTATTGCACTTATTTCAAAGTATGTTACTACATCATATATACATTTCGTATATTTTGAATTTTTTTGGTTTAAAAAAGAATGTAATGCGATATTAGGCAAATATTGGTATTACATTTGTAAAAGTTTATATATGTCATTTAAGTGCTTAATTGTTTATTTCAACGTGAGACAATTTAAATATTAATAAGTATATTAATTGTTAAGTATTGTTTTATGAAGTATGCAATTTAAGTGGCGAACTCATTTGTTGGTTCAGTTTACAGATTCTGCTTTGCTTTAGAGTAGCACAATCTTATCGGGGGATCATGTATCTGGATGCGGTCAGCCAATCAGCTGCCTTTCATTGCGTCCAGGAGGTGAGACAGATACAGTGTTTATGCAGACGAGAGTAGTCTGTAGAGCTTTTGGTAGAGTGTTTACGCCTGAGTTCGAATTTCGTTTTTAGCCAGGGCGGCTGATTCAGTTTGCAGGGTGTTAAGAACATTTGAGTTTAAAAAGATAATCCATGCGTATTTTCTTAAATCATACTCTACCAGCATGTAAGTATTTTGTACATAAAAGTCGTGTTTCTGGATAATAAAGTTCTAAGTTTTCAATAACGTCTTGTGTCACGTCTTTGCCATCCCGACAAACACGACAGATAGCATAGTACTTTTAAAATCATTTTGTTTTAGATGAGACATATTTATACCAGGTATACAATAAACATTATAGAATGCATTTTCGAGAAATTAGCAGCTGATGAGACTTTTAAGACTTATGCTATTTTAGCCTTTTTCGTATTGTCCAAGCAAACTCTTTTTTATGTAATGTTGGGTGAAATTTTTAAAAAGGAATACTCAGTTTTGGGGAGTGTAGACTGAAATGCTTATTATTTTCAATATTTGAATATATGCTTCTTTTGAAACAGAAAAATAGTATAAAACTATTTTTTCGTGAGATGAGTATTTTCAATAATTTTAGCTCTCTGTAAATAGCTTCAGGGAAAATTAAGAAATATTCTTGATATTCATTACGGCATAAATACATATACTCTTTATTTAATGTGATTATTTAAGCAATACTTACCATATCCACCATTTCCTCCTCCTCCGTTGCCTCCGTAGCCCCCTCCTCCTCCGTTGCCTCCGTATCCTCCTCCGCCTCCGTTGCCTCCTCCGTTACCGCCGTATCCTCCTCCTCCGCCTCCGTTGCCTCCTCCGTTACCGCCGTATCCTCCTCCTCCTCCTCCTCCGTTACCACCGTATCCTCCTCCTCCTCCTCCGTTACCGCCGTATCCTCCTCCTCCTCCATTACCTCCGCCAGTAGCTTTAATGGGTATTGCAAGGAAGATAGGGCCTCCATTTCCACCATTACCTCCTCCGTGGCCACCGCCGCCACCTCCACCTCCACCATTACCCCCTCCGTAACCTGCGCCTCCACCTCCACCATTACCTCCTCCGTAGCCTCCACCATTTCCTCCTCCGTGGTTAAATCCTTCAGAGACAGTGAGAATCAAGCAGCTCAGTATTGTGAACGAAGCCCATTTCTGAAAAACGAAAATTAAATTAAGCATCTTTCTTTTTTATCATTACTTTATTTGCATAAAATCATGTAATGTGTTTTTATGAGTCTCCACTTTGTTTCTACGGGATTCAGCATTACTCTTAATTAGCAATGTCGTAAAATAAGTTTAGTCATATAATGATAAGTTCATAAATCATATAATGATGTTTCTTTTTATTACATCTTATCATACAGTAAACATTCTTGAATTTCTCCAAAATAATATTAAAATCATCGCGATTCATTCAAATTAAGTTATAAGCAAAACATAAATATAACTGAATAGCAAACTAAATAGTTTAACAACAAAATATCGTGTGAAATAATATGAATTACTAATCTCTCATCCAAAGAACAGGAATTATATATCAGTATATAGAACATATTTCTTATGTTATATATGAAAACTAGTGACGGATTTGAAACCTTGTTTAACACTTAGAAGTTTAATAAGATGAGAGGTATACATAAAACAACAGAACGATTTTAGCTTAAGACGCAAATGAAAGAGAAGAAACAATAATTTCGGCAAAGTATAATTTTCAAGGAAAACTCGATGATGCAGTTACGTTACGGTTGGACTGAAAAACGTTTTTTGTCCCTTATTCAGTAACTCAGCGGGTATTTCAAAACTTTCAATGCAAAAAGTGTAAGTACCAGTATTTGGTTTTCCTTTATTCAGCAGAAATAAAAATACGCTTTAATCAAGCATTTATAAAACTGTAAGGTTAATCCTAAGTTTTTAATAGTTATCTTTAGTTTAAGCTACTTTCCTGTCCCTACTAATTTCAGCTTACAATATCCTACTAGAATGTGTTTTTAGAATCGCGTTTAATGCAAATGAGTAAGATTAGCCGAAGTTTCTCTGACTTCGAAAGAGAGCCTCAGAGTTTATGACTAGCGCGTTTGCCTTTTGGCTACGACTCTCTAAGCTGTTACTATGCTTGGTTGTATTACAGGCCCTTGATAGCTTCGCTAGCTTATTCGATATTTAGGGGTCAACTACTTAGCATTTTGATAGCTTCGGCTATATCCTTTTCGTTAAGCATTAATTAAGTCTTAGTTCTTATTATTTTGAGTTCAAGCCCAAGTGGAGGCTTTGTTGTACGCCCTGAGAAAGGAGCCGATTGTTTAACTCTTTCTTTGAGAAATAAAAGGTAATGAAACCTTCCTGAGTTTACGTCTCTGTTCCTGAACTAAAGTGATTATTCGCTTAACTGTTCATGAGGTTCCTACACACTTAGCTGTTAGATAAAAGGAGGGAATTCCACAAAACCATTATAATAGTTTAAAGTTATATTATTTACTTTGGGATATTTGTTTTAAGAATTTATCATTCATGAATTCTCATTAGTCACAAAATGTCGCTATTGTTGGTTAAGAAACTGCTGCATACAAGATCCGACGGCTCTGACGCCTATATCAAGTAACCCAATCACCTAAGTCATTTACGAATATAAATCGGCTATTATGTTACAATTGTGTTTCTGAAAATAAAGTGCAAATCTCTTGATGTTCACTTGACATTCGAGCTTTACATAAATAGCGATAAAATATAACGGTGATTATTTCTATATCTGTTTGTCTTCTGCCTTCTCAGATACAAATGGTGCTAGTGTGACTAGTTTTTGATCTGTTTTGTTATGTAGTCACTAAGATGATCATCTCCTACTCTGATTAATCCTACGATCACACTTGTGAGAAAAAAACCCTTTAAAAATGCTCTTTTCCATTCTAGTTGCTTTCAGTTTAACCGAGTGTTATTGTTAATTTGCTTTGTGTGTCAACTGTAACTGTAATGACACTCTTTTCGATTAGTAGTCCGTAGTACAAAACATTTTTTCAGCGGAACAGACAAGTCATTCGAGAAAATGGAAGAGTTGCTTTTCCTATGGATTGTCAGCAGGACATAATCTATAAATAATTTAATCTATAAATAATTTGTAGTAACGAAGTGCCGCAGAAATGGAACTGTATGCGTAGCATTATGAGAAAACACGGTTAAGGCTATCTGTCTAAAGAAAGAATGCCTTCGTGGAGGTCTTTCTAAGTATAACTGTCTTGTTTTCACGACAAGGAGAAGACTTCGATAACGTCATTGCAAGTCTATTCGGCGGGGTGAGACCCGGAACCAACTACTACTATTTGATCTTATCTACATGTCCATTAGTGTTCTCGTCTGGAATACAGTTTAGTTGTTAAATAACTGAAAGGAACAGAGGTACTTCTATAATAACTATCAGAAATAAAATAAACGTCTTCCACCATTTCTAGAGTTCTAAAAGTTCTTTCCTTTTTAAGACATTCTCTTAACCCTTTAACGATCGCATACTTTTCAAGGAAACGATAAAAAAAGTGCCTACTTATTTTTTTTTTAAAAGAATTGTTTAAAAATAAGTGAATGAATGTTTGGAATTTTTCTTAAATTCGAAATCAAGAAAATTTAGTTTTCCAGAAAAAAATGATAATCAGGATTAAGAATAGATTTTTTTTTAAATCTTTTTGCGGTGTTTCTTTTAAACACTTCAGGCAGGATGTATCGGGGGCATGAGAAATGAGGGCTACGAAACCTCACCCCGTAATTTTGATGGGAGTGTGAAGGAAGGGGTTTTACATTTAACATCCTCCATTATATAAATTTCATTAAAAATATCTTTTAAAGCATTTTATGTCGAGGTAGATGGTAGTGCAAAATGACCCTAAAGTATTTACTTATTATGCACGTTTTATATTTACTATAGTTTTTTAATATTTATTTATTACGTACATTTTATATTAACTCCAGTTTTTAGCATTTGCTTATAACGTACATTTTATATTTACTCCAATTTCTGCAAGTTTATTGCATAAAATCTCAAGAACATAAGGACGTATATTCAGAATCATATCTATATATCTGCAGAAGCTGCTTAAAGGAAAGAAAATTATTACAGAGAATTATTACGGAGTTTTAAAAAACAAATGATTAGTTTTTAAGTCGAACTAACTGACATTAGACGCTTCCATTACTGGAAAACTGAAAATTAGTCATGACAAAGTGAATAATGAATAATGAAATTTAATAACTTATTTGAAAACAAACACCAATTAGATTTCTGGTGTCTGCATGGATTGGGTGCATGATTTTTTTTTTTTTTTACTTTCTGCTCTATTCTCGTCAATAGCAGCCTATTTTCCTTAGACTATTTTCCAAGAAGGTTCATCTTCCAAGACAGATAGCTGTCGAGTGTTTGGCTGTGACTGAATAATCAATCAGAAACTAATTACGACAGAACTAATTGATCAGAAATTAATTAATTCTATAGGGACTTCCAGATGTTAGCTTCTCTCTTATTCATTGTGTTATCCAAAAAGAAAAATGTAACATTTCATTTATCTGTTTTATTACTAGCTGAGCTTATTACATTATTAATCTACTAGTTTAATGTAATTTTTTCGTAAAAGAAAAGAGCCAAATATGTTTTTGAAAATAACTAGATGTTGCGTTAAAACCGTTTCTCTGTCTTACTCTCCACATCTCAGGAAAAGTGAGAAAATAAAGCAAGACTGAAAACTCACCTTAAATCCTGCCATGATGCTTCGATGAGAAGTATGTCCATCGATGGTACCTCAGATGCTTTTATACAGTTATTCTAGGGGGGAAATCAGGTTAATTAGACGAAGATCAATCTCTTTCTTTTTATCTTGACAACCAAAACGTTGTCTAATGAAACGGAAAAGTGAAAAAAGTGAAAGTTTAACGGAAAATACCTACGAGAGTAATTACCTGTTTTGAAGAAATTTATCATGTTTGTATTCGGCCTTTCGTTTGTTTGCTTATAACACCATTATCAGAACAAAAAAAATGTATTACAGAATTTCCCGTTATGATTTATCTTAAAACGCTGATAAAATATTTGACATCATAATAAATCAATAAATTTTCGTAACAAAAGAAAATTTTTATTTTTCTATGTATCGTTTAGTTTAGCTGATTTGATTACGGCAAAGCATTCGTGGGCTCCCTGAGTAAGGGAAAAACTGGCTTTTATCCACGTTATACCTACGAAAAACTGCGATATACATACGAAACATGCAGGAATCGAACCAAGGTCGAACTACTAGTGTTCATCGACTTTTCCGCTAGTCCGCTGGTGGGTTTCCTACGTCTCAATAGGCTCGCTGGAACTTAATGGCAATAATGTGTTTTCACGGCATACATGTGCGGTTTTGCCAGCTTCGTCAAATATTACTGTATCCCATTCGTTACCTATTGATCTAAATTTATTTCTGCACTTGAAACTCATTTTGCCGCAAAATTTATAGTCTTACTTGAATAATTAAAACAATGTACCTCTTTAGAGTACTTTTGACGTTAAAAACGTTCACAATCTAGTCTTTCTATTTTTTGCCTTGCAAAACACGATATTTTGTTTGTATTAGGTCTTGGCGCCATTTTATCATCCATGCGAGAAACTGTGTGTTCTCTGTTGTGCTGCCATTCAACATGACATAAGATTTTTATTTATTTTTTTAATTAGACCTGCTCATTGCCAGACTGGCTGAGCTATTAAAGAGCAATGCGTGCAGTTCTAAGCAATTTATGTCGTTAGATTTTTTAGTTGATAATTTACACGATTATTGAAATCGCAAAATTTTTTAATTGTTTAAATATTTATATTAATGGTTCTAAACCCATATACTTCACATCACGACACTAAATACTAATTTGCGCTCAGACTAACAAAGTTTGTCCCTGCCTTCATCTTACCCATTAGCAGTATAATCGCTGAACACCAGTAATTTGGTCTGAATTCGAATTCCTTAGAATAGGCTTCTGAATGAAAGCTTTCGTGGATTTTTTTCTGTAACGCGAATACAAGCCAGTTTCATTTAAAACTATTTCCGCGAAGTAATACTTCACCATAATCTAATCTAACCCATTTTTGGCTCATATTAAGATTTCACGTGAAGGATCAGATTATATTACAGATGAGGTTATAAGATTTAGCATAATGTTATAGATCGTACTTCAGAGCTAAAGCAACTGTTGTACCGCAAAATTTACTTGCTTTCAAGACGGCTATGGTACAGGTGTCGTACCAAGTTTTCTGTTCCCCATTTAGAGTAACTGCCTTTCTTTAGAATCTCTAGGGGGTCCAGTTCCCTCGTCAGAGCAGCTGCTGGCTATGCATTGTTTAACGTTATTATCTGGTTGGCGACATTTTGGCGAAGACCGTACGTTTCGTCTCCCGCCAATGTACTTGAAAATAAAACAGATGATATCTCTCTTTCAAACATTAGAGGTTTTTCTCGTGATTTCTGTGTAACTCGCGCTCTTATTCAGTTTTTATAATGGCTCCTCGTTTCAGAGGTCTCAATCAGAACGAAATTAATACTTGCTA
>KK114031.1:9747-27552 GCA_000611955.2 Stegodyphus mimosarum | reverse complement strand
AAGGATCCCAATTTCTCAGCGTCTTATAATGTAGTTAAAGAAATGAGTGGCACTATCAGAGACAAAGGCCATAAATTATTTATGGACAATTTCTTTTCCTCGTCAGAACTTTTCGTTTATTTATTAAATGAAAATAAAATAAATTCATGTGGAACTATTCGTCCGAATAGGAAGCATTTCCCAAAAGATGTAAGCAGAGGAAAATTGAATAGAGGAGAAACCACTGTGCGTTTCACAAATGGGATGACAGCTCTACGCTGGAAAGATAAGCGTGACGTTTTCATGCTGTCAAATATGCACAATCCAATGGTTATAGCCGATGATCAGACAAAACCTGATATCATAACATGTTACAACAAAAATATGGGCTATGTTGATTTAAGCGATCGCATGGCCAATAGTTATACTTTTGGCAGAAGAACTTTGAAGTGGACGAAGAAACTATTTTTTCATCTACTTGACTTAACAGTGCTAAACGCGTACATTCTAAGTAAAATAAGCAATATCGAAAAGAATCACAAAGTTTTTCGAATGAATTTGATTAGAGAACTGATTCATTATTCTGATCTTCAAGCTCATACGCTGTCTCCTTCAAGTCGAAAAAAACAATGCAAGTATCTATGTTCCCATTTCCCTTTTGATACAAAGAAAAGACGAAGATGTGCTGTTTGTTCTGCAAAAGGTTTACAGCGGAGATCAACTGTCATATGTAAAGCATGTGATGTAGCACTCTGCATAAACTGTTTTGTAGCTTATCACACGTCATTTCAGGAAAACAGTTAAAAAAATAGCAATAGTTAATTAAATGAAGGCAACCTTCCTATAATAGCAAAAACAAAACAAAAAATTACTAATCTTACATCAGAAAACAAAATCAGAATTTAATAGGGCATGTCTCTATTAAAGGCCTTTTTATAAGGACCAAAAATTAAACAAAAAGAAACGACACTCAGATGATCACGACGAACATAACTTTGACTATACAGGGTGTTTATAAAGTCTCGGACCCATTATGATGTTTAATAACTCCTAAAATAATAAAGAGAGATTAAAAGTAATAACATAAACGGTTCGATAGACTCAAAAAGTTTCAGGACCCTTGTCAATGAACTTCCACGTGTGCCCTCCTTCGTCGCACGGAAAATATCAAGTCGGTATTCAATTGACTTCATTGGAAATGAAGTCGGACCTCCAAGGCTCAAAAATTTAGATACAAGAAAATCGCTTTGTAGGTATCTTTAGGCCCCTAAATGCGAGGTTCTGTGAATGCGGTTTAAAATTCCGTCGAGCCGTTCCCGAGATATTGGAATCTTCTCCATGTCTCCCATTATTCGTCATTAGTGTAGACTCGAATACACACACATTGAATGTAGGATCGGACCCCCCAGGTCGAAAAAATTGACATAGAAGGAAATCGCTTTGTAGGCCAATTCCATAACATTGCGATAGTTGCCAAAAACAAAAGAGAGAAAAACGCAATCAAATCGCTTTGTAGGCCAATTCCATAACATTGCGATAGTTGCCAAAATCAAAAGAGAGAAAAATGCAATTAATAAGCAGACGTTATTTAGAAAAGTACAGACATTTAGACTGGAAAGTGAAATTATCTGAAATTAACCACACGCGCAGACGATAGTTACAAAAGTAAATATATTCAAACCTGAAAAGGAAAATATATAAGTTATTCCATCAATAAATGCCATAAGTTTGTTTATATCTTCGTTATTTTATGAGTTATTAAACATCACAATGCGTCCGGGACTTTATAAACACCCTGTATATTGAATCACTGAATTTTCCATGTGTAAACAGCTCGGTTTTCCCCCCGGTGAATGAGCTATCTGAATAGTCCTTTTCGTAGTTTCCCCCCGTTAAAAACATGAATGTGAGCAAGTTCTTCTGTCAGAGTTCTTCACGAAACGTCATTCTTCAGCAAATAGTACTATTATACTCAATTAAATAATCCATCTGGCGTTTAAGCTTCTTCCCTTAAGTCAGTAAATATGGGATTCAGTTACATTGCTGCACTCAGTTGTTATGTAGATAAGACTATTGATTAGCTTCTTCCCTTAAGTCAGTAAATATGGGATTTAGTTACATCGCTGCACTCAGTTGTTATGTAGGTAAGACTATTGACGATTTCGTTTGGTAACAGACAGTTCAATATAGGTTCAATACAAGCGAATAAACAGGCTCCATAGGCTTTGCCCCCCCCCTATGTGTAACATGATTATAAAACGCTTTCTCTCCAAATGTCCTAATCTAAGGCTAAGGTTACATTAATTAATTCAGAAAAGCAACTCGAGGGCTATTTCTCTATGGGTAGAGATGTGATCATAGGAGACTTTCTAAGGGAAACTGTCTCGTATTCAAATTATACATTAAGAAAGCCCAGGTGGAACTACCAGTGATTTGACTGCTCCTTCACCTAGTGGATTCCTCCACGAAGGCATTGCTATTTTCAGACAACTTATAAAGTATTTTCTCCCTCCTTTCGGCATGCTTTCATGGTGTAACGATAAGCAGACTTGGCGCGTATTTCGAGTGATCCAGATTCGAGTCCCGGAGAAAGCACTGCTAATCTTTTCTTGTCTTCTGCTTCAAAAAATAACCTAATGACTCTACAGTGGCATAGCAGACTTGGCGCGTATTTCGAGCGATCCAGATTCGAATCCCGGAGAAAGCACTGTTCATTTTTCTTGTCTTCTGCTTCAAAAACTAACCTAATGACTCTACAGTGGCGCACGAACTAAAGGGTAGTGGATGTTCACACGAACTAAAGGGTGGTGGATGATGATTCTTCACCACCACGATTTGGCGATTGGGTTCCCTAATCCCCTGTCGCCCTCTAAAAGGGGGAGTATATCAGGTATTTTCTCCCTTCTTCCAGCATGACTTCGCGGTGTAATGGTCATCATACTCGGCGTGCATTTCGAGAGGTTCGGGTTCGAGTCCCGAGGAAGGCATTGTTCATTTTTCCAGCATCAAAATAACCTAATGACTAAAAATTAATCTTAGCTTGCTTTGTCAAAATCGAGTAAGCAATAAGCATTTCTTTGTTATAATAAACCCCATAAATAAATAAAAATGTTTTTCACCTGCCTAATAACATTCACTGCCAGATGCATATATTTTTATGTTATGTTTCAAATTTCAGAGATCTTGTGCTCTGTTCGAGATTTAATGTTTCTAAAGCTCCTTTTACAAAGTAGGCAAAACTACTTTTTTAGGGCCACTTGAGGCTTAAATCTAATAAGATGTTACTTTGGCCTTTCTTGCTGCCGAGATAGATCATAAAACTGTTCAGCAGTGTTAACTGCGTTCAAACTTCTACTATTATGCATGCAATTTTCTCTCATTTATCCTTTTGTGATTTTCATTCATTGTTAAGTAAATAAAATGGAAAAATCCATATGTAACAAGCCTGTTCTCCGAGATTTGATTGACCTGATTTGATTCGTTCACTGGATTACACAAAAGCACTCGACAGCTATCTGTATAAGAGGAGGGATGCCTTCATCGAGGACTTGCTGAGTAAAGCTGGCTTATAGCGACGTTACGACAAAAACCATGAAAAGCCAACCTGTTCGCTGTGATTCGAACCCGAGAAAACTACCAGTGTTCAGCCAATTTAGCGCTTGCCGCTGGTAGGCCCGTAAAAAATAGATTAAGAAAAATTATTGAAATAACTGATTTAATTTGCTAACCTATGTTTATCACTTGGCAGTACGTAAATTAGACAATTTAGGTGATTGTTTGTGAATAAACTATATTGTAGTTTTCTCCAATGTTTCATATTACGGTTTTACATGGAATTTTCAATGTTTCATTTTACAGTTTCACATGGAATTACAACACTTTGAAGTTATTTCTCATGCATTTATTTTGCTCCATTCATCATTCTTATTCTTCGCACATTAACAAAAAGATATACAAGAGGATACTTTATGAAAAATTTGTCAGAAACAATTTTCTTAATTTTGCTTTGAAAATATTCCTGGGTAATTGTTTTGATCACTTAAAGAAATTTAAAAAACATATTTCCTACACTGTAAGTGTCAACACCCTTTTGAAAGTATGAAAAATTAATCTTTTTTAAATAAATTAGAAAATTTGTTATGTAGAACATATGTATATCCATTTCATTTAAAATCAAAGAAAAATCAAACTTTGGATATAACGATGGTTTTGAAAGAAATCCGCCTATGAAAGAAAATTGACTTAGAATTCTTTATAAACATTTAAAACTGTTCTGAAAAGTACTTTTGATAAATTTATATTTTCTAAAATTTTAAATCGTACCTTAAAATTCTCTTCAACAAATATTAAAAAGACGCCTAAAAGTGCTTTCTCTCTCTCTTTCTTTCAACGGATACCACGAAAATGCAAAGATTTAAGAAATTATCTCATCAGACTTCACTTCACACTGCAGATATAAAATGGATTGCTTATACGGGTATTCGGAGAATTTTTTCCCTATTAACGTAAACAAAATCCAGTTTTATAAAGAAATTCTGTCTACAGATATACCTACCTCCTCTGCCCGATAGTCCAAAGTAATATTTGTTAAAGTTAAATAATCAAACACAACTAATATATTTCTGATTTTCTTTTTTATATTACAATAACGGAATTATTAAAAAAAACCCCCCAGTTTTAAAGCTTTATTATTGCTATAAGTTGATCTCAAAATATAATAGTAATGAATTATATTCTAATCATCTAATAGTAATTAATTTTATTAATGAATTCATTATTATTATTTCATTACATTATTCATTACTGTTATTTTATTAATGAAAATAAATTATCAAATATTGCATTCCGACCTGCAGACATATAAAGCTAGATCAAATTTGTTATATTTTGTCATATTCTGTGTTCTCTTTTCTTAATTTCTAGTAAAAACAAAGGCAAAAAATTCACAAATTATTGCCGAGATTGATCAGAAAAAGTAAAACATTTTATACATTTTGCTCTTAATAAATAACTGTAGTTTAGTTTAAATTAAATCAAAATAAATCTCGAAAAAGTCGCAAATATAGTAACCTATTCTAGACTATTGTCCAGCGTGCGACAAACATGTAAATTTTACTGCATGTATGGAGGGGACAAATGGCCACCCTAACGACTTTTCTCATTAGGGAACAGTAAAGGAGGGGGAAAAACTGTTTTGGATCGCGCCGTCCTAAAGGTTATATTATGAGAATTTTAGCCCGGTTTTAGAAGGTTAATTAAGGTAAAACACACGACGAATGTTTGCTTAGCTTCATTCTAACCGCCATTTCTGCTACTGATTAGATGTCTTTCCTATTGATGACAGAGAATTTCCCTTGTACACTAGGAAGTGCAGTTGTCTCCCATCTATTCGTTTAGCTTTCTAACGCCATTAACAGTGAAAGAAATTACTTATATGCCAAACTACAGCCTAAAGCCGAGGTGAGAGACCACACTGCAATTTTGAATAAACTTTAAGGTGTTTAAAAAGCCACATGTTGTACGGGCGTTACTGTCAAACATGACTGCGAAATTGTTTATAGTCCTGTTTAAAGTCGTAACCTTTATAATCTGGTGTAATCCAGTGGATCCAGTGGATAAACACTGATATTCTGCCCGATTTCCTCATTTACTTATCAACTGCCTTAAAATGTTCAAGCATCCCATCCCTTAAACGAATAGCCCTTATGTGCTTTGTCGTAATCTTTCTTATAATCTGGTGTAATCCAGATGGATGCATTGTAATAAATTTCCAACAATCAAATGGTCGGAGATGCAGATGAGCAAATATAACCAAAATAAATAAACAAATGCATGGATGGATAAAAAGAATCGGAGATAAAATACAGTGAATAAGATAGAGTAACATATAACATAATGAACATGGCATGTAAGACACAGCGAGACAATTTATTTACAAAGATACAAACAGATGACAAGATGGGGATCTTGTTGAAATATAACACAGAAGGGTAATTTTAGAAAATGTGTGTGTACAACATAGTTCGATTGCACAATACAGAAAGATACTCAAAATAACAAAACAAACTCGAAGTGGTAAAACCTCTCTCAGAGAATATTCTATGAATAGCATGATGCAAATAAATAAGCAGAGAAATGCAAAAAAACATGTAGCATTTAAAAAAAAAATATGAGAAAAGAATATAATTAATGAAAACATTAAACAATGCAAAACAGAATTCAGTAGTGAAACAACCTAATAGATATTACACAGCAAATGATTAAATACTAATCAATAGACAGATTTAGGAAAACAAGTTCAAGAGAGTGGCAAAGAATCGAAGGTGATATTGCTAGTGACTGCTTGCAGGAAGTATTTAATCCAAAATGTTGGAAATAGAACTGGTTTATGTCTACACGTTCTCGTACGAATTTAAGAATAAAAGCATTTTTAAATGTATTGTCTGCCCATGCTGTTACATTCGTATCCGCAGGTTTGCAGAGATTGTGTTTGGCGGTATTTGGACAACTGAAGAGATAGTGGTCGGAATCTCCGACCGTTTCATAAGCATACTAATCAATATCACTTAGGCAGAACCGATACCAGTATCTCATAAATGGACTATGACTAATTAAATACTGAGCGAATTGCGAAGAGCCACTGATTACTGGCTTCTAATTTTAATAAAAAATTTGTGTAATCTTCTTCCTTTTGTTTCAGTGTCCCTAAAACGCTGCTATTGTTTGACGAGTACTTCACCCAATATGGCTTTTAGGTTCGAGTCTGGAAGTTGCCCATCTAGGTACCTGCGTGAGTCTCGATAGCTGCTCTTTTCGCAATGATGTCAGTATTTTCATATCCAGTGATTCTTCTGTGAGGTGGAACCCAATGAAGTTTCCACATAAAGCTGACTGGCATGCCAATGAGTTGTCTCTGGATCTTCCTTGAGAGGCTACTTCTGCTTCTTTCGTCCAACTGGTTAGCATGATGGCTTGCGGACTAGAAGCAAAGTCTGTGTAAATGTTTCGGTAGCGGCTTAAGAAAAATCTAATGCGGCCCTGAAGGCTGAGAGTTCAGCCTGAAAGATCGAATTCTTGATATTGAATATTCTTTTCTTCTTAACACAGTAGCCACTACTCGCCTCTTTCTCTCCTTTAGATCCATAAGTATGGATTTCCTTGGTACCCAGTGTGATTGCAGGGCTGTAGATGATACTTATGTCAAATTCGGTAGGATGGTATGGAAGACTGGGTAAAATCTGCTTATACCAAGCAAATGAGAGTGTTCCATGCTGTGGCGTTTTCCCTTAATACTCGATTTGGAGTGCTTTCAAATTATACGATCAAGTGCAGCAGTGGAATTCCTGAAAGTGCATAAAGTGCGCTTGTCGAGGATGTTGGGTATCCCCGGAAGATGCTTAGAAGAAAGGGTCTTTGTACAGAGAATAATAAGTTCCTCATTTTATAGTGATATTAGAAGGTATTTTCTCTCTCGTTTTTCCACATGCTTTCCTGGAGTAAGTGGAAGCACGCTGAACGCATATTCGGGAGGTTCGGATTTCGAATCCCGGCGAGGACATTGTCAGTTTCTTCAGTTTATTGATATCGAAAAAATTCTAAATTGTTCTACATATTTATGCCTCCATTAAGTGCAATATGCTCCATTTCAGTAAGATATCAAACTTTCAGCGTCGTCCAGTATACAGCCCAGGTAGGCGTAGCTGTCTTCATCGATCTAGAGATCTTGTGCAGTTTACTTTTAAGAACTTTATGGGGAAAATCACTGAAAGTTTCTCATCTACGATGGCACCCAAATAGTCAACTTGTCTGATTGTTTGTAAATTCTTGCCTTGTAGATTGACGCTGGGAGGTCGCTTCTGCTTTTTACCAGGGCACTGCTTTTTTTAGGCATGTGATATTACTAGCTTGTGCTCGTTAGCCGTCTTAGAATTTCTGTTCAATGCTGACTGAACGCTGTTCTCGTAAGTGTTGCGGAAGTGCCCTCTGCCCACGAGCATGAGCCGGCGAAATTATTTGAGCATGAATATAATGAGAACTTAGTTTATAAATGCGGCGAATTTTAATTATTAGAATGCAACAGAGCAAGTTTTTTGCTGAAGTGAAGTTGCAAAACAGCCTTTTGTTATTATTTTTATATAATCAATAAATAATTACTATAAACTTTATAAAAATATTTTTATAAAATTTTATAGCGAAATCTTTTACATTTTTATTGCGCTTTGAAATAAAATTGTATTAATTTTACAGGCGGTTTTATATAAAAGGTGAAAGCATTTTAACTCTGCGTCGTACTTACAAAATTTGACACATTGCAGTAAATTTTGGAAACACTTTCAAATCTTTAATTTATTAGACATGAGTATTACCGCAGTGTTGTTTATCAAGAAAATTAAAATATATACACCTGAAAGGGAGATATATAATGCCTTACATATCTATTAGGTTTCCTAAGCATTTGTTAAAATATTCTCTGTTTCTCTATACAGCTACTACTACGCTTAACAAAAAATTTCTTCCTATTGGTTTTTACGTATTGTTATCGTAAACACGTCTCATTTTAACTACTATTATTTATTTTGGACATTCTTTCAAGGAAAGCAAGTTAACTGTGCAATATTTTCAAATTTTTTCCTCCTCCTATATCACATGCCTTCCAGTTTCACTGTTAAAACATATACGAAATACATGTTCAAAGAGCAAACTCTTTCTAAAACACATAATCTTATTCAATTCCGTTAACGTATAATCTTATTAAAATATTAAATATTATACATATATATCTATCTTTGTTATGTGCGTACGGGTTCGTATTAGATTGACTGTAGAACAGATGACAGCTTGATAAAATTTATTTCTAACAAAAGAAACACTTTACAGTTCTGGAACTTTCAACAAAAGTACTCGTACAGTCTTCGCAGTATCACAATCAATAGTTACACTTAAAGTTATATAGAACGCTAAAGACAATGCAATGCAAAGCGCATCTAAAGAGCGAAGCTCACACGGTGATATGTCAATGCTTCGAACTCACGCTGAACTAAATAATTACTGACAAACTGATGCTCTGTCTGGTCTTATGTAGTTCCCTCCCCCGGGCCGCCGAGAAACACTTCTCGAAATTACTGGAACGCATATGAGGGCCGGTTGCAGGTACATAAAGGAACAATTACAGTTATACGGGGACCGGACCAAACTGTCGCCGAAACCATCGCCAACTTCGTGATATCTCGCCAGGTTAGCGAGATTGCCATTTACTCGATGTTAAATAGACTTGCTCCTGTATTCTTTTTTTTTTTCTGGCGAAGCGTTGTCTCTTCAGATTTTCATATTACATTATACAGAACAATTTTAAATATAACTTCTTCACTAAAATTATTTACATGTACACAAATTCTTAACAATATATATATATAATAAATGTGAAAATTTTAAAACATTTAAATAATCGTCTGTTTATTAAAAAAAAGGCTTTGGCAAAAAGTTAGAAGTCTAAATATAAGTCACTTGCACTCGAGAAAAATAAAGTATTTATGATAATTTAAGGGTATATTTATTTCATGAAACTGTTTATTATCGCATTGATTCAAGTAGGTGACGAACTTACATAAAATGGTATCATATGAAATAAAGAAGATAAAATAGGCGATAAAGAAAATGCTTATGATAATTTCTTTGATGCTGTATAATTAGCTTAGGTAAAAAATAATGATAACTGTGAAATTGCTAGCTCTTCAACTTGTAACTACAGTTTTTATTTATTTTTTCAGAATGGCATATTTAGCGAAGGCTCATAAAACTAATTTTGTTCCGTTGATAGATGAGTTAGGTTTAATTATCCCACTTATTTCAAAAATTGATCAGTTATGTAGCATAATTGTCGAAGCTGAAAGGTGAAATGAAGAATTTGTCATTAAGTTTGTTGAATGCAATTATCGATGGGTGGAACGGGAGGAGAAAATCAATTTTAAAAGAGCGGAGTGTGAGGCAAAGCGGGAGAATGAGTTGTGAAATCTAAGTATTAGAAATTATGCTTAAGGAAACTGTTTTTTTTTCTAAACTTTCAGCAATAACAAGAGTAATCATTTATTAAAGTTGATAACGCGTAACAAAGAAAAAAGCAATTTCAGCATTTATTTAAAGCTATGTCAAAGAACAGATGGGCAGAATGAATATGCCACTTCTATGAGGCTAACCCCGTTAGACATTGTGAATTTCTTATCGCATGCGCTTGCCCGTTTGGGAAACAGATACGACTATGTTAAAAATTTACTTTTTAAGCGTCTCAAACTGAATCCCAAACAGTTCAGACAAAATTTTATTTCGCATAAGAAAGAAATTTTCTCATTTTAGTGTGATTTCGTCTTTGAACTGACAACTTCTTTCAGGAATGTTTAGAAAGCTTAAGAGAAGAAAAATCCTCTGATGATCTAATAGAACTTACAGTTATTGATCAAATAAAATAAAAATTTTCAAATGATATGCGTACTCGTAGAAACTTAACCTAAAATTAAAAAAAATAAACGAATTTATAAAGATGTTAGAGAAATATGAAGCAGCGCGTTACAGTTTGAGAAAAGAACCAATAAAAGTACAAATTTGACTGTTAAATAAAGAATCGCTTCAAACCTTCAACTGGCTTGGCAGCGGTCCATTCGAGCGTCTCAATAAATAATCAAAATTTTCAAATATTTTAATTGTTATGATATTGGTCATAAATTTGTGGCTTGTAAAAATTTTTAAAAATTGTTATAAAATATTATAAATACCATTGACCATAAAGCAGATGCATACTCTCAGAAAGAAGTAAGCGGAACTTTTATTCATAGTTTCCCGAGGTATCTGCGTAAAATTCTTAAGAATATTGAGAAAGCGAACAAATGCATTATTAAACGCAGGAAGTGATATCACTATAATAAGCTCAAATTTTACACAGAAACTAGATCTTCTTCACTAAATCTAATAATATAATCTTAGTATGTAGTATTGATGGAAAAGATTCCTTTACTTGTCACACATTTATTGATAAATGTAGAGTTTCTAAATTTTATATTTTAAGTTATTTATATAATGATGTAGTTATCGGCATTCATGTCATTAATATGTTAAATATTTCCGTGATGGAAGAGGGAATACATGATTTAGGGAAGCATAATAATGTTCATGTGTATTAGGCTTAAATTATTAATTATAATCCTAAGAACCAAACTAATTCTTTTAATTCAGCAGTCTGAGGTAAAGCGCTGGTTGTTGATACCTTGAATTACGAGAGAATAAAAGTGATAAACCTTCACAGAGTTTCAAATTTGAAGAACACCATTTCTTCCTCATTTGTGAAAAACAAACTAAATCGATTTAAGTAAAGTTTGCAAAAGAATAACGCGCAAGCAAAAGCTAAAATAGCTTCTAAATGTTCAAGAACACCTAAAAGAACGGAAATTAGAGTGTAGGGCTTATTTTAATTTTCTAATATTTATTTTTATTTTGGAACAAACCTCTCCTTTACTTTCTCATTTTCCACCTATGTCCAGAATGAGTTTTTCGGATTACGTTTTACGTAAACGAGGTAGAAACAAGTGTTTAAGTTCAAATCTCGGTCACTTCACTAGAAGGGCCTAGTAGAGCGTTAGGGAGGGTGTGTCCTACCTTGCGGCCACGTTGTTGATAAAAGTTTAATCTTTCTATAATTCGGCCGTATTTGTTGCATGCCTACTAGTACTCACCGATGTTCTTAATAAGGGTCAGCTTCGTTAGTTATTTCTGTGCTAGTTTTATTTCAGTTGGTATTAGATTAGTCTATCAGATATTTTATCCCTCCTTTCTGCATGCCATCGTGGCGTAACGGTAGCACACTTGGCGCGTATTCGAGAGGTCCAGGTTCGAGTTTCTGCGAGAACATTGCACATTTTCCATGTCTCCTGCCTCCAAAAAACCATAACGTCTCTACAGCTTTCTTATTTTCTAGATTAAATTAAAGTCCAAATGGAGGGATATTGTAAGCCCGAACAGGGCCATCTGTTCATTATCTTGAATTGGAATAAAGGGTAAATTTAACTCGTCTTTGGACTGTTTCCTGAATAGAATTCTGCTATAAGTCACTAAACAGTTTTTTGATATTTTAGGTCTCAAGGACTACCAAATTAACCGGAATATTACAAGAGAAAACTCTGGAGTTGGAGTTCCAAAATCTGAAGAAATTCCAGTTCCAAATCCTCAAGAAAAGAACTTTTAATAGTGGTAAGGTACGACAAGAATGGCTCTTGATGATGAAGTACGACTAAGAGAAGAAAATGCTAGGACATTCAGTCCAGGAAATTTATGTAATGTTATATCATTCTGAATAATAATATGTGTATATTCCATATATCATCACAATATTTCCGTTTCAAAATTTAGCGAGTGCAACATACATAAATGACAATAACATTCAAATTTCCAAAAAAGTAAAGAGTCATAAGAAACATTATAACACATAAGGAAATTTGCGTTGCGGATAAATATTCAAATGTTATAAAACTGTAAATGGTCGAGCGTAAACGGATGGTTTCCGTAAAAATAAACTATTAAATGACCGGGTTTGTTTTAATTAAATAAAAAAATATTTATTTAGTACTTCTAAGAATACTGTTGACAATTTCAGTTATAAAATGAACGCTAGAAGATATATACGTGGCATTTGGTTTACAATAATTCATGAGAAATAAATAAAAATAAACCTGCCTTAATACAAGGAAATGGTCATTTTCGTAAACCAGTTTACTCAGTTTTCACCGTAATATAATCATTATGAACCGATAATCATACATCTGAAAAACAACACGTGCGGCTTAATTCATAACGTCTGAAATATAAAAATTTTCAATTAACCAGTAGTAAAATTTTCTTTTATATATAGGCTGGCAAATTTACGAACACTGATCAACACCAAGTTAAAATTTAGACTATCCATTTGCTTATAAAAATATATTTTTATTTTACATTTTTCAATGATTATTTCCCAATCAGTTAACAACGGGGGGACGATTAAGGATATCAATTTCGTTTCACTGTTCATCATATTAAAACAAATTACTTCAGTTCTTGATTACGTTTTCACTAGATAATTATTACTTATATGGTAGATGAAGTGACCTTTTGGGCAGAACTTTCTATTTCGCTCAATTAAGATTCACGAGAATTTCTGGAAACCGCATGTGTAAAAAAATAATGAAAAGGGAAATGAAGGTTGTAGACTGGAAGGACCTTTCCTTTTTTCGAACCATTAAGATGGACACAGCTCTCCGTGGTATTCATCTGCTTGATTCCCAGCCTGAAAAAAAAGGACTTGTCCTTTTGGCTTCTCGAATTCTATTATCAGCGACTAGAAATTCGAGCTCTGCTATATATATTTCTGAAAACAACGCGGAAACAAGGTCACCCCTGCCTTTTTAATTGCAGCTCAAAAGAATTTTATTCGATGCTCCTTCGTTTGAAAAAAAAAAAAAAAAAAACATTTAACGGTAAATTGCACTTCCCAAAGCGAAAATGAACGAAAGTCGCCAATTATTTCCTTTTTTTCTCATACGGTAAGTAAAGTCTTCCGTAGCAACGCATAGCTTAAACTCCTCTTTCTCATTTTAAATCCCATTCAAAACCCGCCAAGGGAATCTATTTGGGGAACACTGCCCAAGTAATTCGACCCTTTCGTCCTCCTAATGTTCATAAAAAACACTCCTTGATTCTTTCTGAGAAAATCCAAGCATCGAAAATAAATGCAGCTAAAGCATTTAACTGGAAAAAATAAATTCCCACTCCACTAGCCACAAACAATTTCAGTTAAATAAAATCCTTGATAGCAGTTAACTAAATATATAAACACAATTAATTTTTTTCTAAGCAACACTAACGATTTTTACTAGAAATAATAAGTTACTAGTAGAAACAACACTAACGATACGACTAATAGAAGAAATCAAAATTTTGCCTCCTGATATCACATATACTATCGTGCTAAACAAAGATACAAAAAATATTATTTGCATTTCTTGAATTTAGTAGAGAAGCAAAACAAAGGAAAATTATAAGAAACTACAGCAAGAAAATCAGCGACAGTTCAACGGAAAGAGGAAGAAGTCTCAGTGATGAAAAGTTAACGATTTAGCTACAACGCAAAGAACTCAGTTGCGTTCAGAAATAAAATTGTGACTGATGTTTCTTACTGTGACAAAGCAGTGAAGTCCAATGATTGTATGATTGCTGTGACGTCGTGAAAATTGACAATTATGAAAATTCTAAAGCAGTTTCTAAAGCAGTAAAGAAAATAGCAGTTGGTTACATAAGGCCATGGTCTGCAAGCCTATAATAGACAGATCCTATTTTCATTAACTGTGAAAGGTTAGTCTTTATTTTCTTCTTTTCCTCTTTTTCAGTTCTTAGTTTCACGTATAAAAGGAGCCGACAAAGACATCCCGTGTCCCATTGCATAAATGGTGAGTCTGAGTTAGATTTCTGTAACGATGACAATGCACATGGTTTAGATTTAGATAATGACAACGAGGACGATGAACATGTTCAGTAAAATACTATATAAGAAGGGAGGCTTTCTGGCGAAAGAATCGTCAAGATAGGCCAATACAGGAACATTAAAACATTCGAATAATCATCTGTCAATAAACTGCAATAGTATTTATTTTTAAATAATGTCTTTTTGAAATTGAAAATCATGAAAGTCAGAATTCTAAGCATATAACGGTCATTTGTATTAGTATTTTTAGGTCTTGGTGCAAAGTAAAGTATTTTTTTATAAATTCTTAAATATGTGTTTCTCGAAGTTTATGTATACATATAAAACCAAAAAAATTACTAAATTTTTATTAGTTTGATCAATACAGCCTGTCCTAAAAATAGAACAAAGGTATAATCCATTGCTAATCATTCTTACGTAGGTGAAATGGGAAAAGGCATCTTAAATATAGTCCAACGTTACATTTTTACAGATGATTGTTGGTTTTGCTGCGCAAATCTTTAGCCGACATCTTCTTTGTTTCTTTCTGTTTTTTTCACAATAACATTTTCATTTCGAATAGAAAATTTTTCATTAACATTTTGAACACCCAGTTTCCTGGAAGATGGATTTCTTGGAATAGAAAATCCAAAATAGGCAACTGTTATGCGCTTTCGAAAATCAAGCAAGCTTTTACTAATATCACTAAATAAGTGTTTGAGCTTCCATGAAGCAATAAATGCTGTCTCACGAGGAAAAGCCTTCGGAATATGATCGAACGTGGGTTCACATTTTACCCATTTGGGATTTATATCATATTCGTCATTGCTTAATCTAGAAGTCAAACAACAAAAATCAGCGTTATATTTGCAATTTTTTTACAGGACTAGTTTCGATGGTTTTACCTAACCATCATCCTTAACTGCCAAAGCGCAAAGAAACGAGATAAGATAGTGATTAGATAAGATAAGAATGGCTGGTCAGGAGTTAAGCTACTCGCGCCATCTATTAATGAAACGAGAAATAAAACATAATTTTCTTAAAGGCTGAAGGCAAAGATGGGTTGGAATTAGGATCGTTAACTAGAACAGAAAGATTTTTTTGAATGTGAAACGCCTCTACAAAATCCAATGGAAGATGTTTTCTGAATAATTTTGGCTTCAGAAAAATTGAAAGTGTGATTTTCGGACCAACAATGCAGGGCAACCGAGGACTTCTGTCTTTCCTTTTGTCTAACATATACCTTATGTTCTTTAACGCGAAATTTTAAGGCTCTCTTAGTTTGACCAATGTAAATTAAACCACACTGGCAGGGGATCCTATAAATACCCCAGGAATTCATATCCGGAAGGGGATCCTTGATTTTTTGGTAGGAGAATAAACGACCCAAAAGTTAAATTTCTGTAAAATACGTGCAATTTTATAGCTAAATGATAGAAAGAAAGGAATGACAACAGAATTCTTATAATCTCCTAAAACAAGAGTATGCCTTTTAGTGTGTCCAACACACGAGAGAAATACCCTACATACTTTTTTGCATTGGGGAAAGGTATTTTCCATTCCGTTTAAAAATATGAATATAATAGTAGCATTTTTATTTCTTCTTTAAATTTTCATTATTTTATTTATAAGCTCACACATATTAACTTTATTTTATAAGAATAAGATGCTTAATAATTTCTTATATGATCGATTTTTTGAATGATTGATCGAAATATATGGCTACGGACTGCATGAACTATCGATTTAACGCACTTTTTTAATGCAATTACATTTTTATTTTTAATTCTTTATTGCTCTTTCGCGCAAATATATTTCAAAATTTATACTTTAAATTATTTATTGTAATATAAAAAATGTAGTTAATTTGGTCATTATTGTTTAAATTTAAAATTAATCTAGTTCTTGATGATTGTGCCATTAATAAGTGAGACAATACCTGTCATCTATTGGTAAAGACAAAGTGACTCCATTCCTCTCCAACTGAACTGAAAGGATCACACTTGTTTTACCTCTTTGTTTCTGTGAACTTGCTGCTGCATGCATTTAGTTCTTAAAATTATTTGTCGGCTTGCAATTGTGTATCAACCATGAATAAAAGGATGATTATTTCAATCTCTTACAACTGCAAACTGCTTCTTCGGGACTTCGTGTAATTTCCATACTATGTTTCAATATCTGAACATCAACAAATCTTTCAGAAGATAATTTCTATAAATTTGCTCATACATTCAGATATACAGATAACGTTAATTACATTCAACAATGATAATCTTACTGAAATTAGCAACATCTACCCGATTACTTAAAACTAACCAAGACCAATAAGAATCAATTAATTTTAGATTACCTGGATCTAAGCATTTGTAATCTAAAAGAAATCAAACTTTTTTGATAAAAAAGGAGAATTCGATTTTTCTCCAATTAGACTTATGAACTGGAATGTCAGCATCTCTAAAAAAGTTATTGCAACTACAATTTTTAACGGTATAATTTAACGGTAAAATGTCGGTATTAAAAACGTATGCACCGAAATTGAACAAAAACAGCAAGAAATTCTTACTAAAATTTTACTAGAAAATAACATTCCAATTTACTTCATTAACAGTCAACTAAAAAAATCTGCAGAGGTCTACACACTATAAATTTTTTAAGGTGATGAATTTTGTATATGAAAGCTCAGAGAAGGATAAAGAAGGATTAATTAAAAGGATTTATGGTGTATTTTGCAAATATATATTTACTACTCAATTTTTCTTGACTGTACTTTTATTAACTGAAGGCCTACGGCTGTGTAAAGGAGGCATTCGAAATTTCCGGATGAACTGTAATAATTAAATAATTTGAAATGGTTCATCAGTTAATTTTGGATGAGCAGAAACACGGTGGGTCTCCTAGCAAGATAATTTCAAATGATATCTGATCTACCTCCTCTTGATGACGTTGCATCAGAATTTAATATTATTCCTCTTCGTTTTCTCTTTATGTACTTGTATGTGTTTTTATTGTGTTAGGGATTACTTTTGGTTTAAAAGCAGTGACTTGATGGGGTCTTTTTATTGGGAGTTCTAGGGATTGTAATGGTTTCATATTTCATTTCTATCCTGCCTTTGTGAGTTTGGTTCTAAGTTTTTTACTTTTTTATCTATAATTAATTAACGTTTCAGCAACATTTTGCTGAAAAATGATTTGGTTTTTTTAATCGTAAAAATGTTGTTAATGCTATATATATGTAAACCAATAATTCATAATAATTTATACTTTCAATATACCATCTCCAAGGAACAGAAATTCAATTTTAAACCACGAATTATGAAAAAAAATTAGTCAGAATTTGATATATATAT
>KL813403.1:0-10201 GCA_000611955.2 Stegodyphus mimosarum | reverse complement strand
TCTTCCCTCTCACTCAGCGTCGTCAATATCTGTACGTCCATTCTCAAACATGTTGCACCATTTTGCGATAGCTTAGCGTGACATTGCATTTTCACTATACACTTCATGCAACTGCCCATAAATTTCAGTGCAGTTGCAGCTTTTTGCACACAAAAAACGAATCACTGCGCGCATTTCCAATTTGGACGCTATTTGCAGCCGTCGAGACATGTTTGAGACTGATTATCAGAAAAACTAAACTTGCCTCGTGGAAGCCGCTACGTCACGAGATACAGGTGCATGTCTGAAGTGTTGCCGCAAAGTTTCATCAAAATAGCCTCTGACAGAAAATTTTTACGAAGGAGTGCAACTAACTTTCCGACTGACCTACGTATAAAAGTTTTTTTAATGAAACATCCCATGAGATTTGGCATTTGGTTGATTAACTAAAATATTTTGCCCAAGAGCATGCTTTCTTTTCTTTGAGATTTGTTTAAGTTCTTCATTGCTTGGTCTACCAGACTGTATTCTCTTTGCTCCTGTTCTTAAGCCTGCTCTAATTTTTATTCTGGACTGTGACGTTGGTTGTATTTTAATGTTACGGGTCTTTTTAAGATTTAGTTTATTGGCAAACAAAGATAGAACTTGTGCTGGCGTTGATATTTTGTCAAGATGCATATTCATTTTACAAACAGCATTTAACATACCTTCTGAATAGTTTTCATTTGCAATTTCAGCAAGTCTAGAAAAGTTCGCATTCAATTTTTTAATTTCTGAAGAAAATGCAGAATGTTTTCTCTCTGCACTAGATAAATCATGAGTCTGCTTTGATGCATTACCTTCTGTGATTTTAAATTTATCTGCCTGACTGTTTTGCAAATTAACATTTTCGGGAAGTGAGGCATCATCCGAGTCAGGAATTGATGACTTTTTAATACTTTTGAAAAATTCAGGTTTTGTATACCCCATTGCCAGATATGCAATTTCTTCAAAATCTTTCGGAAGCAGCTTAGGCAGATTTCTGAAATTTATATTCAATTTCATATGTACAGCCCACAGATGTTTGCAAAATTTTCCTTGAGTTCCAATTGCACAATCACACATCTCCATGTCCTGCAAAACAGTATAAAATGTCTTTTCATTTTCAGAAGATGACACATAATACATGTTTTCATCAATAGGGTGGACATCTAAGTCTTTAGCTTTTGTTTGCAATTTATAAGCCATACAAAGAGGTTTCGTGATACGATGGTTTGCAAATTCTAGCATTCTTTTCATGTAGTACTTTTCCGTGACTAAGCATACAAATTCAACTAAAGAACACATGTTAAAAGCTTTACATCTTTCTAATACAATATCTTTAAATATTCTTATGGCTGATTCAACCATATTGTTTGTATTATGCCCTTTGAAAGAAGTTCCTGCCCTGTAACAAATAGCCCCTTCTATTCTTCTCTCCCAAAGCATTTCAACATGAGAAATGTAGTTCTCATATTTACTAGCACATGGATCATGAAGTAATGCGAAATATTCTTCAGTAACTGCAAGTTCATTGGGTCCATATAAAATATTTCTAAAGAGTTCCATTAAATACTTCCTTTCGTTTTTAAGATATTATTTTTACGGTCCCAAAGCCAACGCCATACAGCTTGAGTTACATGGAATGCACACAACAGTAAATGAGAGTTAGCGTAAGTGACTTGCAGAGCTTTTCTCTCTGCTTTACAATCATCCGTCATAAATAAATCTGGTTCTCCTTTTCCTCCAAAGGCTCGATCATCCATTAATTGTTTAAATGTACTGAAAGCATTAACATATGTTTCTTCTGTCTGTGAAGAATGCAGTATACAAGCCAGTGGAATGGCTCCTATCTTTGTTGCTGTAAACATGAAAGTAACACATGTATTGGTCTGATCACATGATCCACTTGTATCGACAAATACAATGTCTCCTGAAAATGGTTTATCATCAGCTCTTTGCATGACAGGCGTTATAATTACAGTTATCAGAGGATTTTCTTTAATTGTCATGTGCACTCCACATTAACTAAGTTCTTTTTGCTTGTGACACAAAGCTTTAAGTAGACTCTCACTGTCTCTTCCAACAAAGTTAGACAACCTGCATAAAAATAATTTTACATTTTGAAAAAAGTATGTTTCAGTGAAAAAATTTTAAAATTATTTCTTTACAAGATATAACAGATTTTCAAATAATAAAATTACAGGAAAAACAAATTTTCCCCTTTACATTTCACTTATTAGCAGTCGAGCCGTAAAATCACTAAAGACTGGTAGTTTGACCCAGGTTTGAATCCTGGTGAGCAGGGCTGCTGCTTGAGAATTTTCATCTAAGTCCTCCACAAAAGTATCCCGCCTCATAGGCAGATAGTTGAGTTATTCTGCCTTAATCACTTCACCCACTAAATTTTAAACCAGGGTTTTTTAAACGTTTTCAGTCGTGACCCCTTTTTATCACTCAGATTTTTTGGCGACCCACAAGACCTCATAATATTTACAAAAATTTTGTGGATCAAGACCCCATAATATTTACAAAAATTTTGTGGGATCCCATAAGTAACTGTGCAAATCCGACACAGGCATGACTGAAACTGCAAATTTTTTCACTTTTACTATAATATACTATTGCAGTTTCAGGTCATTAACTTTAATTTTAAGACATAGAACAATGTGAACATTTTAAATAAGTAACAGACAAAATGACTGTGTCATGTTCAAAGCAAGGAAAATGAACGTTTATATTATAAAAAGAATGCATCGGGACGTTTTCTTTTTTTCCTTTGTCTGTATTGCACTTATCTTTACCTATTTTCAGATACGTAGTGTAAAAATATTTGGTAATTGTGAAATTAATCTATAAAGTTAAAAGAAATATCAAAACTGCTAAAATATTTGGCGACCCCCCACTATTAATGTAATTTCTTGGTTTTTCTCTACATGTAATCTAAATACAAGCTAGTTTCCTTTAAAAAGTCTTCCCATGAAGGCTACTCACCTTCCAGACTGGTAACTTTGGAGTTCTTTGCCTTCATCTAAATAACTGGTTAGTCTATATTTTAGGATGCCCCTTGGATTATTGCCAAGTTGTTGTTTCATTTATTGCTAAATTGTTTCATTTAACCATAAAATGGGATATGTGATGAGATAAATGTGAAGTTTCTGTATGATTTGGAATGAAAGGGAAAAAAAAAACATTAATTGTTTGCTGCGTAAATGAAGGTTTACTTAGTAGTCATTATAATTGTCCTGTTTGTACAAAGGAAATGCATATGGTCAAACATAAAGATCGTTCAGATGTCTTTGAATGGGTTTGTCACAAGAAAGGTTCACGCAGGAAATGCCACCGACAGTCCAGCACTACGGAGGATATTTTTTACTCTTATATTTGTTAACTTGTGTGGTGATGGCAGTAAACATATTCTAGTTCAGATAATTTTAGAAAGTTTTTGGATGCTGTTAAGGAACTTTGTATACCACAGACTGAAGACACAGAAATTTCTAAATATGGCAAGTCGATATTTCCTTTTTGTACTGCTATATGTGATAAGATGTATTTCCTTTTTTTATTTCATTGTGTGATTTAAAATGCTGTTTATTGGGCTTTGATTGGCTACAAATTTTATTCAATTTAGCTGATGAGTAACTTTGTTTCAATATTATATGACGTCATTATTCTCCTGATTTTTTTTTAAATGAAAATATATCGATGTGTACATGGACACTGCGTATGTGCAATTCTGTGACTTGTTACTTTGGTTTTGTGTAGCGGCCATCTTGAAACTGTGTTTTACTGGGCCAATCGCCAGTTTTCACCACAGGGCACCCTTAAATATATTTTTACCAAATAATCAAATCCAATCTATAAAAGAAATAAATATAGTAAAATATATAAGGATTCAGAGAATTAAATGGGCAGGACACCTGTGCAGAATGGATGCAAATTGAGTAACTAAAGAGATCGGCCAGACCATTCGGCACCTGAAAAAGAGGGAGACCTAGACTTAGATGGCTTGACTGTTTGGAAACAGACTTAAGAATTTTAAAAATTACCAATTGGATGTGCATGGCCAGGGATAGAAGAGCTTGGAATTCGATTCTTCTGGCAAGGACCCATTCTGGGCTGTCTGGCCATTGAAGAAGAAATATTAAAAAGGATAAAAGTAAAAATTTAAATTATGGAATGTACTTTATTAAATTAATAACAAGTATTCAAAAATATATATTTTAATTACTATTATTAATGTGTATTATAATTATGGCAAATCATAAATTTGCTTAAAAAGTAAAGAAACCAAAAAGCATCTATCACATTACTAAGCAATCATTAATAATTAATTACAGATATTCATATTTACTAAAAAGACTCATGTTAATAACCACCATTCATATTTACTAATATGACATTTAGTAAATATGAATGGTGGTTAATAATATTATTTCATAACAAGATAATAAAAGATTTATCATTATTGGGCTTTATCATACCTCCATTTTTCAAATAAATATGACAACTGTCGAAGTGTAGGATTAATTTGAGCATTCACTAAAACAGATGCTGCATCATCCAATTCCATGTACAAAAAACTCATTTCATGTAAATTTTTGGCCGCAGTAGGTGTTAGACCATCATTAAAATATTTAAAAAAGTCTCCTTTGTGTCGGTATTTATGCGCAAGAAGCTATAAGCTTCTGCAACATTCACATGATGAGAATGGTTAAAAGAAATCTGAAATAAACAATATATATATATATGTGTGTGTGTATGTGTGTGTGTGTTACATAAAAAATCGGCTAAAGTGCAGAATCGCCCCCTTATTTGTTCGGCCCTTTTTACAAGAAGAATTGGATTTTTGTCAATTTTCTTTTACTTTTTAAGTGAAAATGGGTCAATGTGTACATGGATAAAGTCAAGGGACTGCGCAATGCCATTTTTGTGTAATTCTGGAATGTTTTTTTAAGTGAAAATAAGTCGTTGTGTACATGGATACTGAGTATGTGCAATTCTTAAAAATGCGCAAGCAGTGGGTGATTCTGCACTTTCCACAAAAAATCTTAGACCAGTTCTGAAATCTACCAGAAGCTCTGTTTGTGAAATAAATGAAAAGATAAAATTTTAAAGCTTATTTTTTTTACAAGAAATTAAAAATTCACTGGTGACTTTTACACAGATTTGCATAATATGAAAAATTTTAATATTCAATGTTGTTGTATAAAACTTTACTCATTCAGAATTAAAAATTCAAATAATTATAATCTTTTTTATTAATATATTCTAATACTCTATTTAAATATTATTAATATCTTCTAATTCTTTATTTTATGATTATTCCAATACATAAGTATATATTTTACTTCTTATATCCAGATAGTATTTAATGGAACGAAATTTTTAAAACTTAAAAAAACATCATTAAACATATAATATTGATTTTTCAATTTAATTTTCCATCTTTTCGAAAACATATTTACTGTAAAAAAAAGTTGAATTTATACATAATCAGAAATGCTTATAATATCGGATAAGTCTTCCGAACAATCCAGTTTGTTCTACTCGCATCGCTGAATTTTGCGATGAATGAATCACATTTACTTCTATGTGTATCACCTTTAAGATTTTTCATACACTTTACATCCACTTCAGCAGTGAACTGTTCTTCATCTCTTTCTTCAAATACAGAAATGGAATACGCTACGTCGATGAACAATAACAACTCATTAAAGATTTCCTTTAAATGTCCACTCATTATTTATATTACAATACTCTCACAATAAGGCCTTAAACCACACTATTGACTCCGCAAAAAGCACGCGGTACTACTCGTAAGTGGGGTATGGCGATTCTATTTGCCAGGTGAAACTAGTCGATATTTCCGTGACGTCAAAAATTCGAAAAGTGGGGTAGGGTTTGGAAATACGCGGCTGGGATTCGACTGCTTTCCCAGAACCGTGGAGGGATCGGCGCAAGACACCTGAATCCACAGTGAGTGACTGGTCGTTAATTTGCTACCTACCAGTCGCTCCGGCTGCCCGTCGCAGAGGGCCATTACCCAGCATACCCGGGACGCTATCCCCAGGCTGCTAGTACCACTCTTTTCTAAGACTTGCCCGACCCCTCTCCGGCCAATAATTGACCTTTCCAGAGCCCCCAGACGACTTTCCGAAGACTGCCTAGGTACAGATCCTAGGCAGTAGCTTCTCAGAGTTTCACAATGAGAACAGCCAATCATAATATTTCTCGCACTTTGCAGACAAACTGAACTGAAATGTGTTGTTGTCTGATGAAATTGCCTAGTCATGTTATAACTAATCTGTTGGCAAAATTTTGTCACCGGATGAAGTCCGTTATCTGTTTTCAGACGACTGTAATAATTCCAAAGACATAAATTTAATTTGACCTCATCAGATAGTCACCCCTTTTCGGAGGGATGAAAAACTTATATGTGCATAATAAAAAATTCCAGTATCACGGTGTCAGCCTCATTTAAAATCATGACAATCACTATGGCTAACACTCTGAAAGACATATTACATAGATATTACAAATTACATTTTAAATGGAAAGATTTATCATTTAGAGATCACCAAACCATGCCATATAGATAAAAACAAAATTTCTAATAGTAGAACATGGAACCACTTATTTAAATATTCCATAATTCAATACAAAAAATATATTCATATAAACTCAATCTTCACGTAAGCAACTTTTTATACAAAATACATATAAGTGAGTGAATGATATAAATATGGTGCATAAAATTTACTAATACACCATATAAGTACACAGTAGAGAATTTTAAATGAAGTATTTCTTTTATAAAGTAAAATACAAATTGTTACATCTCCAGTTATGTTAAAAATTAGACAAATCACATACAGGATGAAGAAACATTACAAACCACTAGTGGGAGAATCTTTTAGGACCAAACGAGGGCAACTGATGTGAATACTAAATGGCTGAGAAAAAAACCATTGTCAGGAGCACAATAACATACTTTACATCATTTGCTTAAGAAGAAATAATACAAAAAGTTTCAGAAAACCTATGCTTGAATGTACCTTAGATTTTACATATACTATATCATTAACATTGAATGATCTTAATTTGGCATTTTTCATTTGACGAGTACTCTGTTCTACACTCATGCCCATAAATTAAGGATAATTCGGAGTCACGCGGAAATCGAACTCTAAAATAAATATATCACCTGTAAAATCACTACACACATTTTTAAGAATCGTATGCAAATTTCAGGAAGTAACCACATGACACCGATTGTACGTCACAATGACGAGAGTGATATATAAGGAATACAGGCAAAGAAGTAAAATTGTTCGCAGGCGCTTTATAAGCATTTCAGTGCAATAACCGAATAGTTATGACACAAAGGACGCATTTGGATGATTTTTTATGTGGTAGAATTATCGGCCGTCTGGAATGTAGGCATACCCAACTGGAAGTATCAGACGAACTCGGAATTGCCCAGAGTGTCATCTTCAGGCTTTGGCAACAATTCCAAGATGATGGTAATGTGAGTAGACGTTACAGCACAGGTCGCCCTAGAGTTACAACGCCGAATGAGGACCGGTATTTGGCAGTTACTGCCAAAAGAAACAGGCCGAGCACAGCCTCAGACGTGTCTCGTCAGCTCTCTTGAGCCACTGGTACGACAATTTCAAGGCAGACCGTGTACAGACGTTTAGGGCAGATTGGTCTATATGCTCGTAGATCTGTCAGATGCGTTCCACTTACAGAAACTCACTGTCGCCTGCGGTTACCCTGGAGTAGAGAGCATGCATTGTGGACACCGCAACAGTGGGCTTGTGATATATTTTCCGACGAGTCCAGGTTTAGTTTGCAGTCTGATTCTCGCCAGACTTTCATATGGAGAGCTCCAGGTACCTGTTACCACCAAGAAAACATCATTGAACGACACCGTTACGGTGGTGCAGGAGTGCTCGTTTAGGGTGGAATTATTCTGGGTTCCAGAACTGACCTGCATGTTCAAATTGGAACCATGACAAGCCAAATCTATCGGGACGTCATTCTGGAACAACATGTACGTTTGTTTCGGGGCGCCACTGGCGCACAATTTGTGTTTATGGATGACAACGCCCGTCCTCACCGTGCAAACATCGTAAGAGAATGCCTTCAATCGGAGGATATCACCCGTATGGACTGGCCAGCATTTTCACCGGACTTGAATCCAGTAGAGCACGTGTGGGACATGCTTGGCCGACGAGTTGCAGCCCATCAACATCCTCCTGCATGTGTACTGGAACTTCGGAGGGCATTGCTTTTTGAGTGGTGTAATATCCCCCAAGATCGATAATTGGATACTCAGCACGCCTAGGCGTTGTACGGACTGTATTGCATCGTCTGGGAGACATGCGATGTATTAACATTCATCTCAACCATGTAATATTGGTTTTTGTAAATACGTTTTTTTTTGTAATTTGCTCCATTGAGAAAAAATCGCTAATTTTTTTTAATAATATCAAACATATACCATCTTTTTTTGCTCTTTACCTTTTGTTTAATAAATAAGCTTTACAAATAAGTCAAATTTGTTTTGCTTCTAACTCTTCTTTTGCCTGATTTTGCATTATCCTTAATTTATGGACATGAGTGTATTTGCTTTATTCCAATGTCTGATAGGCATGCTCATAACTTAGTTTTACTTGTGTTAAAAGATCACACAAATAATATGATTTATCCAACTGAATGGCCTTGGATAAGGATTAAAAGTATCCAAAGGTAACGATGAATTTCTACCAAAATGCAGAATATTAGGAGAATTAACCATACTTCTGTGAAAGTATTCAGTCAGCCTGAGGAATTGCATGTATCTTTTTCTAGCAGCACAGGATCCTGTAAAGTATATTTCAACAAGTATGTATAAATATAAGAATTCAGTTATGTACAAAATAAAAATATACTTGTTGCATGCAATTTTTTTTACGTTACTTTGATGCGAACTAAAAATTTAGTGATTAAAAAACTTAATTTGAAAATTGGCAAATTAAAATTTAATTGCAGCATGTAAAACTTGAATAGTTCTACAAATTCAAATTTAAATTCCATGTGCATAATGGTTCTCACCTTCACTGTACCAAGATATTTAATTTAATATGTTTTTAATAGCCATTCATTTATGTGATTAGGTGGCATGATTTCATAATATTCATAACTTATTTAAAATACTGAATTTATCTCATGGAAAATAAATGTTTCATTACACTTCTCTGCTGTTATGTTTTCACTCAACCAAGCAAGTAAAGTTAATTTTAAGCGGCAGAGTGTTCATTTCCATTTATTATAAAAACCTACTTCAAACGGAAAAGAAGGGGGAATGAGTTTATTTTCTTTTCTGTAAATGAAATAAAAAGGAAAATATTCTATCATTCTTGTATAATTTCAGAAATTTATTTAGCTTTAAAATCCCACGATTCCCTGCTTTCATGCACGAAACGGAGATACACATAAGTTATGTGCAATATAAGGAAAAGAAGTAGAAAATTTCCTAAAATTACACTGGTGTGCAAAAATTAAGGACGAAGTCGAAAAATTAACATATCAGCTGAATGAAGAGGCAGAGCGGACAGAAAGACCAATCAGGAGATTAAGTAAGGTGATGTACGGTAGCACATGCTCAGATATGCAGTTAGACGTAATGGGGGAGTGTCTGAGTAGTATAAAGCATGTTGTCGGTGTAAGATCAGTATTTCTGGCAAAGAGATTGCACGCCGTATAGCAGTTAAAATCACACCGAGTTGCTGCCTCAGCGAGAAATGGCGAATAATCAATCTGTTAGACGACATCTGGATGCTTTTACCCGAGGTCGAATCATTGGGAAGTTGGAGGAAGGCCGCAGTGTGACAAGTGTGGCTGCAGAGTTCGGAATTGCTCACAGCATCGTTTCACGACTTTCGAGACAATTTCAAACTACAGGAACAGCTATCCGGGGGTTTAGTAGTGGTGGTCCACGACGAACCACACCCGCAGATGACCGGTATATTGCCTTACAGGCCAGAAGAAACAGGCGGCAGACAGCGGAAGAAATCGCTAGACACACAACACAGGCGACTGGACGACCGATATCGCGTTTTACCGTAGACGGAAGACTGCACGGTGGTGTACCGTTTGCACGACGCCCTGTATGGTGTGTACCTCTAACGCCTGCCCATCGGAGAAGGCGTTCTCT
>KK114030.1:276496-286932 GCA_000611955.2 Stegodyphus mimosarum | reverse complement strand
TATTTATTTTTCAAATGTAACATGGAAGAAAATCCTTGTTCACACAAATAGGTTGTGCAAAAAAGCAAGAAAACTTAATTAGCTTTATTTGAAATGCGTTTAAATTCTTTTTTCTTTTCAACCAAAAGTTAACCGGTGTGTTATTTTTGAAATCTTCAGTTAGCGTTCGATCATAGGAAATTTCCATTAACTGTTCTTTTTCTTCACAAGACTTTTGAATTTAATAATTAAGAATCCTTTGTTTCTTTGAGTACCAACTATTTTTCTCTTGCGTACCACCGGTTGGGAATCCCTGATATAGACCATTCAATGAATGTACCCTATGATTTAGAATTAATGCTAAATAAACTCATGCTATGATTTAGAATTAACTCTAAATCATAATAGATGCTCTGAAAATAGAGATAAATAAAAATGAACTGAAACTTTTGACTGCCTCCCTTCTTCCTGTGAATTGATGGCGTTTGTAACCTTTTCGTTTCAATTTCTGTGCTGCATGGACGCTTCTCTATCCTCGCTTCTATCGTCATAATTATCGAAAATGTGGAAATAGGCACGATTGGAGTGCCAAGTGAAAGCTTTGAAAAATCCTCTCCGGTAAGAAATCCAAGTTTTATCGTTGAACCCTTGTACAAAGTTTAATAAATAGAAAATTCTTAATTCCCGCTGGCCCACCAGTTGAAGATAATATTGCATAATATTGATAGTTTGGCCTGGCTGCGAATCCGGAAAGACGAGATGGCAGCATGGTCGCTGTTATGGTTTTTCCCATGTATGTTATGAATATCAGCCAGTTTGCCTTACCTATATATGCATAAAGAAGAAAGTCTGTTGATTTATCCTCTAATAACTCAGTCACTACTACAGCTAACGTCGTCAAATTTTCTACAATTCTTTTCTGGGTCCGTCCTGGCAAAGGTCGATGTCCACTTTAAAAAAAAAAAAACACAGATATTAATTTAAAAACTCGGAAAAACGATAATTTTTGCCCTCATGTTTTCGAGTGGCAACAATCTTGCACGCTGGAGATGAAAATCTGCTTTATTTCGAAAGTTGTTGCTACTGCTCGCTTTCAAATCCTAGAGATTGTTAATAAAAATTTTCTAAATTTTACGACGAAATAAAAATAGCATTGCCAAACATTAAATACATTATTCCCCATTCCAAAAATTCGCGAGAAGCCATTTCGACTATTTCCATCTTTAGTTTGACTTAGTCCAAGTTTGACTTTAATCAGCCAAAATATTAATTTAAAAACTCTGAAGGCGCTCATTTTCGCACTCAGTTTTCCGAGTGGCAACAGTGTCGCGCTTTGGAGATAAAAATGCTTTACTTCGTAAAGTGTAGCTACTGCTCGCTTTTAAATCGTTGCGTTTGTTAATAAAAAATTTTTAACTTTTACAAAATCTATATATATAAAGAAGAATGTCTGTTTGTGTGTTTGTTTGTTTGTTCCCGTTATTGATTTCTGATCAATTATGCTCAATGTTTTGTCACATTTAATCGACTAAAATTGAATATAAGTAAAATATTGGATGGAACTTGAGCTTTTACGACCATTTGATTAGAAAGACTAAAATCATCAAAAACTGTGTGTTATTGTTGTTGATATAATGCGAGAATTAGTTCATTTTTCTATCGAAATTTTTATGTGGTTTCCATATCGCATCAGACTGAGAAATATGTAACTGTGAATCGTATTTTTTGTGTCGTTATTAGAGAAGGATTACAAAGGTATCGTTTTCTCTGTTTTCAGATGCATTACTCTCAATCTAACTTAACTGCCATCGTATACTTCCACTAGTAAAATACCATAAAAATGTATCCCTTTATTAGAAGTATGTCTTGGCGTTTTTTGCCATAATCAAACGAACTTGCGTCTTACAAAGTTTTATGGTGTTTTAAATCTGTAATTTGCGTAAAAAAGATATGCATAAGTTGTTCTTGAACCCACTGTATAAATATAGGTCAGATAAAATATTTTAGCCTGTAACAAATTAATAAAATCTTTAAAATCAAATTTTTTACAAGAGTTTAATAATATGAGAAGTGACTTTGAATAAAAAATAATCGGAAATCTCAATAAAACTGCTTTTTATTTTCGTAAAACTAAACATACAAGAAAATATAATTTTCTGCGTCTTTTATATATGTTGAGCATTTGTCCTTTTTAAACTTAATGCAAATTTTCAGACAGTACATCGAAAAATGTCTAAAATTATTTTTTTTTAATATTTACGCTTTGATATTAGAAAAAGAAGTTAATATACAAATTTATTAAGCTTTTTTATTTTCACTTTTTGGTAAACATCTAACGTTTACATTATTATTTTTGTTATTTGGTATTAATGTTATTACAATTGTATTATTGAGTCTACATTTAGTTTTACTAACAAGCTATTTTGTGTTAATTTGCTTTCCTGTTCTTCTCGTTTCCGATTTTCCTGTCAGAATGTAAATTTATAACTGGCGTGTATGATGAGGTACAAAAGATATGGTATTTAAAGGAAGGTTTTATAAGGTAGAATCAGAGCGTTTTCTGCCTGTTAAAGGCCACGTTGCTAATTTGATTCTCTTAAGAATAGTAGTCTTCGACGTTGCGTTATTCTTGCCATTGCTGACACGCCGAGTTTAGGTCAGAGCAAACGTGCGAGTTACTTTATTTGCGTAGCTATTGGGCTAACATTTACTTAGTTAAGTCAACTTCATTATTTTTCATTTAAGCCGTAAATGCTGGCTATTCTGTAAGCACAAGTGGTGCCTTCTGTTAACTTTTTTTTTAGTTAAATAAAATTACACCCTTTTTCAGGCTGTGTGATACTTCACAAGCCATAGTGATAATTCAGTTAAAGTCTTAAAATGCTACCGAGACTTTATAATATTGTTACGGATTTTGTATTTATTTAGCTATTTTTAATAGAATTGTAATTAGAATTGTTTTATTTTCTCCTGCAACGCAAACGAATTTGAAAAGAAAGCTACGTCGGAAGAGTAAAAATACAAGAGCGCATGCATTTAACGTTTATTAAATAGATATCTCGTAATTGCCTTCGCTATCCAGAAAAATCGAGAAAATAGAATATTCTTGTGAATAATTAAAAAAAGCTTATAAAGGCTGGATTAAAACATCTCAGCTCAGTTGTAGTTGTTTTAATCGAACTGTTGTTTACTTCGCGCCGTTATTGTTTGTAGCGAATTCACTATGAGATCGAATTAGTTTCTCTATTTTGAATTGAGTTCTGTTTGACGTTTCAGCAGTTCTAATTATAACTGCTGTGAGATATTGTGATATTGTACAAATATTTCTGAGGAAATATTTCAGTATTTTGTTTTATTTCTTGTAAAAAGAATAATTTTTATTAACTTTTTAACGACTTGTGCATTCAATCCATTACGAACCCGCACGCACGCAACAATATAATTTATTAGTTTCATTTTTAAATTTGAGTATGAGAAATATTTTCTTAAATTATTTTTAACTTTATAACGTGGTAACTTTGCTTAAAAGATTTTATAGTTTTCTTTGATAAAATTACATTACCTTTCCATACAAAGGATTTTGTAAACGTTCTATTGAAAAACCTAACTAACAGTGTCATATTATTATGATGACAAGCTCTTAAGTGTATTGTTCTGAGGTATTTTTTTCCACTCAATACGCGGACAACTTGTTCAAAAATAGTGAGAAACAAAAGGTTTATTTAAAAATAATTTCTATGTAGCTTTATTCTAGCTTTCGTCAGAAAGCGTACACATAATCTCTTCTTTAAAGGTGGATTATTTCTACTTTAGATTTTAGATACTTTAGAATTTCTACTTTAGATTATTGGAAATGTTCCATTTCAGTCAACGCATAAACATATGAAGAACAACGAATCCTATAAGATGATGAATTAAAAATTATCAAGTCCATGAGAATGGCGCAAAATTCCAACGCGTTCCACCATCTCCCACGGACCCCTTTGCGGCATGCCTGTTTAATGTGCTCAGAAAACTGAGCCATTCCAAGATTCAAGAAGAACCACCATCACTGAATCCCAAGATCAAGGAGGCCCTCTCTGAAATGTCTCTTTAGAAGAATGGGGGATTCGGAAGGGATGAATCCCTCACCTGGCACCCAGCGAATCCCCTTTCTGCTGCCCCCTTCTGACCTGCCTTGAACTGCCTCAGCTGGTTCCATTCTTCACATCATCCTACCCCCGGTTCAATGAAAGAAGTCTTCCGACTTTCCTTAAAACTACAGGGAAAGTTTTATCTAACCCCCCCCCCTGCTGTCGCATTATTGCCCCGTGGGGTTAGGGTTTTCGATTTTTTTTAAAGGGAAACAACTTTCACTTTCGAAAGTAACAGATTGGATGGGGGTATTTGCCGACGCCCCTACTTCAAGTTCGGCTATGTTCTTGAAGTCCATACCGCCGAATATCGTTATACAATTTTGATGGAATTTCTTTATAGTTTGAGGCTGTTCAGAAATATGTTAATCTGTTGTTGTTTTCTACCGTATATTTATCTACTCTAATTTATTTTTTGTTCTTACCAGGGAAAGAAGAATTCAATATTATCTCCAAGTTTACTGACACTTACTAATGTTATCAAAATTTGTGTGAGTCTGTTTGTTTGTAACATCATCTCCTCCGGAACGGCGGGGAGTTGAGTTTCGTGAGAGTCACCCCTTACCCGGACTCCAAAAACTCCTGGGGAGCCATTTCAACCATTCTCATCTTGTTAAAAACTCTGAAAACGCCAATTTTCGCACACTGCAAGTTGACGCGAACGAGGTGTAATTTTAAAATTGCCATCCGTCTTTTTCTAAACAGGGGTGGAATAAAATTTTTTACGGAATACAACTTAAATTTAGTTGTAGTGTTTTTATTATATCCAAAATATCTGTTTTTTTACTTCCTTGTACAAAATGAAAAGGAAGTATTGTAATCGCGAAAACTTTCCGGTATCATATTCCAACCAAAAAATCCATTTTGACCGCTATCGAATGCAATTTAGCCCTGTTTTTGCTTGGCAATGTAAGTAAAGATAGAATAAAGGACTCTTTTCCCCAAAAAATTTGTAAACCTGATTTAAAATGGATTCTGAAAACACTTTTTGTGGCATCTGTGCGTATGTACGTATGTATCTCGCATAACTCAGAAACGAGTAACCTCAGAACGTTGAAATTTTGTAGCATATAGGACTGATATAACATGTAGATGTGCACCTACCTATTTTAGTTGCAATCGGCCTCACCAAAAGTATATATGCAAGTACATCCACTCTACTCGGTCTAGTGAACTCAGTTTCTTATTCTTATATGTTGGTAAATTGCGCATGTTTTGCTTTAGAAATGATTGAATTATGGTGTTTTTATCTTCAGGTTTATGTTTTTATGCCTTTAGTAAATGTGCATCCAAGATTTGTAGAATTATCAACAATTTAAAAGTTTTTCAAGTGCGGCTAAACTTAATTATTTTTAGCATAGCAGCCATAATTGTTCACATTTGAAACTTAGCAGAATAGAAGATTTTTGCCAATTTAGAGAAACTAGGGTTCTCAACAACAAAGACAACGCCTTCTTTTATTATTGCGAATTAAACCGTGCTCAATCCATTTTGGAATTTATTGGAGGAAATAAGCGTTTAAGATTTACTTCGCAATTTTTAATATAAATCTTTTGAGTTTTTATGTGTTTTTGCCTTGTCGCGGAGTGAAAACTGAATTAACTGAATCAAAAATCAAGACGCAAGAGAAATTTTGGCAGAATTTTTTGCTCCTGATGAAGGGGGACCCGTTTTGCTCTCGAAATCGATTGGGACTTTACAAAATCTACGCCGAATACAAGGTTGTCCATTTGCCTGTCTTATGAATCAGAAATACTGAATTGTCAGTGAAAAACTGTTTTCTTTCTTTCTTTTTTTTTTAATTTCTTTTATACATTATTTTAGATTCATTATAGCATTTGAATAGAACATGTGTCAACGATTAGATAATTCTTCAGGTTATATACATAATATTTGTGCATTCTGAGCTATAAAATGAATGAGATGTAATTCTGTTAAGTGAACGGAGCGCCAGAGCGTCGCTATGCTAAAATATAGTGAATTTTAAAGAGTGCATTTGCTCTATTGTGATTTATGCGCTTTATGCCTTTTCTCATCGAGGAAGTAGATTTAATTCAATCCAGTAAGTTTAAATGACATGCAAATTGCGTATAATTTAATATTCCGTACAAGGAAGTCATGTGATGTGTACATCAGATTTTTTTCTGAATCAAAACAGAAGAGAAGGAATATAAACATTTTATATTTTATGATATTTAACGATAATAGTTCATGACGTATAATAAGTATGAATATTGATATGTAACACGATACAGGAACATTATTTTTGAAGTTTCTCTTCCATTCATCTCTGCAGAAAGATTTGAAACTTGTTTCCTTGTCTTTAGCAAGATAGATAAAATGTGTAATTTAATTAAACATTCGGTTGCTATCTGGTTTGTAAATGAAGCCCACATCAATGACTTCCTCAGAAAATTTCCTTTTTATACACTGATGGCCGTTCAAATTGCTACAATGTAAAAGAAGCAAGCAATAAAAATAATTAACTTGAAAAAAAATTATAAACCTGAAACTGAAGGCGAGATAAAATATTTAAAGAATTAGCATTTCATAGCATGTGCAACAGGCAAGAGTAATGAAATTCAAAGCTTCTCGCGTTGTGAAAAAACAATGGTACTTACAGCCATCAAATTTTCAATAACGTAATCCTCCACCCGGACGGGGGTACCTGGAAGCACGAGTATAGAATTTTGATTTTTTTTAATCCATTTCATATTTCGAAAAACTTTAACGAATTTTCGATTAACAAACGCAACGATTTCAAAGTAGCGGCCCAGACGGTATTGTGGTTAGTGGAGTTTACTTCCGACCTAGATATATTTGTTATATCCATGCAGAGTTGGTTACCAACCCAGCGGGAGTTAACCACTAGCTGCCAGGCCGCAGTCCTAGGCCGCCCCGGCAGAACAGACGACATTTATTAAATGCAAAAAAGAAATATGCATGTGCATACAAGGCACTTGAAGAACGGTTTAATCAAAATATAGATACATATAAAAACCAACACAGACACAGATATATACATATATATTCCAAAACAAATAAAAGTATACATACTTTCACGCATATTCATATATATCATATATATGTGTGTGTGTGTGTGTGTGTATGTGTGTGTGTGTGTGTGTGTGTATGCATATACTTTATCGTGATAATTAACGTTTAAGTGAAGAATATTTTCCTTAGTAAAGGTAAGTATATACTATAAAATATACTATAAAGTACTATAAAAAAATAGTAATATACTATAAAAAAATAGATGTTGTTACGGATTTTATATTTATTTGGTTATTTATTTAGAATTGTAGTTAAAATTGCCTTTATATTTCCCGTGCAACGCAGACGATTTTTGAACAGAAAGCTACGTCGGAAAAATAAAAATAAAAGAGCGCGTGCATTTAATATTTAATAAATAAATATCTCGTAACTACTGTTGCCATTCAGAAAAATCTAGAAAAATCCAGATTCTTCTAGTGATAATTAAAAAGTTTATAAAAGCCGAATTGAAAGACCTCATCTTATCAGGACTGAGTGTTCTGTGCATCATTTTAGGAAACATAGTAAAGTCTGTAATAGGGTTCTTCTTCTCAAGTCCTGAACTGGAACAGTGAGCTGATGAAAAGTTAGCTTTGTTCTGATGTAGATGCTGAGTTGGAGAATAACTGCACTTGAAAGGGATTTGAAATCCTCTTTTATTAGATCACTATTATTTACACACTTCCCAACTCGGGAGAGATACAGAACGTAAAAGACCGCACTTGGGTCGAACTTAACAATCAAATAAATTTAATACTAAACCTAAAATAGAACTTAAATCAAACTTTGCTCACAGAGCGATTCGCGGAGATTGGCCTCTACCTGAAAGGGTGCTTAGCAAGATATACTAATACTAGCGCACTTCAAATTGTTTCACAATGCAATCACGTAGTAAGCACTATGGCTTATAAATTTTAACTGCTAGCTGGTCAGGCGAACGTTGAGCAGAGTGACCGCGATCTGAGACTAAGCTCTCTCACGCTAAGAGGTTTCTACCTCTGGTTTAAATAGTACTTGGCTGTACTTCAAATTAGCATAAGCTGAAAACGCCCGCTTCTTCTGACGGGAAGTTGAAACAGAGAGGAGATAGAAAGATTTAAATTAAAATAAAACTTGGTTAGTTTAACTAAAACCTTACAATCTCAGTTGTTGTTGTAGTTGTAGCTGTTTAAAGAGAATTGCTGTTTGTTTACTTAATGCTGTAATTGATTGTAGCGAATTCGCTGTGAGATTGGATTAACTTTATCTGTTTGGAAGTGAATTCTGTTTAACGTTTGAGATATTGTGTAATTGTACTAATATATATGAAGAAATATTTCAGCATTTTGATTTGTTTCTTGTGGAAAGAATAAATTTTTCTTAACTTTTCAACGACTTGTGCATTCAATATGTAACGAACCCGTAAGCACGCAACAATATTAACATGTACAGATACAGTACAGCATTCTGATATAGTACAAAATTTGTGTATAAAAACCTGGCTCTGTACAAATAGAAAATTATATATTGAACTGACGTATTACGTACTCTGTTGCTGACAAACTGAACTAGTTCTAACGTACATACTGCTATACTTTGCAGAACAAGTAATCTGTCTTCAGGTTAATAAATGTGCCAGTTGAAGAATAGTTAATGCCATACTGAAGGCGATGTCTAATTGTAAGAGACTACGCTAAGAAACGACGTTGTTAGAACCTAACGTGTGTTATGTACGACACAAGTTTGTACTTTATGGCTACTATCTTCCAGCGTCAGAAGAATGCTTACTGCGACACCGAAAGGCCCAGGTTCGAATTCCGTAGAAGGCATGGATGTTTGTAAATGTATAGTGTCTATACGGTATGCGGGTACTCTAAATATACGACGAACCGAACGTCCTCTCGAGAGATTGCTGGTAAGGGAAGAGTGGTTGGAAAACCTCGGAATCATCCCCCGGAGTGCTCTCCATCAAAACTGAAAGCAGAACTCAGAGAAGTCGTACTCTCACCTGTATGCTGTTCAAGGCTGTTGCCAAAAGACAGGAGCAATCTTGTATCTCTTGCAACGACGAATTTCGTGGGCTTGTTCTGATGTTATTGTCATACAAATGAGATGAATGACTACAATAACAACATACTTCACAGCGAGCAGTGGCAACAGAACAATTTTATCACCAGCGCGCTAGACTGTCTATCGGAAATTCTAAAGATGTGCTGTTTTTAAATATTTTGCGATTTTGTTGTTGAATCGAATTTTATGTGGCGTAAACGCCAAGAACTGAATATTTAATAAAATAAAGTAAACACCCAAGATGTTAATAACAAAAAGAAGAAGAAAAAAGTTTTCTAAAGCAATCTTACGAAGAAAATTGAGGATTGCTATGATAAACTGAGAAAAGACTGAAAAAAAGCAGAAAAAAGTATGCCAATACTTAACGCTGCATCGATCGGGCATTCTAAACGTATACTGCTATGCTGCTGTTAAAATTTCTGTAACTTCTGTAATTAAATTGCGTATGGCCTATGTGCGAAGAAAATGCTGCTTAATAATAACCCTAAGAAGGCAAAAAAAAAATGGGTTAATGTAGTTAGTCCAGTTAAAGGTATTAGTAGGATTCAATCTAACAGCAAACTGGTGGACTGCGAGCTTAACGAGAGCGTAAGAAACCTGAACAAACCCTTTTCGGCGATCGTTAAAATCGGAAACCCTTCAGATTTTTTTAATTATTTATTATTATTGTTATATTTTATTTTTACTTTTAGTCCAAAGAAGCGACCGAACAAACAGAAAAATAGCCCAGAAGACAGTGGGCTATTTGTCTGGAAACGGCATTTTTAGTCGTATCACTATAAACAGCTGTATCGCTTTTAAATTAAAGCCACCAATATTATCGCCCTGTAATATATTTAAAGAAATTAAATAGGGAAGAATCTGCATGATGTATGTATCTTTTTTACATTGTGAAACACAGCGGTACCTAGAGCTGTCAAGTTTTGGATAACATAGTCTTCGACCCGAATATGGGCACTTGGAAGCCCGAATTTTGAATTTTAAATTCGTTTTACTTCATATGTTTTAAACTTTAAGGAATTTTTGATTCTCAAGAATCAAAGAACTCAACGGCTGAGAAAAGAAACTCAACGATTTCGAAGCGAGCAGTGACACCACACTGTACAGAATAAAATATTTTTATTTCCAGCGGCGAGACTGCCTATCGGAAATTCCAAAGGTATGCTCTTTTTAAATATCTTTAGCCCAAAGGGGCATTAACCCACGTGCCATCGAAAAGTGTATGTATGTGTAAATGAA
>KK114030.1:193855-276429 GCA_000611955.2 Stegodyphus mimosarum | reverse complement strand
AAAAAAAAAAAAAAAAAAAAAAAAACGCCCGTTTGGACGTGATATAAAATCTGAAAGTTTTCAGTTTTTTTTTTTAATTTATTATTATTTTTTAGCCCAAATGGCGTTAGCTAAGAAGGGCTATTAGTCTGGATTTTGCATTGAATCATTATAAAAGTCTGAATCACATTTCAAATTGTTGCCACCAAATTTTATCACCCTGTTTTAAAGAAATTAAATAATAAAGAGTCTGCATGAACGTATGTATATTTCTCGCATTGTGAAAAAATAACGGTACCTAATTTCGAATAAGGTAGCCTTCCACCCAAATATGAGCACATGGAAGACCGAATTTGGAATTTGTTTTATTATCTTTTCTTATTTTGTAAAACTTTAACGAATTTTTTAATAAAAATCTCAACGATTTCAAAGTCAGCACAAGCAACAATGTAGGAATAAAACATTTTTATTTCCAGCGCACGAGACTGTGTATCGGAAATTCTAAAGATATGCTGTCTTTAAATATTTTCAGCTCAAAGTGGCGTTAGCCCAAATGCTCTCGAAACAAGTATGTGTTTGAAAAAAACACCCGCTTGTTTGTGTGTAATATGAAATCTGAAAACTTTCAGATATTTTTTCAATTAACCTTTTTTTAAACTAAACCATGCTTTGAATCCACAGGTGCAAAAAGCATGCCAAGAAATTTGTTATCTGAAGTTGTAAAGTTATTTTTAGGTACATAATATAAACATCACTCAGTCTACTTATGTCAGATTCATTCAATCATTGCACCATATTTACTATCTTTAAGCTAGGAAAAAATGCAACAGATCTATGGAGGTTGTAGAGAAATTACGATACTTTAGAAGCAGAAGACGTGAGAAATGAGCAATGCCCTCACCGGTACTCGAACCACAGACCTCTCGAATACGCGCCGAGCATGCTGACCACTACACCACGAAGACATGCTAAGAAGGCGGGAGAAATACCTTATGAAATAGTCCTGTTTTTAATAAATACCGTTTCTTTTAAAAATAATACCGTTTTCTTTTAAAAATAATAACAAATTTAGATTTGAGATTCGATTTCATTAATTAATTTTAAGATTCAGAAGGAATGATGCATTCACAGAATATGTATTAATCAATATTTTGTAAACATTTCAGAGCATAACAACGCGCAAACTCCTTTATAAGAAATAAGAAAACATTAATAAAACACCAGTTTTCTATTTGATTCACGCTTCGAAATTTCAGTAAAAAATATCTGCAAGCTACACGTTTCTTTAGTCACAACAATTTTTATAGCAAAACAAACGAAATAACCACAAATCACAGAAAATGACAGCAGCATTCGCGGAACAAAGTGGTTGATCTGTGAGTGGAATACGGTTTTTGTCATTACCCTTTCAGAGGGCCTCTTGAAGAAGTCTCTTTCGAATCTTAGTTTATACTCCCCCCCCTCCAACACACGCTACCTTTTTTTTTTTTTTCCTCGCTCTAATCTCAAGGTCGTTTCGTGATCTTAAATTCAACCTTAATTTTTTTTAGTAGATGGAAAGGATGCGCTTTGGCCCTAATACCCACACACGTTATGTTGCAAGAAAGAAGAAAAAAATTCCTTTTTTATGGGAACTTCATTTAAGCCCCTGGCCGTGGTTTGAGAAGCGGTAAAAGAGAACGAACTTGCTTAGACATATCTTTATTGCCAGTCACGAACGATGAACTTTCTCAAGCTAGATAAATTAAATCGATAAATCTTTTCGTGATTATTTCATCAGTAAATAAGAATAGAAAATGAAAGCAGATGCGTAATGAAGTGCGTTTCGAATTAAATTACATTGTGACACCTTCTGTAGATTCTAAATTAGTTTAGCAAGGCCAATACAAAAAAAAAAGCTTTCAGATTTTACATTACGCCCAAAAGGGATTTTTTTAAAGTTTTCTGTGTTACCTTTATTTGTTAAATACCATGTTCTTAGCGTTTAAACCATAAAATCCAGTTCAACAGCAATATCGCAAAATAATTTTTAAATGAGCATATCTTTAGAATTTCCAATACACAGTCACGCGCGCTGGAGATAAAAATGTTTTTCCCCCCGTACAGTGCTCGCTTTGAAATCGTTAAGTTTGTAAATGAAAAATCCGTTAAAGTTTTAGAAAATATGAAATAGATAATAAAACAAATTACAAATTTGGGCTTCGACATGCCCACATTCAGGTGGAAACGTACGTTGTTCAAAATTTTATGGCTTAAGGTACCGTCGTTTTATCACAATGCGAGAAACGTATATACATTTATGCAGATTCTTCATTATCTAATTTCTTTAAATGTAACACAGGGCTTTGGTGGCAACAATTTGAAAAATGAATCGATATTTATAGCGTGCCAACGCAAAATGCCAAAACGAAATTAATAGCCCTTATGGGTTAACGTCCTTTTGGCTAATAATAAGGTGTTGTTGGTAGTCTTCGAGGTGAATTATCACCGCAAGAATATTTAACCAACAGACAAACCGACACAAACATTTTGCTTTTATTTTACCTCATCACTCTGCCCTCTCGGGGTCGACGCAGGAAAAGCCGTGAAGCTAGTGCGTAGGATTTGTACCTACGCATTCTCGGACACGGGGTATAAAATTAAGAGACTGGCGGCTCCAGAACCACTATGGATGACTGTCTTATCCGGTTGGACCAAAGGGGTGGCGCAAGTCTCAAACTAGGGTCTCAGTAGCGGAATAGCTCTGGGGCCTTTGTGCTTTCGGATCCGCCGTCCTCCGTATTCTGTGTAAATCTTAGAGGGTGGGGCAGCCGCGTAGTACTGGTGGGTGATTTCTTAAATTGGGATTCACTCGTGTTTCTTTAGCACGAGGCCCACTGTGGAAACATCTGAGGTTGCTCTTGGCGGTAGAAACTCAATCACATATGGACCAAGGTATCTTGACGACCAGTCAGATCTTCAGGCTCGCAGAGCCGCACTCAGTCACGAAGTCCAAGAACCGGGAGTGGTGACTTACAGGTCCTCGACTGAGTGGTGGTTTTAGGAGACTGTAAAAAGTCTGCCGCCCGGTAAGTGTGGGACAAAACAAAGAAATGCTATACTAGACGAAGAAATGCTATTTTAGGCCTGTGATGGTATGCCGTCCTCCTTGTTTCCTTCATCGCTGCTCTCTCTACCATTAACACCGCACTATCACGTGTCCTATGGGCCTTATTTCATTGAGCCCGAACATGTATATATACTATTTCATTGAGCCCAACTATACGATATTCACGACATAAAGCGGAACCTAAAAAAAGTGCGGGAATGGGCTTCAGAAAATGAGACTAAACGAACCATCTCCAAGGTGGCAAAAAGCCACCCTGGAGGTTTGTCTCCAGCGTAATAAGGAAAGGGATCTAGGTCGTCTAGTAACTAATATGTCGGAATAGGCACACAAGTGTTATTATACCTCATCACTTGTGGGTGAATAAATTAAAATATACAAACATAAAATTACCAGCCAAATTTGACCTGGTTTCAACACAAGTTGTTTTTGTACAATTTCTGTCATTTCAACAGTTTTGATCTAACCTGAGCAGAGGTTAAAAACTGTACCTAGATCGCGAAGGAAATTCAAATGCATACTTATCAACACAGGATTTATCTTCAGTCTACAAAACTAGCAGCCAGACGAGCATTAGCTTTTCTAATAATCTTTGCTTCAATCAACAAGGCAGCGGATCACACTCTTATCCATAAATATCTAAACCTTAAAATAAAACTGCTTGCTACTCAAATAAACATTATTTTCGGAATGAGCGAATCTCACAACGAAAAAAAGGCAAAAAGGAGAAGTAAGTAAAATACCATTTTGTTAGTAAAACTTAAACATAAATATCACAGCATTTTTCAGGAGTATTGATGTGGTTGAATTCTCTTTAATGAGTATTAATAAAATAATGAATAAGAGTTTGAACTAAAATTCTAACCAATTGTATTCATTTACTGATTTATTTACAAATGAAATCCATTTTCTCATTATCAACTCACATATTACTAATTCCGAATGTTCATAAAGAGTTTCCAGAAGAAAGGTTGAAATTGGGATTTTTTCAAGTAAAATTAGCAAGAAATAAAAAAAAACTTAGTAATTTAGAGGTCTGCCTTCTAATTTAAATAAAACATATAGACACCATTTAGAAACGTGAAAAAATTCATGCGGTAGATAGCACCATTTCGGTAGTTTTATTTCTCGTATATAAGAGTTTGTTTGTGCAAAGCTTCCTTTGAAATTCTAGTTCACAGATGCTGATATGGTAAATATAAATCCATGAGCTGTGCTTTATTTTACGCGAAAGGTCAAGTATGCACTTTTTTTTTTTTTTTTTTGCATGAACTGTAATAAATTTGAGGCATGGTTTGGTGCTGATTGATTACCGACGTTACTGAGCTAGAGAGCGCCTGTAATTTGTTTTCATTTTTATTCCCTTGTACGAAATAAAGGAAGTGCTGTTGTCACGAAAAATTCCAGGTATCACATTTCAACGAAAATAACTATTTTGACCTCTATCGAATGCAATTTTAACGATGTTTTGGCGTGACAACCGTACATAAGCACAGAATAAAGGACTCTTTTTCTCCAAACGAATTATAAAACTGATTTAAAATGGATTCAGAAGATATTTTTTCGTGGCATCTGTACTTACATGCATATGTATGCATGTATCTCGCATAATTCAAAAACGAGTAACCTGAGAACGTTGAAATTTTGTATATGGGACTGCTATAATATGTAGTTGTGCACCTCCCTTTTTGGCAGCAATCGGCCGCATCAAAAGTATATAAATATATATATATCCACTCTGTTACTCGGCTACGTGAGCTCATTTTTTTATTCTCATATGCTGGTAAATCGTGCATTTGTTTTAAAAATGACAGAATTATGTTTTTCTTATCTTCCGGTTAAGGTTTTTATGTCTTTAGTTAATCTGCATGCAATAGCTGTAGAATGTAGTGTAACTGCGGCTAAGCCTAATTTTTGTTTACCATAGCAGCTATATTTGTTTACATTTGAAACTTCGCAGACTAGTGAATTCAGTTTCTGCACCTTCAGTGTCTCTCTGCCGAATAGGACCAGAATTAAACTTTCATTTTTGTGCACCGAAAAATCTGCCTTGTTGCATGTTGGCCGAATTTTGCGTAGGAACTCTAATTTTAATTGTAAAAAAATGTTTTATTGTTTTAATTGTATTTGGTGTTTTATTTATTTCTTGCATTTTTCAATAAATTTTTAATGAAGATATTTTGAGATTTTATGTATTTTTACCTTGCCGCGAAGTGAGAACTGAATTAATTGAATGAGAAATATATCTCTAACGAAATTCGAATAAATAAGTATTTCGTATTAGCAGCAAATATTGTCGCCAGTTTGTCTCTTACGGAGGAGAATGTTTACGAGTAGCGCATGCGTATTAAATAAACGGCGCTAAATCGTCTGTGAAAAGCTGTTTCTTTTTTTATGTTTAATTTCTTTTATGCGTAGTTTTAGATTTATTATTATAGTATTTGGATAGAACAGGTGGCAACGATTAGATAATTCTTTCGATGATATACATAATTTTTGTGCATTCTGAGTTACAAAATAAATGAGATGTAACGCTGTGAAGTGAACCTAGCGCCAGAGTGTCGTTATGGTAAACAAATATAGTGAATTTTAATAGAGTTCATTTATTCTGTGCGTTATCGATGAAGTAGATTAAATTCAATGCAATAAGTTTAAATGAAATGCAGGAAAAAGGGCGTATAATTTAATATTTCGCGCAAGGAAGTCATGTGGTGTACACATAGATTTTTTATATTTGGGTGCATTTCTTCACCCAAATAGAGGCGGGATTTTGATGGTTTGAGAAGAGTTCGCTATCAACGTCCACACTAATTTCCGCGTTTGCTTCTGCGATTGTAATGCATTAATTAGAGATACATCTTTTGCTGAGTATGTTTACTTATGAGTTCCAAGTACCATTTTTATGGATGATAAAAAGTGAGTTCGCAGGCCTTTGCACTGCCGGCAAGTATTTAGAATCACAATCACTGCTTCGTCTGAAAAAACCCTCGAAATGATCATTTTCAGAAAGTGATCGAGGTCGAATGGTACGTAGTTAGCAGCAGTTTAATTTATTTCCATGACTCTTACTAGAATTTTACGAGCTAAGAATATGTCTACTCAGTAAATAGGCACAGCTATCCCAAAACACCACGCAGAGTTTCATTCTTGGCATGAATCAACGCTGCTGGACATGTCATCCCATCACATTTTGTTTAAAAAAAAGTTACCAAAAAATATTATTTCAATCTTAATCAAAAAACATTCTTTCGCGAAAGCGTCGTAAATTAGTGTTCATCATTATTATTTAAAAATCTGAAAGCTTCCAGATTTTACATTAAGCCCAAAGGGGCGTTTTTTAACGTTCCGTTCTTTGAATCCCGTTTGTCTATCGACTTATAAGAAAAAGTGGTAACTTGTGCTGTCGAAAATATTGCTGCGAGCTGCTGCTAGTTCTGATCGATGGTTCGAAGAGTACTGCTCTACTGTTTTAAGTAAAGACTTTTTTATATACTATGAAACCAAAAGGACACGTTACTCATTTTACTGTAGTATTGATTACATCACGTTCAATAATAAACAAATGATGAAGATGAATGCAAAATTAGCATTAGTAACGAAGAATTTATCGTGTTCGTTCAAATGAGCTCTTTGAAGTTGTAGGGTTCCAACCTCTTAGGAACTTTGCGAACAGATAAGCGAATAATCGCTTGAAATCGTGAACAGAGGCATAAGACTCAAGAAGGGTTAATTACCCTTTATATCTCAAAATAAGAATTAAGATAGTCGGCTCCTTTCTCAGAGCGTACAGGAAAGCCTCCACTTGGGCTTGAACTCAGCGTAATAAGAAATAAATCTAAACTAAGGCTTAACTAAAAACGATATAGCCGAAGCTATCAAGATTCTAAGTAATTGGCCCCTAAATACCGAATGAGCTGGCGAAGCTATCAAGGGACTGAAATGCGGCCGAACGTAGCAATCCTTGAAACCCCAAACACTGGTAAGCGAATAATCGCTAGAGTGTGTGAACAGAGACGTAAGACTCAAGAAGGGTTCACTACCCTTTATTTCTCAAAATAAATATGACACAATCAGCTCCTAACTCGGAGGGTACAGCAAAGCCTCCACTTGGGTTTGAACTCATATCAATATGGAAGTAAACTTAACTAAGCTGAACTAAAGCTAACTGAAAGATACAGCCGAAGCTGTCAAGATTCTAACTAGTTGGCCCCTAAATCTTAATTAAGCTGTCAAGGGCCTAAAAAACAGCCGAGCTTAGCATTAGCTTATAGAAAGTCGTAACAAAAAGGCGAATGCGCGCTAGTGAGAAACTCTGGCTCTCTAACGAAGTCAGTGGAACTTTGACTTAAATATTAATTACTCTTACTCATTTGCATTAAACGGGATTCTGAAAACACATTCTGGTAGGAAATTGTAAACTGAAATTAGGAGAGATAGGAAAGTAGCTTTAACTAAAAGGTAACTGTTAGAAATTTGTTCTGACCGCCAGAACTCCTAAATAGAATTTATAAAAGCTTCAAAACAATTATCTTCTTCGTAAAAACTAGCCACAGTGTGTATTAATTTAAATACGAATGTAAGTGGTGTCACGCAGATTTTTTGGTGCACAAAACTGAAAGTTTGCTTTTGGTTCCACTTGGCAAAAAAACATTGAAAGTGCAGAAATTGACTTAATTGACTATTCACCTTACAAAGTTTCTGTCGGAGGTCTGACGAAATGGAAGACAGCCACAAATTCGATACTTTTCTGTTATGGAGACCAGATTCAGAAATGTGTGCATATATGCACGTGCGTATGTGTGTATGTACGTATATTTGTGTGTATGTGTATACACACATATATATGCACGCACATATTTAATTCATTCAGAAATATATATATCCATGCATACATGCATACATATATATTGTTACGGATTTCACATTTATTTGGCTATTTATTTAGAATTGTAATTAAAATTGCTTTATATTTCTCTGGTTACGCAGACGATTTTTAAAGACAAAGCTACGTCAAAAAATAAAAATAAAAAAGCGCGTGCATTTAATGTTTAATAAATAAATATCTCGTAATTACTGTTGCCATCCAGAAAAATCGAGATTGTTCTAGTGACAGTTAAAAAGCTTATAAAAGCCGAATTGAAACACCTCATCTCAGTAGTTGTTGTTGTTAGTTGTAGCTGTAAAAAGTGAACTGCTGTTTGTTTAGTTAATGCTGTTATTGATTGTAGCGATTGCGCTGTGAGATAGAATCATTTTATCTGTTTTGAACTGAGTTTTTGCTAAACGTTTGAGATATTGTGCGAATATCTCTGAAGAAATATTTCAGCATTTTGATTTATTTCTTGTGGAAAGAATAAATTTTTGTTAACTTTTTACGACTTGGACATTCAATCCATAACGAACCCGTACGCACGCAACAATATATTTCTGAATCCGGTTCCGATAACACAAGAGTTTTCTTGGGAACTTCCTTTTATATCTGTTCATCTGTTATATACTGTTAATGAAATTAAAGTCATTCGCACTATTTACAAATGCTTTTACAAATTACTTGTATATGTCTTAAAGGAAGCACATGTATAAGTTTACGTTTATTTTATGGATTATATATTGGCTTGAACATAATTAAGTAATATTATTACTGTCTCAGCAACATATAATTATTACAGGAAACTAATATTGGAAAATTGTTTTGAAGCTTTATGCCTATAAATCAAATCCTAAGCCTTTAGGGTGGAAACTTGCATTTCGAAAATGACGATTTGATTGGAGAATTGCTAGCCGGTTATTTTTCACCACCCACCCCTTCCTGTCTCTCTATTGGGCAGCTGCTCCTGAAAGGCAGTTTTTCCCTTCTAGCGCCTCTTGCGTCGACGAGTAAAACGGTTCCGAATCATGATCACATTTTGCACCACCCCATAACTGATAACATTTTCATATACTACGGGAAAGCAGCTGATATGTATTTCAAAGTCAAAACTTGGTAACGTAAAAAAGACGGGGAGGGGGGGGGAGTCCATCTGAGCCTGCATTGAAATATGACATCGGCTCTATTCTTGATATTCACGCATTAGGTTTAGCATTATGATATTCACGCATTAGGTTTAGCATTATGATATTCACGCATTAGGTTTTTACGATTTTCTTTTTAGGAAATGTATTATCCTAAAACATCTGTTTACAGAATTCTGTTCGGGAGATATAGACTTTAATTTTGAATTTCTCTGTAAACTATTGTTCATTGTTTTTACGAATTCTATGTGGAACCGGATACAGAAATGTATGTATGTATGCATGTACGGGCGTGTGTATGTGTATGTATATGTACGGGCGTGTGTATACATATATATGTGCATATATATAATTTGGCAGTTATGGCTCTCCTAGCGGCTCAAACCTGAGGAAGACTGTAAAGAATTATCACATTTCTTTTCTTGATATAAGTGGTTAGCACAACCATCTGAGAGATGGAAAATCCTTGCTCAAATGTCGGGGAGGGTGTAGTTGGTTTGTTTTTTGTGGTGTGTTATTCTGCTCGAAAATGGGAAGAAAACAAACCAACTGCACTAATAATGATCTGTACCCCTAGAAACAGCTGCATGAAAAATATTTTCTTTCATCTCAGATGACACAAGGGTTTTAATAGCTTCCGAAGAAGTCTTCCCCTGTTAAAAAAAACTGAGAAGTTAATTCTATTAGTCAAAGTATGTAGCAGGAAAATTTTCATATCATATTTTCGTGCACCAGATTTCACCCACCAGTAATTTTGCTTTGAGATTTTTCATTTGATTTAAAAGCATATAAATTATGACGCCAATTTTTTACTAGAAGTTTTAGAGAATTTGAATTGCCTTCCTCGTATTTCTCGGTGTATCAGTTTGGTTTAGTTTATTTAATTACGGCGAAGGACACGAGAACTGTCTGCTTAAGGGAGGGATGCCTTCGTGGAGGATTTTATACAGGAAACTGGCTCGTATACACTTTACCCATGGGAAAAAGCACAAAAACGCCCATGCAGCCAGCCCGTTTGTCGGGATTCGAAGCCTGGTCCGAACTACCAGTGTTTATGGACTTAACCGCTCGGCCCGTGGTGGGCTTCTTTCTCAACGCATAAATAATTTTTACACAAAGAAACAGAATGCGCGAAAAAATATTATTTTAATCGAAGAAACACTTGAATATTTTGGAATAATTTTAATAAAGCAGAATTTTATTATAGTTAACTTTTATTATAGTTTGCGATTTTATTTAGAAGAAACTTTGCTGTCCTTTCATACATTACTAACTTTTTTCGATTGATATGGTTACATTGCATTTTTGATGTTTTCAAAGTTTTAAATATTTTTCTTTTGTTTATGGTTATGTTATTTATTTTTTGTACTCAAAAATATATATTTTTTATCTTTTCTAAATGCTTTATAAAGTTCTTTTCGGAAGATTTTAGCAAAATGTACCTATTAGAGGTCACAGGGTCGGGATAACAAAATAAATAAAGTAAAGACAATTTGATATTTTAATTTGATTTTTATATTTGATTTAATTTTTGATTTTGGATACTTATGTATTTTAACGCCGACGTCGAAAGTAGGTGGTGATCAAGACAAACTTACAGCAGTCATTTCTGCGGAAATCTGAAGGCCCATATTGGTCTTTATTTACTTAGATAATCAAAAAATATATGTTAAGGATACAGTGTACAAAAAGCTTAAATACATATGAGCTCACGATTTGAAAAATGTGTGGCAAACAAACTCATGAGAACTTATCCCAATTATTTCAACGACCAGAATTCCTAAATCATATTTATAATAGCAACAAAACAAATGTTTTCTTTGTAAACCAGTACGACTGTGAGCGGTGTCACACCATTTTGACGAATCCTAGAGTCTTAATATTCTGAATATACGCACCAATATAACCTGATCGGTAATTTTAAAAATGCCCCTCTGCTATTCTGCAGAATAGCAGGTCTAACATTTTTATTTATTTATTTTTTTTCAAAATACAGAAAAAAAACAGTAAAAAACGGTTAACTTATATCCTTTTGTAGAGAAAATTAAACCGATTTGCTGAGGATCGCAGTAATAAAAAACCAAGGCGAAGATCTTATGAATTCGTGGAAATGTCAAGCTTATCTAATTCTGGCGCTAAATTGCACTGTTTGCTGACATTTTTTGTTTGTCGAAAGTGGTAGATGGGAAAATACGTAAGTACTGGATTTTGCATTTTCTCTGATGCATTGACTTAATTTTTATTTCTGTGACATTAGAACAAGCCAAATTTTTTATTACTTGGTTATTTGTATCACTCATAGCAATAAAACTAATCTAAAAATCTGAGATAATTTTGATAATAATAACTTTATGATTAAAGAGAAATTTGTACGTCTTAGTAGTCTGTACCTTGGAGGCAAAATGTAAGGAAGTAAAATAAGGTAAATTTTCAAAGTAAATGAAATATATGTAGTAGTGTTAAGGATATTGTGGCTTTTTACTGTAGAAAATTTGATTCTAGCCTAAACAGTTCATGATATAAATTTGCACTTTCGTTTTAGCCCCAAAATACATGCAGCAGCCTTGGCCTCAATCTAGTACATTATCATAAATCGCATCAATCGACCAGTCCTAGTTTTTGTTCTCCCAGCTGCTATGCGCGGAGAAAGGTATCTCGAAAATCTCTCCGTACTCTCTCTCTCTCTCTAAATTGACTAAATTTGCCTCCCCATTGCGCGGGTGGTCTCATTTTCGCATGCGTGCTTATCACGACCAGAAAGATAAATATGCACAGTAATGAATATTTTTCATTCTCGATAAACTAGATAGATATTTTAAAACTGATGTAAAAGTTTTAACAAAACATAAATCAGTCTCTAATTGTTAGTAATTTTAAACACAATACCTTTTCCTTTTTCTTCTAGTTCGAAAAGAAATTATTCTAAAACAGATATTTACTTCCTTGTACGAAATAAAGGAAGTATTGCAGTCGCGAAAATATTCGGGTATCATATTTCACCGAAAATATCCATTTTGACTGCAATCGAATGCAAATTAACGATGTTTTTGAGTGACATCTGTACGTAAGGACAGAATAAAGGACACTTTTTCCCAACACTGCTTGCAAAAAAGATTTAAAATGGATTCAGAAGAGATTTCTTCGTGACGTACGTACGTACGTACATATGTATGTATCTCGCGTAACTCAAAAATGAGTAGTTTCAGAATTTTGCAATTTTGTATATAGGACTGCTATAAAATGCAATCCAAAGTATATAAAGTTAAGGAAATAGTAGATGAACAAGTGACCTATAGGTCAAATATTTTGCGCATTGAGCTGCAAAATTAGGATCTAAGCCAAATAAGGGAAGTAAATTCTAATAACAATCGCCTTATATACATATATATACTCACTCTATTACTCTGAGCTCAGTTTTTTTTTATTCTTATACATTGGTACATTTTCCATTTTTTGCTTTAAAAATGATTGAATTATGTTGTTCTTACCTTCCGATTAGGGTTTTTGTGCCTTTAGTTAATCTGCATGCAGTAGTTGTAGAATTATCAACAATTTAAAAGTTTTATAAGTGCGACTAAGCCTAATTTTTTTTACCGTAGCAGCTAATTTGTTTACACTTAACACTTAACATAATAGTGAATGAAGTCTTTCGTGTTTTTTGACCGAGTGAGCCAAAAAGAAATTTTTAGCTTTGTGCACCGAAAAATCTGCCTTCTTGCCTGCTGGCCGAATTGCTTTTTTTTCCGTAGAAACTGTAATTTTAATTGTAAAAAATTGTTTTAATTCTTTTAATTGCATTTGGCGTTTCATGTTTTTCTATATCTTCCGATTTTTAATGAAAATAATGTTTGAGATTTTATGTATTTTTGCCTTGCCGTGAAGTAAGAACAGAATTAATTGAATGGAGAAATATATCTGTAATGAAATTAGAGGATATGAGTTTAAATGAAATGCAGAAAAAAATGCGTATAATTTAACATTACGTACAAGGAAGTCATGTGGTGTACACATCGGGATTTGTTTTTCTTAGTTTAGCAAATTTATTTCCAGGTGGGTATCATCTGTTCTTTCCAAGGTTCTCCATTTCTTCTACTAATGATACATGTGCTCTAAAATTCTTTTAGTTTTTCCTGTTTTTATGTGATAGAGATTTGATTCAAGCTACCTTAAATACGATTCAGAGAGTATATATACCTTTAGAATTCAAACCACGTGTGAAACGTTTAAAAATACCAGCCTTGAGCTTTTATATCAAATTATTTCATCATTCTAGTGCTTACTTACAATTAATTTTGTAAACAAAATAAGAATCTTCACTTCAGTAATTAATTATTCTGAAAGTGAAGAAGTTAAGAAATCACTGGCAGTGCTATAGAATTAAAGCTTGGAAAAAAAAAAGAAAAGAAAAGAAAGAAAGAAAGAAAAAAGAAAAAAAATCTAAAAAATTTCAGATTTTAAATTACGTTCAAAGGGGCGTTTCTAACATTTTGTGTGTTACCTTTATTTATTTAATATCATGTTCTTTTCACTTAACCATGAAATTCAGTTCAACAGCAATATCGTAAGAGAATTTTAAAATGAGTTTCACTTTAGAATTTGCGATACACTGTTCCGCACGCTTTAGATAAAAAGGTTTTTTTCTCCCGTAGAGTGTTGCGATTACTCCCTTTTAAGTCGTTTGAGTTTGTTCATCAAAAATTCGTTAAAGTTTTACAAAATATGAAATAGAGATTAAAACAAATTCCAAATTCGGGCTTCCAGATGCGCGTATTTGGGTGGAAACGTACGTTATTCAAAATTGGACGGCTCTAGGTACCGTTGTTTTGTCAAATTTGGAGAAATGTACATACATTTATGCAGATTCTTCATTATTTAATTTCTTTAAATATAATACAGCGCTGTAAGATTTGGTGGCAACAGCTTGAAAAGTGATTCAGACTTTTAATGTTTCCAACTCAACATCGCAATACGAAAACAATAGTCCTTAAGGCACAAAGTCCCTTTGGACTAATAAACAATTGCTTACCATATTTACTTTCAATTTATTTCCACATTTTAAGTATGTAGGTCAAAATACACTCATATCCAAAATTATCTTTACATACCCAAAAATGATGATATTCAATGAAATATCGAATCAATGTGATCCGTATTTGCAGGGAATGTGTGAAAACCAAGACTAATTAGCATTATCCAATCAAAAGTAATCAAACGGTTTGTGATATGCAAATCTAGGCGTTACGTCATCCAAGGGTGAATCAAGCGCTTTGCGCAAACTGAATATTTGAGTGAATTTCTGCAACATAGCGTTTGATTTCAGTGTGTAGGGACTCAAAGCGGTTTGTTATGGCTTCGAAGTATGATTTGGAAGAATCTGTAAAGTGGCGAATTATCGGCCGTTTAGAAGCAGGGCAGTCAATCATGAAAACAGTCTGAATGCCACATGTCTGAATATTTCAAGACAGACAGTCTCTAAGCTATGGAAACAGTTTCAAAATGATGTAGGTGTTGTAAGGAGGCCTGGACAAGGTCGGAAACGAATGACAACTGCTTCTGAAGATCGGTATCTGGCACTAACTGCCCGTCGTAACAGAAAGGCTACTGCTCGCCAGTTAAGTTCAGAGCTTGCAGCCGCCACTGGAACTGTTGCATCACGGCAAACAATATACAGAAGGCTTAATGAAAAAGGCCTTTATGCCAGAAAGCCAAGGGTATGTGTTTTACTGTCTTCACAGAAAAAGAGGGATCGCTTTAATTGGTGTAAAGAACATCAAAACTGGACTGAACATCAATGGTCCCATGTTCTCTTTACTGATGAGTCGCGGTTTAGTTTAACTGGTGATTCTAAACGTGTTTACATCTGGAGGGAGTCAGGAACACGAAATGATCCCTCGAACATTGTGGAACGTGACCGTTTCGGTAGTGGAGGTGTGATGGTATGGGGTGGAATAATGATCGATGGACGTACGCCCCTACACGTGTTCAGCAGCGGATCTGTGACAGGCCAGATATATCGGGATGAGGTCTTAGATCCTTATGTAAGACTTTTCAGGGGTGCATATGGACCTGACTTTTTATTTATGGATGATAATGCCCGTCCACATCGAGCAAACCTCGTTGATGAATTCCTTGAAAGTGAAGACATTAAGCGAATACCTTGGCCACCAAACTCTCCTGACCTTAACCCGATAGAGAACTTATGGGACTACCTTGGAAGAGCAATTGCACGTATACATCCTCCTCCTAGAGATGTAAATGCTCTGAAGACGGCATTGCTGGAAGAGTGGAGATTAATTCCCCAAACTGTGGTTAACAACGTTATTTCCAGCCTTAAAACACGTTGTGATATGTGTGTACAAGTCAGGGGAGATCATATTCCATATTAAATTCGTAAGACTTAATTCTTTTTCTGAATCATTCCTTTTTTTCTTAACTCTCTTTGTCACACTTTATTACTATTTTTATTGTTTCATGCTACAATTTTATATCATATGAGGTGATCTTCAATTTTTTCTTTTGCATTTATGTGTCATCATGTTATGTATGATTCCACGAAAATTCATTAAATTATTAGTCTCTGAGAAATCCGTGAATTTATGCATGTAAACATAATTTTGGACATGAGTGTATTTGATACTATAAAGAGAAATAATTGTTGTTGCTGTTGTGACTAATATTTCTGTTGTCTGATATGAGAACAAGGCCACGAAATTCATCGCGACAAGGAATGCAAAATTAGGCCTCTTTAGAGACCACTAGGAGTACACTATTACGCCTGTTGGCAAAAGCCTTAAGCAAAATATAGGTGAGAATACGATTTCGCCCATTCACCCTCCCCCAATTTTGAGGAAGAGCATACCGGGTGCGGATCCGAGGATCTTCCACTAACCACCATTCCACACAACAAGACTTTCGGCTCGCTATATATCTAAAGTGTCCCCATGCCGCAAAGACACTGTACATTTACAAGCGTCCATGCCGTATCCGGGATTCGAACCCGGAGCTTTCGGTATGGTAGTCGGAGTCACTAACCAATATCCCATTTGGGCGAAGAAAGAAGTAATGCTATGTTGCATAAAACTCATCAATCTCTTTACTACGTAAAGTTCATAAATTTTTACCCTTGATATTTTTCTTATGCTTAACCGCCCCCCGCGGAATGTTCTCGTTGTTGACATTGGAGAGCTTATCAGTATGTACTTAAAAATTTTTCTGTTTTCATGTTCGTCTTGATCTCATAAAGACTTTTTTTTTATGTAGGTGTGCGTTAAGGCACGTTTCTACTCTGATTTCCAATTGGCCTCTCAGTTTGTTTTGTCATCAACCTCTTTTTCCATTCTCACCTCTTGCTTCAAAATTGCGTAAATGAAGAATGAAGAAAAGTACTGAAAAAGGCGTGAGCATACTGATTGCATTTGAGCTTAAATGTGGGCTTAGGTTAGCGAACTGTATTCTTCATTTAAACTGCTTAAGAAATACCAACAAAGCTTAACCAATCAGAGAGAATACTTGCCGAAATTAGTTAGCGTGAAGATCAAACAGACCTGTCGCTCCAGGCGAAAGCAAATTTTCTGCTGTTATTTTCCTATTCGAATCGTGTTAACGTTTATCCAATAGTAAGTCTCAACGGTCTGTTAATTTTAAATTCAGAAAAATCAGGTTGAGGTTAAAATAAATTTGTTGCTATATAAGTTAAGGTATTTATACGCAATTTCATTTAGTCTTAGGATTATTGGCGTTATTTAGCCTTAGAATTCTCTTTAACAATTTTATTATCTTCCAGCATCTGCTTTTATTTCATTAAATCTTCTCATTATTCAAATTCTAAAGATTCTGAATGATATGTGTTTAAAGTTTTGCCTCTTTTTTAGTCCTAAAGGGACGTTAGTCCCGAATGGTTTATTAGTCTGAAACGGCGTTTTGCGTCAAAACATTTACATGTGTTGCATCACTTTTCAAAATGTTGCCACTAAATAATATCGCCCTATATTATATTTGAAGGAATTAAATAATGAAGAATCTGCATGAATGTATACATGTTTCTCGCATTTGAAAAAAAAATAGTACCTAGAGCCATCAAATTTTGAATAACGCAGTCCTCCACCTAAACATGGGCTTTTGGAAGCCCGAATTTTAAATTTCTAATATGTTTTACTATATGTTTCATACTTGTAAACCTTAAATGACTTTTAACAAATTCAACGATTTCAAAACGAGCAATGGCAACATTGTACGAAAAAAAATCACCTTTTTCTACAGCGCGCTGGACTGTCTGTTGGAAATTTTGAAGATATGCCATTTTTAAATATTTCGTGATTCTTCTATTCAATCAAATCTTATGTAACGTAAGTGCCAAGAAAGTTACGTTTAATAAATAAATTAAACGCACGTAACGTTAATAATAAAAGAACAAAAAAATTGTAAAACCATATTTGTAAAAAATCTGAACATTGACAGGATGAACTGAGAAAAGATTGAAAAGAAAAACAGAAAAATGTATGTCAATGGTAACGCTGCATCGCGAATTCTAAACGCATATTTCCATGCTATTTTTTAAATTTTTGCAATTTTGCTGTTGAATTTTATTTGGCGTAAATGCGAAGAAAATGACGCTTAATAATAAAGATCAGAAAGAAAAAAAATACGGTTAGTAGTAGTGAGTGTAACAGCAGACTGGTAGATTGCGAGCTCAGCGACAGCGTGAAAAACCTTAACAAAGCCTTTTAGGCGACCGTTAAAATATGACACATTTCAGATTTTATTTATTTATTTCCATTAGAGAGAAATGATACTGGTAGAATGTAGACTTCTGCAGGGAGACATAATCACGCCTTTGAGATTTTTAAATTGGAATTATGTTTAAATAAATTAAAAATGAGAATTATTTTTAATCAAACGCTAATAGTTTTGCTTTATTAAAATGTTTCAAACTGTTGAGAGGAAGAAAAATGACACAATAAAACTCACAGACTCGAATTTTTTAGAAAAAAATAAAATATTTTTAATACATCCTGAATTTTTTTCCTGATATATGCTTGCCATAATCAAGAATATAAAACCTTATTACCATGTTATGATTTAAACTACTTTCTCTTTTATTAAGCTGCCAATAGACATGATGATGATGATTCGTTGAACATTCATGACAAAATTTGACAGTTATAGAATAAGTTACGTAAACAAAATGTTAGACACATTTTGACAATTATTATTATGTTTTACTATTAGTTAGCTTTGAGTTAAACGCTATCCCTTTTTCCTTGGCTCAGTGTCTCTATCTCTCTGTCTCTTTCTCTGCATCTTCACGAGTACAATAAGAATAATACACAAGAATAATACCGTTAAGAATATAAACATTTATTACTATGTTAGCATTTATTATACTTTCTCTTTTATTAAGCTGTCAATAAACATAATGATGAGGATTCGTTAAACATTCATGACAAAATTTGACAGTTACAGAATAAGTTATGTAAACAAAATGTTGGACACATTTTGACAATTATTATTATGTTTTACTATTAGTTAGCTTTGATTTAAACGCTATCCCTTTTTCCTTGGCTCAGTGTCTCTATCTCTCTGTCTCTTTCTCTGCATCTTCACGAGTACAATAAGAATAATACCGTTAAGAATATAAAAACTTATTACTATGTTAGCATTTATTATACTTTCTCTTTTATTAAGCTGTCAATAAACATAATGATGAGGATTCGTTAAACATTCATGACAAAATTTGACAGTTACAGAATAAGTTATGTAAACAAAATGTTGGACACATTTTGACAATTATTATTATGTTTTACTATTAGTTAGCTTTGATTTAAACGCTATCCCTTTTTCCTTGGCTCAGTGTCTCTATCTCTCTGTCTCTTTCTCTGCATCTTCACGAGTACAATAAGAATAATACCGTTAAGAATATAAAAACTTATTACTATGTTAGCATTTATTATACTTTCTCTTTTCTTAAGCTGCCAATAAACATAATGATGAGGATTCGTTAAACATTCATGACAAAATTTGACAGTTATAGAATAAGTTACGTAAACAAAATGTTAGACACATTTTGACAATTATTATTATGTTTTACTATTAGTTAGCTTTGATTTAAACGCTATCCCTTTTTCCTTGGCTCAGTGTCTCTATCTCTCTGTCTCTTTCTCTGCATCTTCACGAGTACAATAAGAATAATACACAAGAATAATACCGTTAAGAATATAAAAACTTATTACTATGTTAGCATTTATTATACTTTCTCTTTTCTTAAGCTGCCAATAAACATAATGATGAGGATTCGTTAAACATTCATGACAAAATTTGACAGTTATAGAATAAGTTACGTAAACAAAATGTTAGACACATTTTGACAATTATATTATGTTTTACTATTAGTTAGCTTTGAGTTAAACGCTATCCCTTTTTCCTTGGCTCAGTGTCTCTATCTCTCTGTCTCTTTCTCTGCATCTTCACGAGTACAATAAGAATAATACACAAGAATAATACCGTTAAGAATATAAAAACTTATTACTATGTTAGCATTTATTATACTTTCTCTTTTCTTAAGCTGCCAATAAACATAATGATGAGGATTCGTTAAACATTCATGACAAAATTTGACAGTTATAGAATAAGTTACGTAAACAAAATGTTAGACACATTTTGACAATTATTATTATGTTTTACTATTAGTTAGCTTTGAGTTAAACGCTATCCCTTTTTCCTTGGCTCAGTGTCTCTATCTCTCTGTCTCTTTCTCTACATCTTCACGAGTACAATAAGAATAATACACAAGAATAATACCGTTAAGAATATAAACACTTATTACTATGTTAGCATTTATTATTTTTTCTCTTTTATTAAGCTTTCAATAAACATAATGATGAGGATTCGTTAAACATTCATGACAAAATTTGACAGTTATAGAATAAGTTACGTAAACAAAATGTTAGACACATTTTGACAATTATATTATGTTTTACTATTAGTTAGCTTTTAGTTAAACGCTGTACCTTTTCCCTTGGCTCAGTGTCTCGGTCTCTCTCTCTCTCTCTCTTTCTCTGCATCTTCACGAGAGCAATGAACCTGTTACTATGCTTAAGCTATTTCTGCCTGAAAATCTCTCTGCACTACGGCCAAGGCGCGGTGAAACTGGACAAGTGTTAAACAAACATAATTTAAATAAATATGGTTAAGTTATTTGGGCATATAAAGCTCAGTGTTACAATATTGTCTCATACCAGAAAGCCATGGAGATTCTAGTTATGGGGCATAGTTTTAAAATGGAAGTTTAACTTAGCTGTTAGACATCTATAGATGTTAACTCTTATTTAGGGAGTTCGCTGCGTCGCCATTTGATCAGTCGCCTACAGTGATCGCTTCCAAATATTTTTCTTTCCACAAGCAGCCGAAAACAGTTTTTATAATAACAAGTAAGGGAACTATGAGCACTGTAGCCATTCTGCTTTTGAGTAAAAAAATTTGAACTAATTTAGTTACAAATGCAGTTACAGTAAAAAAGAATTTGAACCAGTTTAGTTACAAGTACAACAAATGAGGGAACTGTATACACTAAAGCCATTCTGCTTTTGAGTAAAAAAAGAACTGAGTTAATTTATTTATAAATACAATTAGAGTAAAAACTTCTTGAACTAGTTTTGTTATAAATACGATAAATGAGGAAACTCTAAGCATTAAAACGGTTCTGCAATGCAATTAAAGGATTTAAATAGTTACAGAAATTCGCAACGTTGTATAATGTTTAATACTCTTCCAAATGCAGGGTCAAAAATGGCATTAAAGCTAAAAGTCTTTAAAAATGTTTTTTTCTTGCAGGTTTTCTTTTTTCATTCTTTCTCATTGCATCCTTGAATTTACAACATTATATAACGTAATGCTTCTTAAAATAACATGGTCGAAAATGGTATTAAAGCTAAAAGTATTTCAAAATGTTTTTTCATGCAGGTTTTCATCTTTATTCTTTCTCATTGCATTCTTGAATTTGCAATATTACATAATGTAATGCAGGATCAAAAATGGTATTAAAGCTAAAAGTCTTTAAATTTTTTTTTCATGTAGATTCTCTTTCTTCTTTTTCATTATATCCGTGAATATACAAAAAAATAATAATAGAAATAAGGTTATAGATAGGATGGGTAAAACTTAAACAAAGTTATTTTATTACTCAGTATACTTGTTTTATAACTTAGGAGTTGTCATTGCTTATGTACTAAACTAAACTCGCTTATAACGAGCCCTCATTTTGTAAGGATTTTAAGTTCACTAACGTTTGTTTTATTTTAAAACTTTACTATCATCTCTTATTTTCCACTTCCGGCCAGAATGAATGCGTGAATATGTTTATGCAAATTGTGCTTGCTAACGCTTGGGTATTTAAGTTGTGGCTTTTTGCCAAGAGTAGACGGAAGGAGAGAGAGCCCTCTTGCTATGAGGCTTCACGCGAGCTTGCCATCAGTTACTGTCCGCCTTTAAGGCGAGAGGTTTAAATCTTCTTGAAAGTTAAAGCCGTATTGTAATTTTCCGCAGTTTGCGTACTACAGACGTAGTCATTAAAAGGCCAGTCTTAGTGCTAGTCATCTGTGTAAAATATTAAAAGTTAGCTCTTATTTAAATTTTAGTTAGTTAGTAATCTTATATTCTTTTACGTTCAGGCCACAAGTGGTTGGTCTATGTATCCCGAAGTGCGGGTTTGTAAAATCGACAAGCAAATAAAGGGTAATTTTAACCCTTCTTACCTTTGTTGTATCTTCTACACGCGCAGGAACATAGCTTTTAGTAAGCTCCTTTTTCCTACTCAGGACTCCAGTTATGTTTGCAAAATCAATTAGAAGAAGCAGTAGTTCTGATAATTTAACGAAGAAATCGAATATACTTGGTTGCTACAATGCCTAAGTGTATGGGAGCATAACTCGCTTTTAAGGAGCAAACCCCGGTTACAGCGTGCAATATTTTCTGATTCATAAAATTTCTACTGGCTTCTACCTCTCCAGCTCAGCTAAACCTTTCCTGGAAAAATTCTGTTAACATGTAAAAAAGCTTCCTGTTGATTATGATTACAGCAAGAAAGCCTGAATGACTTGCGGACATTTTCACGGAATTAATTTCAAAATAGGAGAGGCAACTGAGAAAAGAAAAGCGAAAAATTATCTTTCAAATGATAATTGTAAAGCGGATCTCGAAATCATTGGATTTACAAACATCAGGATTGGATTTTTACCACCGAATTCTACAAGTGTAATCCAGCCTATGAACCAAGGGATCATCAAAAGTTTTAAATCAAACTTTTCGTAAGCACTGGGTTTTTTACTTCTCGATGGAACAGGAAAACGAAAACAAAGTCAAATGTTAATGCAAACGTACTCGAAGCGATACGTTTAATGATCGATGCATAGGAAAACGTAACATCAATGTACATTACCAGTTGCTTCCGTTAGGCTAGATTGGACATTTCTCAAAAGAGACAAATGACTGAGAAAGAAGAAGTAGATGACTTGGAAAATTTGGAAATGAGTAGAGAAAAATTTTTATGTATCTGTTGACACCAGTCTTATCACTACCGAGATACCTACTTCTGAGGATATTGTACCTGAAATCCAAGCTGAAGCAGATCAAAAAAATAATGAAAGCGTCAATGATAACGACGAATGTGAAGAATTTCAAGTTGAACTACCTCTAACATACCCAATGTCTTTTGGGTGCGCAGAAAAACTTCAACTATTTTCCGAAACCAGGAGGGCAAATGACAATGTTTTTCGGACCATGAATCTTCTTCGAAGAATACCAACACGGGAAGGAGACAATAAGACAGGTCAGAGCAAATTAACTATCTTCTTTTGTACCGTACAGAAAAAAAATTCTGAAAGTTTCAGATTTTAAATTACGTCCAAAGGGGGGGTTTAACGTTTTCTGTGTTACCTTTATTTATTAGATATCATGTTCTTCGCATTTAAACCACAAAATTCAGTTCAACAGCAATATCGCAAAATAATTTTAAAATGAGTCTATCTTTAGAATTTCCGGTACACAGTTCCGCGCGCTTCGGATAAAAAATTTTTTTTCCGTAGATTGTTGCCATTGCTGGCTTTTAAATCGTTTGAGTTTGTTCATCAAAAATTCGTTAAAGTTTTACGAAATATGAAATAGATTATAAAGCAAATTCCAAATTCGGGCTTCCAGATGCGCATATTCGGGTGGAAACGTATGTTATTCAAAATTGGATGGCTGTAGCTACTGTTGTTTTATCACATTTGGAGAAATATGCATACATTTATGCAGATTCTTCATTATTATTTCATTTCTTTAAATATAATACAGCGCTGCAAGATTTGGTGGCAACAGTTTGAAAAGGGATTCAGACTTTTAATGTTTCCGACGCAAAATCGCAAAACGGAAACAATAGTCCTTCAGGGACAAAATAAATAGAGTCTCATTCTCTTTGGTAGCATAAACTAACCCCAAAGTCTTTAATAACAACAAAAAGTCGGGAAAACTGTGCAAGTCACTCAATATAATTTATTCAGTCAATATAACTTAACAGATGGATCCACTTGGGTTTACATAAGCCTACACTTCTGGCTTAACTCGAAATAGGTAACGATGAACTTAAAATAGAATGTACTAAATCTAGCTTAGTGGCTCACAGGATAATTTAACGCGCAGGAAGGCTCTGGCTCGTAAAAGTTGGCGTAAACATGCCTAATGGCTAGAAGCACTCAAAGCCACAGTAATTTAATCGCTAGTAATTCAAAATAGCAACATGGTCTTCCAGCAGGCATAACACGCTCTAAAATCACCTTCCCATAAATAGCACTTCTTTCTACCGCATTTGGATATACGTGCGCTAGCTTATTAACTTTCTTGCAAGAAAGCGTGGGTGGAAGCAAGACTTTAATGAAAGTTGCTTCAACTAAAAATATCTGTTAGTAAAATTAAATAAATCTCGACAAAAGTAAGTATGTATGAATTTTCATGATTTTTTTCATGAAACAGTTTTTTATGAGCACTCGGTTATAACAAGCAAATATCGTGGTCCCTTCCTGTTCGTTATAAGCGAGTTCGACTGTACTTTAATTTACACTGTATTTGGCTGTTGTTAATGCACATAGTTCTAAAATTTTATCTGTAGAAACAGAGTTTTTAGTTAACAGAATAGATTGTAAAAAAGTAAAATAACAACTAGTAAAGAAATAAAGGAACAACTGTTGCTTTCAATGATTGAGGCAACTTTTAAAACTTTATGTTGTTATAAACTCCCGACAATTTAAGAATAAGCTTCATCGAATCTGACAGTTTCATTTCAAATGCATCATATCAAAGATACTGTACATGAAATGCGCTGTATATCAAATTCATTTGAAAACAGAGTTACAAGGAAAATTAAGGTTACATAATATTAGTTGAAAATATTTAAGAATTTCAGATTTACTCCGATTCAAGCTACTCAAGATTTCTTCCATTTTTTTAAAAAAAAATTTACAGATTTTAAAATTATTTTTTCTACAGTTGTAGGAGAGCCGCTCCGACGGTATAGTGGTTAGGGGAGGCGATTGCGATACCCACGGGCTCGGGCTCGAATCTCGGAGATGGCATGGCTGTAAGTGTCCTTCCCTTCATAGGAGGCAAAGGTGGCCCACCTATTAGGTGCCTCCATAATAAAGTGACCACTATGTCTGGTCTTAGTAGTGGCCAAGTCGAAGTCGGCTGAGGGCCCGCCATTTGGAAAAAAAATTATAAGAGAAAGTTGATACGTTTTCAGCAGTCTTTGAATTTTAGTCTAGAATGACTGGAAAATCGCAGAAAGATTATTGATTCCAAAGCCAATTTTGAATTTTTCAACAAATAAATGCAACTTCTGTATATATTTTTCCACTTGCTTTTCGCAATGTAAAGGTTTTGATAATAGTTAGCAATAAATATTACATAGTTTGTATTCCACGCACTGAGAATTCATATTTTGTCCTAATTTTTATACTTACTAAATATTCTTAATCAGATGAATGCTATTGTTACAAATCTTACTTAGTTTGTACTTCATACAGTGAGAATTCGTATGTTGTCCCAATCATTACATTTTTCTTAATTTTGATGTTCAATATAAAAACGTGTTTTGGCTTTATATCATGAAATTTTTAAGAAAACAGATCAATCTCTAAGACCTTTAGTTTCTATTTAGGTCATTTAATAGTTTAATACCTTATGTTAAAAAATAAAACGTTAAAAAAACCTGAAAGCTTTCAGACTTTACATTATGCCCAAACGGGCGTTTTTTAACCGTTTTCTTTGTTACCTTTATTTATTAAATATCATGTTCTTAACTCTTAACCCATAAAACTCAATTCAAGAGCAATATCGCAAAATAATTTCAAAATGAGCCAATCTTTAGATTTTCCGATACACAGTCTCCCACGCTGGAGATAAAAATGTTTTTTCTGTACAACGTTGCCATTGCTCGCTTTGAAATCGTAGAGTTTGTTAATCAAAAATTCGTTTAAAGTTTTACAAAATATAAAATCGATAATAAATCAAATTTCAAATTTGGGCTTCCAGATGCCAATATTCGCAGTAAGGTTACGTCATTCAAAATTTGATTGCTCTAGGTACCGTTGTTTTATCACAATGCGAGAAACATACATACATTTATGCAAATTCTTCATTATTTAATTTCTTCAAGTATAATATAGGGCAATAATATTTGGTGGAAACAATTTAAAAAGTGAGACGGACATTCAGAGTGATTCGACGCAAAATTGCAAAAACGAAAACAATAGTCCTTCAGGCAGAAAGCCTCTTTGGCGTAATAAGTTTGAGAATAAGTTCAAATATGTAATAAAAAAAAACCATCCAGAGATTCAGAGCGTCTTTTGAACCCAGGCACGGGCTTCTCAATCCCTATGGCACGGGTTATGAGCCCCTCTCCCCAAAGAAACCGTTGGCAAGCACCACAAGCTCACAGGGCTTCAACCCTTTCACCCTAAAAAGAGCCATTAAATATTTGCCTCCTCAAGAAAGAAGACTCATCTGTTCCCGCCGAACGTGCCCACCGTCAAAATTCGCTTTAGAATCCTAGATCTTTTATATCCGGGCGAGCCAATGACCCCTCGGGGTACCCGTTTGGGTGAGGCACCTATCGGCAGCTGCTTTAGGGAGCCTACAGTGCATGAGATCCATATGGTAAAAGTTGACAGGCGAAAAGAAAGTTAATTGCCTGCTCGTCCCGTTGCAAAAAGAGGTGGATGGAACTCTCATTAAGAGGCCTGAGGATGAAACTTGCAAGACACAACCACTTAGCGTATCATGTTTCTAACAGCCCTTTTATGATTGGGCTTTAATAGATTATTCTTTTTTTTTTTTTCTGCAATGCCTAATTTTCAATGAATAACAAAATTCATGAGTGGAATTTCCCAACTTTCTGTGAGCTTGTATATGCAGAGTGTCAAATTTCCTAATTAAATATGTTCAGGCACGGATCATCTAGAACAGCAATTTTGAACCACTGTGCCGCGGCACTTTTGTGTGCCGCCAAATTCTTAAAGTGAGCCGCCAAGTTTTAGAAATGTATATAGTAAAAAGTATAATGGGTTCAATCCTAGTATAGGGTAGACATGAGAATTGGCGAAATTCGGTTTTTAAGATATAAGCTTGCCAATTGTGGTATCCAAGCCAATTTTGTTGCTCTGGGGGAGAGGACATTTTGGAGCATTTTCGTTATTTTTAATAACATAAATTCACGTATGCAAGGGCCGAAGGAAAATATATTAAACTGAACAGAAAAACTGGTGGGATTCCAAAAAACAAATAACTTGATAGAAGAGTAAAGTTCAGGAAGGCCATTTGGAAAAGTTTGAGTCAGTCCCAAAGGATTTTAGTAAAACTATTCATAAAATTGTTATTAACCATTTGACAACAATAGAGGAGAGAATTATTCATTATTTCCCAAATTTAGATATAAAAAACATTGATGGGGTTCTTAATCCATTTGTGATAACGAATACTTCTGTATTTGAATTAACTTTGAATAAAGAGGAAGAACTAATTTCGCTTTCCATTAATCTAGATTTAATTTAAAAATATTCGGAAGAATCCATTAATTCATTTTGGATTAACATTAGATGCGGTTACCCCACGATGGCCGCAAAAGCTTTAAAAATATTATAACAATTTTCTACATCTTATTTGTGTGAATTCGGATTTTCAGTGCTAAACAACATAAAAATGAATAAAAGATCGAGACTGTTTAATGAGAAGATGATATGAGAGAAGCATTGTCATTTTTACGATCCAATATAAATGAAATTATCAAAAAACGTCAAGCTCAAATTTCTCATTAAATGTATTCTTATTATGAACTTGTAATTAATCCCTTAACAAACGTACTGCTGTTTTTGTAGTAGTACAAGTTATTTTATTTTACATTCAAAATTATTATCATAAAATATTTTACACAGGTAGGGAAGTAAATAACTTTTAAACTTACCTTTTTCTTTGTATGCCGCCAAATTTTGAAATCTTTAAAAGTGTGCCACTACAAAAAAAAAAAAAAAAAACCGTTGAGAATCACTGATCTAGACTACACAAGAGAAACAGAAAATTTTACAAGCATCATATACAGATATATGTATAAATCAAACATGTAGGCTGGTAGCTAGTCAGAATACGCTATAATTAATGAAAAATTAATATGCTTCAATCTTTAAGTTAACTCTCTAAGCAAAATTTAAAAAATCTGATGTGTACACCACATAACTTCCATGTACGGAATATTAAATTATACGCATTTTGAATTTCATTTCAACTTATTGAACTGAATTAAATCTACTTCGTCGATAACGTATAAACCGCAATAGAATAAATGCGCATTTTAAAATTCACTATATTTCTTTACCATAGCGACACTCTGGCGGTAGGTTCACTTAACAGCGTTACATTTCATTCATTTTATAAGTCAGGATGCAAAAAAATTATGTATATCATCTGAAGAATGATCTAATCGTTGCCACATGTTCTATTCAAATACTATAATACATCTAAAACGATGTATTAAAGATATTAAGCAAACAAAAAAGAAAAAGTTTTTCCCAGACGATTCAGTATTTCTCATTCAATTAATTCAGTTCTCACTTCGCGACAAGGCAAAAATGCATAAAAACTCAAAATATCTATATTGCAAATTACGAAGTATATCTTAAACACTTATTTCCTGAAATAAATTCCAGAATGGATTAAGCAGGATTTAATTCGCAATAATAAAAGAAGGCGTTATCTTTGTTGTTGCCAAGCTTAATTTTTCTAGATTGGCAACAAATCCACTATACCGCTAAGTTTCAAATGCAAACAAATATGGCCCCTACGGCCAAAATAATTAGGCGTAGCTGCACTTAAGCAACTTTTAAATTGTTGATAATTCTGTAATTATAACATACAGGTTAACCAAAGGCATAAAAACCCTTAACCGGCAGGTAAGAACAACTTAATTCAATAATTTTTAAAGCAAAAAATGCACAATTTACAACATATAAGAAACAAAAACTGTGCTCACTGAGCCGAGTAACATGGTGGATATACATATATAGTACATATATTTATATATTTTTGGTGCGCCCGATTACAACCAAAATAGGAGGTGCACATCTACATGTTATAGTAGTCCTATATACAAAATTTCAATGTTCTGAGTCTACTCATTTTTGAGTTATACGAGATACATACATACATACGTACGTACGCACAGACGCCACGAAAAAATCTCTCAGAATCCATTTTAAGTGAGTTTTATAATTTTTTGGGGGAAAAGAGTTATTTTTTCGGTCCTTAAGCACGGATGTCACACAAAAAATCGTTAAATTGCATTCGATAGCGATCAAAGTGGATATTTTCGTTGAAATATGATACCTGAAATTTTTCGCGATTACAATACTTCCTTTTTACTCTGTACAAGGAAGTAAAAAAGGAAATAAGATTAAATATAATAATTTTGCTATATGCGCATTAACATTAAATTAATGAAATAGTAAACCCTGTAAAGTATTAATTATGAAGTGGCGATCAAAAATTAATAACGACTAAAAAACTTAATGAAATCTTTTAACAATTAATTTATTTAAACGAGCCTAGATAATTTTTATATGAAATTCGAGATTTTCCAAATAAGAACATAAATCTCCGATTACTTGAAAGTAACCACAAATGTGTAAGAATTGTCAAAAGTTTAAGCTTTCAACTTTCCTATCGCATATGTAAATGTTATACAGTAAACGGTAAACAGTGATCTTTGCAGAACTCCAACTGTGATGCTGCAAAGGATAGAGTGAATGTTGCCAGGTTTGACACCGATGGTTTCGTTTTGAAGGTGGGAGGCTATAAGTCTTGTTACAAATACAGGTAATTCAATTTATAACATTTATAAGTAATTTCGTATTTTACACATGGCTAAAGGCACAGATGAATTACACGAAGAAGAACATACTTATAGATCCAAAAATTCACTTAGTTCTCTATGCAGACGATACGTTGTAACGTTCCATTATGTTAACTAACCACTTATTATGATTTAGATTTTTACTGTCACTTATTCTTTCCGTCTCCAAGCCAGAATGCAAATTAGCTCGAGTGTATTTAAACTGGGTTTTTTATATTGCTAAGGCTGAGCGTGTTCTGTCCCCGAGGCCACGTGACTGAGTAGCTGCTGCTCATTTAAGATCTGCAGTGTTCGGCTTTGCATTGTAATTGCCGATATTTTAATATCTTTGCCGGTTAGGTTTGTGAGCCAACTTCGCGTTAAATCGAATTTTGTAGCCTTCACCTACTAGCTACTTGAATTTAAATTTATATTTTCTTTCATTTCAGTTATCTCGCCATAACTGCTGGCTGAGCTGTAAGCCCCAGGTGTGCCTTCTATGCGTCTTACTTTTACATAAAAAGTTCTTTTACACACTTCTCATGTTTAACTTGTTATTTTAGGATAATTTGCTGTCAATCTATCTAAAGTTTGGTTAGAATGTATGATAGCGAAGAGGATTACCAAATTTTGTAACTTCTGTTCTCACGCACGAAACTAAATCCAACACAGTTAGGTAATAATTCAAACTCACTACCTCCTTACATTAAATTCAGCAAACGGGTAATTTTTAGTTAACTCAGAATGATACGCATTTATATTTCACAGAAGTTACTCCCAGTATACCCTTCTCATACTATACTCTATGGCAGAAGTGCCCTACCTTTTAACTTCCCTGGGGCACCTTAGAAGAAGACGAGATATTTTGGGCCATACAAATCATTTATGACACTAGTGGTAGCACTTGATCTCGAAAATAATTGAATCACACAATTGCGTAAATTTCATTGAAAATTTTCGGGTTTGCGCAGGTTTGCTTTGATAAAAAGTTTCGAATTTCACCTCTAGGCGAGAAATGTGCGGGTTTGACAGCATTAGTTCAAATTTGGTCAGTGTGTTTGCTTGATTCATATGACCAGCCGCCACTAACGATGGTTGACGCGGAAAAAAAGTGAAAGAATAGTTAAGTAATTCAAATTTTATTAATTTATGTTTTTTAACATGACAGCAATGTAGAATTATTTTGGCATTGTATCTGACATTTTAAATACAACATTTCGTTATAAATTTTATTTATAGTTATAAGGATAATGAGAAATCTTAAAACTAATGTTATAATAAAATTAATCATAAAATAATGTGTGTTTTGCCTTGAGTTTGAGAAATTAATTCACGAGTGTCTGGTTCGACTGAAGTGGTTGCAATTATCAGGAAGTTTTTCCCTCCTCCAAGGTCTCCATCCAATATTTTGGTTTTAATTTTACTCTTAGTGTGCTTCTCTCTTTGAAAACAGTTGTTCACAAATGTACACTGCGAAAAAAAAAGTACAGTTCTACATCACTCGTTCTACTAGGTCGATTCACAAAATTCAAATTGCGTTTTTCATGTCTCGAAAGCGCGACTTAGGATATATATTAGATTTATATATAGCATTATTCTAACATAGGTATTTTGACCCAAAATGGTTTTTTTTCTGAAATAACATACCAATTTTTTTTCCATATTTCAATTCTACGACTCAAATTATGCCCAAATATTAAATTTTGTAAAATTTGGTTATGAAATTTACGGAGAAATTCAAAAATTTACTTTGGCGAATTTTTTCGATTTGCGCCAAGAATAATTTACATGGCGAACTTCTTAATACGTGGTAACCTATTTTCCTATCCCTTCCATTGTAATGGAGCGGAAAAAAAGTCACATCGTTCTTCTTTCAAATAATTTCAGCAAAGTGCGTAAACGACATTAGATGTTATAACAAATATGCCAAATTTCAAAACGCGCCAATATATAAATTCACGTATATCTTCGAAAATTTTGAATAATAAGCTCTAAGTTTTTGTAGATATACTTAGAAATGCATCTACTTCAAGTTGATTGTAAAAATGTTATAGGTTATAATTCAAAATGTTTTTCAAAAATTTATAAAAATTATTTAAAAATACAAATTTCAAAAATAAATCATAAAAAATGCGTGAATTTTGTTTGGAGTGAACCTAAATTTCGAACTGTGAAAGAATGAATTAAGTAAGTGTAATAAAAAAAGAGATATTAATAAATACATACCAAATTGAATTAACATTGAGGAGCTAAAATTTTGAGAGCTAATTTTTTAAAAACTACTCGTCCGATTTTTACAAAACTTGGCAGTTTCGGATAATTTGAGTCGTAGAATCGAAATAGAGGAAAAAATCGGTATGTCATTTCAGAAAAACTCCGATTTTGTGTCAAAAACTATATTAGAACAATGCTATATGTAAATCTAATACATATCCTAAGTCGCGCTTTCGAGACATAGAAAACGCAATTTGAATTTTGTCAATCGGGCCAGTACAGCGGAAGATATAAAACTGTCTTTCCTCGCCCCTTACCCGTAGTGTACATACGTGCTGCCAAATAATAACGACATGAAAAGCGCAGGCTGTACAGCGAGGCATACTTGTCCTCTGTGCCAAAATGAAGGGTAAAAATTTACAATTGGGTGTCCCTTGTTTTTGGCGATTCTTTTTTATCGGAATATTTTTTTTTGGCGATTCTTTTTTAAGATCGGCGCCAGGAAGGCACAGTTTCAAGATGGCCGCTACATAAAACCAAAATAAGAAGTCAAAGAATTGCACAAACTCGGTTTCATGTACACATCGATCTAGTTTCATAAAAAAAAATCAGAGACTTGCATAAACTTGGCATTGATTTTGTCCATATACACATCGATTTATTTTCACTTAAAAAAAATCAGGACACTAAAGCTACATTAAAACTATCATGGTAACCAGAAATAGGGTTTCATCACCAAAACTGAATACAATTTGTCGCCAATCGAAGGAGCACCCAGTTCTACACCAGAGCCAAATGCAGATAATCACGATTAAGTGAAAAGAAGATTCGGTACTGTTACTTCATTCGAAAATCATTTTATTTCGCTCCAGTCTGGAGCGCCAAATAACTCTGTCTGTCAATGCTGAAATCCAGCCTTGAACTACTGTCACAACAGTGATGTGTATTATCGGATTGGAGATATTTCTTATGCGCTATACTAATTAACCGTATGGTACAGGTATAGTGTCCACGTCCCCCGTACCTTATCCTTATTTCTTATGCGCTTCGAGCTCGCATCTTGGGCCGCATTGTTACTTGTTCTGGGCCCTGACTCCGGTTGGACCCCCTTGCTCTATGACAAAAATTAGCAACATAAAATTGAACCGAATACCTTGTATTTGTATTGACAATGAGCTCACGTTTTGCAGGTTCTTCAATGCTATAACACAAAACTTATTTACCATTTATTCAAAAATACGTTACCCTCGTTGTAAATTTCCACTGAAAAAACACATTTCGCAAAACTGTTCTATGATTAAGTCTTCAATAGCCACGTTCCGTTTGCAGATGTGCAGTTAAAACAAAACTGAAAAATTTCAAGCAGCACAAAATAAATATTACGAGAAATGACTAACGCACCGTGGTGAAATTTGAATTTTCAGCATTATTCTTATGTGTTGACTGCAAACAGAGAATTATATATCATAAACGAGGAGATATCGGAGTTCAAAAGAAGACATATTGCTCGTGGTTATTTAGCTAAAATGTCTATGACCATGACAGGAGCTCTTCTACGCACCGAGCGCCCACTGCTTAGATCATTCTTTATTTCTAAAAAATCTGATGTATACACTACATGATTTAATTGTACGGAATATTAAATTATACGCATTTTTCTTGCATTTCCTTTAAACTTGTTGGATTGAATTAAATCTACTTCGTCGGTAGCGCTTAAACCACAATAAAATAAATGCATTCTTTAAAACTCACTGTATTTATTTACCATAGCGACACACTGGCGCTAGGTTCACATAACATTTCGTTCATTTTATAACTCATAATGCACAAAAATTATGTATATCATCTGAAGAACGACCTAATCGTTGCCACACGTTCTACTGAAATACTATAATAAATCTCAAATGATGTATAAAAGATGTTAAACAAACAAACAAAAAAATTTTTTTTCTCAGACGATTCAGTGTTTGTCATTCAATTAATTCAGCTCTCGCTTCGCAGCAAGGCAAAAATAAATAAAAACTCAAAATATCTGTAAAAATTACGAAGTAAGTCTTAAACACTTATTTCCTCGAATCTGGATTAAGCATAATTTAATTTGCAATAACAAAAGAAAACGTTGTCTTTGTTGTTGCGAAGCTTAGTTTTTCTAGATTAGCAACAAATCCACTATTCTGCTAAGTTTCAAATGTAAACCAATATGGCTGCTATGGTAATAAATTAGGCTTAGACACACTTACACAACTTTTAATTTGTTGATAATTCTACAACTAGTGCATTCACATTAACTAAAGGCATAAAAACCTTAACCGGAATAATTCAATAATTTTTAAGTCAAAAAATGCACAATTTACCATCATATAAGAATTAAAAAAAGTGAGCTCATGGAGCCAAGTAACAGAGTGGGTATACATGTATATATATATTTATACACTTTTGATGTAGTAGAGGGAAATGCACAACTACATGCTATGGCAGTCCTATATACAAAGTTTCAACGTTCTAAGGCTCCTCGTTTTTGAGTTATGTGAGATACATACGTACGTACTGACGCCACGAAAAAAATATCTTCTGAATCCATTTTAAATCAGTTTTATAATTCGTTTGGGGAAATAGAGTCCTTTATTCTGTCCTTAGTACATATGTCCCGCCAAAACATCGTTAAATTGCTTTCGATAGCGGTCAAAATGGATATTTTCTTTGAAATATGGTACCCTTTTTCGTGATTACGATAATTCCTTTACTTCATACAAGAAAGTAATAAAGTATTGTAATGTTTCTAACTACTATATCTATGCTTGATTTCGTAAAAACCTTGTTGAATTATGTAGTGACTTATTGCTGAGTCCAAGTGTGTAAAGAACAAAGTCCAAAGAAACTTTAAACTCACTTTCTATTATCTCAGTCTAAAGGTACAGATGGCCCCTTTCTCGGGCTTCCAGAAAAGCCTCCACTTAGGTTTCAAATCAAGATTAGAAAATAAGAAACTAATTTAATGCTAAACTGAACTAAGCGCAGAAGCTGTACAAAATTATCTAACATATCTCCCTTAATTAAATTAACCGGCGAATAGCAGCAGGCGTATACAATACGGCCGAGCGTAGTTAGTTCTAAGCAAGGAAGCAGCTTGACAGTAAACATGCGCTACTAAAGACCCCTAAGCCCTTCTCCTGAAATAAGGAAAACTTTAAATATTCTTTCTAACACATTTATATGTAACGCGATATTAAAAACTTATTCTGGTAGGAAGTTGTAGGTGGGAAACAAGAATTTAAAGGAGTTTCAAAATTAAAAATAACTTGTGGGGTTTTAGTTATTTAATTCCAATGTTCTATCTTAGAACCCCACGAACACTAACAAGCGAATAATCGCTTAAGTGTGTGAATAAACACGTAAGACTTAAGAAGGGTGAACTACCCTTTATTTCTCAGAATAAATACAATCAACTCCTACTTGGAGTATACACAAACCTCCACTTGGGCTCGAACTTAAATAATTATGAAACTAAACTAAATAAAGCTTAACTAAAGCTATCTGAAAGGTATAGCCGAAGCTATCAGAGTTCTAAGTAGTTGGTCCCTAAGTATTAATTAAATCGACGAAGCCAAGCAAAGGCCTAAAGTATGGCCGAGCGTAGTAGCTCAGAGAGAACGTAGCCAAAAGGGAAACGCTCGCTAGTCAGGAAAAGTAGAAGTCGGTGAAGCATCGACTTAAATAGTACTCTTACTCATTTTCATTCACAGCGTATCTGAAATTACATTCTGGCAGGAAATTGTAAGCTGAAAATAGAATAAATAGGAAGGAATCATAACTTAAAATAACTGTTAATAAACTTTGGATAAACCTTACAAACTATTAGAAAATTAAAATTATTCTTACAGGTTAACTCTTTTTCCTTGGGTACTCGTCAAATGTGCCAATCCTAGTTTTAAAAGTAAACAACTTGGTAGCTACCGTGGAAAAATAAATCAGGGATTGCTGAAACACGGATAGCGAGCTGCGTACTGCTTTCATAGGCCAGTGGTTGCAGTTCTTATAAAAATAAATCAGATATATATGAACTAGGGTAAACTAAAGCTACTCACTGTCCAAAAAAAATTAATTAATTTAATTTCTTTTTACAAAGTTATTATTAAACATAAACTGATCAATGTCCCAATGTAGTTATTTTATTTCATTTCTTGAAGTTAAAAAACTTAATGTTATTCAAAAGCATAACAAAAATAAAAATATTGCTTTGATTCTAACAAGCAATTTTATAAAGAAAATCTCTAAAAGTGATCGCTAAATGGATGCTTGTGGATGCTTTACAGGAAGGGTCGGACGAATTTCTGAATCATTAGCAGAGATATAAACTTAAAATAATTTAGAAGCGGATTTGATGTCCACACTGATGAGAAATTTATAGTACTTGAAGCTCTGAGAATCGCCAATAAATTTGATGACCGTCACAGCTTAAAAGCTGATGTTACTTTGGAGCAAATTTCAAGAATTCGTAAAACTTGAGGGAAACAAGTACACTGTTTACACGGGATAAATTTGAGACCGCAGGAAAACCATTTGAGTCACTGTAGAGCAGATTTAAGAAGAATCGAAGTTTCACGAGCATTACAAACCTGTAATCCATCGACTTTTTCAAAAGGAAGCGGAAGAATCAAAGTATCTTTGTTGTTGTTTTTGTGTCCATATACGAGTAAAATGGAAGAATGGTTGCCTACTCCAAAGAGTGGTTGAACTTCTATTCAAACCCCACCAGTTTTGAGGGAGAGCACCCCAGAGATAATAGAATTTCATTCCACCAAACCACACGAGAGAACTTTTGGCTCGCCGCATATTTAGAGTGCCTCCATGCCGCATAGACACTATACATTTTAAAACATCCACGTCTTCTCCGGGATTCTTCTCCGGGCCCCTTCGGTGCCGCAGTGGGCTTCTTTAACCACTATACCGTCTGTTGATCTTAACATTTTTCTGTACTCTTTTTATTTTTAATATGCTGTCATATGGAAACCAGAACCAATCATAAAACCCTTTGGAAAACTTTCTTTAGATTCTTTGAACCATCTTTTAAGAATATATTTTTATCTCTTTGATGATTATAAATGGATCTATCTCTTTATATTGCATTTAGTTAAATAAACCCAAGATTCGTCTATTGTGACAATATTTTCCCATTTTTATCATAAAGAATTCTGTGTTCGTGGAAAAAGAAGATGCACATTATGTTTTTTCGTCTTTTTAAGATTCAAATCAGCATGTAATGTTTTTATTTACAGTTAACACTGAGCATTTTAATGATTCTGCAACTGACCTTGGCAGATTTTCTTTTAGCATTAAAAATCTTACCTTTGAAACATTCGAAACATTCCGTTTTTTCCTTGGATATGTATTTGGAACAATTTTCCATTCGAAACCAAAGTTTGACTTTTTTCTTCCTTTTTTTTTAATAATATTATTTATCGTATTTTTAGATATCGAAACACCATGCCTTTCACAGCAGTTTTTAATAACTAGACACGAATAATTCCACTATTTCTTTTTTAAAAGCTCCAATTTAAAAAGAAAACTGTCAAGTATCAGAGTATAATTTATAGTTTCAAAAATATAGTTGCCGTTAAAAAAATTTCCAACCAGACAACTGCTTTCCATAGCAAAGCAAAATCGTCTAAAAAATATGCGAGCAGCCTCTGTGTTTGTAAAAAATTGCACAAAATAATCTTTTTTAATTGCAAAAGCAGTTTGGGGATACAGGAGAAATATATCATCATTCAGAAAACAAGACCCTCCATAGGTAAACCTACACAAGATACTGCTCATGAGTTCGCTCCACTTATACAGACACATATAATGAGATACTGTTAAACTTATTTAACTCAATCAAAAGAGGCCTACATGTAAACACGCCAATAATTTGTGTTCTTCGCTCTTCAACCACAAAAGATGCATGTTTCAAAAGCAGTGGATAGCATCCTAACTAGTGATTCACAGATTCAGTCGATTTCTTCAGACATCAAAACTTTCTTGAGGATAGATTCTACGCATTCTAGATTTGAAGAGCGATTACAAACATTCTAGATTTAAAGAGTGATCTGTATTTGAAAAGAGTTAAGTCAGTCTAAAAGGTTGCTGAAGACGGAGACATATTCTTAGCAATATTCTAGAAAAGCATAACTTTAAAAAGATATTAAACGGTTTTTATCAATGGGAGATAGTAGTTTATCAGCTTATCTATATATTATCTCCTTTTTAAATATTTAAAGTATGGTAATATATATAAAAACTTGTATCTTCATTTCGAAGATTTAACTGAATGTAGCTCGAAGGATTTCAGAATGGCAGCATCCTCCTTGATAAGTCTGCTAGAAAGTAAAAGATTATTTTTAAAACTCTCATAAACAGTCCGAACAATACTTGTTAAGTTGAAATTATATTCTTGTTAAATTTTACTTTGAGTTTAGACATCTAAGTGTTGTTGTTTAATATCTCCATTCTTACTCTTGTTGTTTTTACATTTCAAAACTCACGAGGACAGGCACATAGGAGTTATTGAATTAAAGATTGAGATCTTTGTGAACTTGCAGTCCAAGTGTATTTTGAATATAATACATTGTAGGTGTTTTATTTTAATTTTCTAATAGTTATTTCTATTTTGGAACAAGTCTTTCTTTTACTTTCTCGTTTCCGACTTATGTTCCCCTGCCAGAATGAGATTTTAGGATTACGTTTTATGTAAATGAGGTTGAAACAAGTATCTAAGTGAAGTCTGGATCACTTAGTGAGGTTCAACTCTTTAAATCTTTAAGCTCTAGCTTCAACCCCACGAACACTCAACAAACGAATAATCGCATAAGTGTGAACAGAACACGTGAGACTTGAGAAGGGTTTAAAACCCTTTATTTTTCAGTATATTTACAATCAGTTCCGACTTGGAACTTAACATAAAGCCGCCACTCGGGCTTGAACTTAAATACTAATAATTTAAACTAAAACTAGCTTAATTAAGCTATTTGAAAGGTATAGCCGAAGCTATCAGAGATCTAACTAGTTGGCCCCTAAGTATTAATTAAACCGGAGAAGCCAAGCAAGGGCCTAAGGTATGGCCGAGCGTAGCAATAGCTAAGAGAGACGTAGCCAAAAGGCAAACCCCTCGCTAGTCAGGGAATCGGACTCTCTCTCTCTTGAAGTCGGTTAAGTCACGACTTAAATAGTACTCATTCTCATTTGCATTATCTGCGTTTCTGAATTCACATTCTAGCAGGAAATTGTAAGCTGAAATTAGAATAAGATAGGAAAGATACAAAACTTAAAATAACTGTTAATTAACATAAGGTAAACCGTATAACTTAATTAGAATAGGGTAGAAGAGGTTATAGGATCTAGCTCCCTTTGGCCACATAAACTAATCTAGATCCTACTAATGAGCCTGATGACTTCTAGCTTAGGCGTGAAATAATACTAGCACAGCTGAAAATAATAAAGGGTGAAAATAACCCTTTATTATTTTCAACTATGAGCAGAAAGACACGTACTTCTCGCTTTACAATAAGACCAACAACTTGCGGTGGAACTTAGCGGTGTTACACAAATCAATTCAAGTCTAAAAAGAGTAGAGCTGGACTAGCATCTTAATATAGAGCTAACTAGGTTGACTCGACAACCTACCAGGCGTGATAATTATTCAAATGGCCAAAAGGCGTATCAGCAGCTCCGCGTAACAGCAAGGTCAGAAACGAAACGTGCGCTATGCGCTGGCTAGCAAAAACACGCTCTGAATTAACTCCAAGATTCCCCCATTTAAATACTCACTTCACTTAACTTTAAATTAGAATTCTGGCGAGGAATTACGAGGAGAAGTTGATGAGTTCAGGAAAGATAAAAAAAATTCGAGTAAGTGGTTATCTGAACTAAGGGAAACCCTACAGATTAAGAAAGTATGTTCATCCTTCCGGCCACGTTGTTGCCAAAAGTCTAATCTTACTACTATTCGGTCGTATTGTTACGTGTCTTTAGTATCCGTCGGTGATTTTAAATAAGGGCCAACTCTGTTAGTTAATTCTGCGCAGATTCGGCTGGTTTTATTTTAGTTAGTATTAGATTAGTTTTTATTTTCTATCGTGAGTTAAAGCCCAAGCGGAGGCTTATTGTAAGCCAAAGAATGGACCATCTGTTCATTTATTTTGAGTTAGAATTAAACGGTAAATTAACCCTTAATTGGTTTTGTCATTTGCTTACAAGAACTCTGCAGTAAGTTCCTATACAGTTCTTCAATATTCTAGCCTTCAAGGACCTCCAAATTGGCTAGGATATTACAATAGAAATAAGCTTTTTGAAGGGGCTGTTTTAAATGAGCTAGTAAATCTAAAAAATTATAAATATCGTCATATAAATTTCGAAACGCTTCTGGTTTTAGCTGGTATGCGCCATCGTTGAATACTTACGATCTGCAAGGAAACATTTAATCCAGCTAATTAGTTATAGATATTGAAATATGTCTTGAGAGAATGTGCTCGCAAGAACTGTGATTTAGGGGGCTAAGGATTTTAATATTGTGACTTTAAAACTCTTAAACTGCTGCACATGTAAAATGCCAAAACTCTTGGCTGTTTTTGTGAACATTTTTTTTTTTTTTTTTTTTTTTTGCAAAAATAAAAATTGGTTTTTAACTTTTTATAAAAACGACTCATTTAACTAATAAATAATGAATGCATCATATAAAAGTAAAAGTAATAAATATTATGAAATGTATTTTTATTAAGTTTTAACAGACTTCATTGATAATTCTGAATTTTACTCGGAAAATGTAATTAAATTTAATGTCTATTGATGTAACCGTTGATATCAAGCGTTATTAATCACATTGACTAAAATACCTAATTATTATTAATACCAGCTGGTTGTTATTAACCGAATTTATCACACGAACCATAACATGTACATTTGCAAATCTGTCATCGACAGTACAAAGTCACAAGGGCGTAGTTCTAATTTAACTTTTCGTTTATATTACACTCACGTTTGTGAAAATTGCAACACCAAGAAGGAATCGTCATAATTGAATGCAATTTAATACACAGTTGAGTGGTAGTGGTACAAATAAATGATTAAATGTTCAAAGCAAACAAACAAGAACAAGAGATCAGAATCAGTATTTTGTGTGGCCACCACGCGCCGGAATAAGTGCTGCTACACGACGTGGCATGGAGTCAAACAAAGTTTGAATGTCTGACTGAGGAAGAGCATTCCATATCGTTTGTACGCGTACCCAAAGTTCGTCTGCAGACGCAACAGGACGAGGATCACGAGCAAGACGCCGACCAATGACATCCCACACATGTTCAATTGGCGACATATCCGGGGAACACGCAGGCCAAGGAAGAAGCTGTACCTGCTGCGCTGCAAAGAAGGATTTAACAATCCGAGCAGTATGAGGGCGGGCATTGTCCTGTTGAAATACAGCGCCTGGCAAGCTTTGAAGGAAGGGAACAGCTTCGGGCTGTAGAACTTCACGGATATACCGGTTGCTGTTCAGATTGCCCACAATTCGTAGCAATTGAGATCGTCTATGATATGCTATGGCGCCCCAGACCATAACTCCGGGTGTTCGTCCACTGTGGCGTTCGATAATGCACTCCGGAAGGTGGCGTTCACCGGCATAGCGTCTGACACGAATGCGGCCATCATGGTACCACAAATTAAAGCGGGATTCGTCAGAAAACACGACATGCTGCCAATCAGCACGCCAGTCTCTATGCTGATTGGCCCATTGTAGCCGCAGGCGGCGATGGTCGTGCGTTAGGGGGATCCTGTATAAAGGAGTCCGTGCGCGCAGTCCACACTGCAGCAGACGTCTACGAATTGATGAAGCACACAATGAAACACCTGTAGCTATTGACCACAGTGCTGCCAATTGTCTAGAGGAAGCTGTACGGTCCGTCCGCGCCATGCGGACCAGGTGTCTATCATCGCGAGCTGACGTCACATTTCGGGGTCCACTCCCGGATTTCCGAGTTGTCCGACACTCGTCCGTCCACTGCTTCCAAACGCGCATCACTGTGCTGCTGTTACGCTGCACACGAGAGGCTACTGCACGATACGACAATCCAGCTTCACGAAGGCCGATGATTCTCCCTCGTTCAAACTCTGTAAGTTGTTCAAATCTCGCTCTCTTTCGTCGACGAGGCATAAGTACAGATTGAGTTAACGTTTACCACTAGCAGATAACCACCGATAACCATACACGCCTCGCTACAGCCGTCTATTTATTCGGATCCATCAGCCGTTCAGAGGGCGCTGCTCAGCATACGCATGCGCTACGGATTTGCAATTCTAATCATTTGCATATCATGCGCTACTTTGCATTTCCTGAAAATTTCAGCTCACTCGCGTAAGTCCTTCATGGTGTTGCAATTTTCACAAACGTGAGTGTATTAAATTTAATAAATGTTTCCGTTGGAGTCCAACCTACCTTTTATTTGTGGAATAGCAAAGTGGTCTACCTATTTCTCAGTTGTCTGCTGAGAAACACATGAAGGTATAATATGTCAATTCAAAGTTTTAATTTTTAAGGAGAAAATCGTAAAGTATTTTAAAAGCAATCAAACGTTTCCCGTTTTGCCCTCTTTCTTATATCTTATTCTGGAAAATATTGACGTAACCTTTGATATTCTTTTTCTTCAGTTCTCGTGTGTTCTAAGGAAAAGTGAGTTCTGTTGTAGGATTTTATCTTAATTAGCCAATTATTATGATTTGAATCTTAAGTATAACTTCTTCTTTCCGTAGTCCTCATCAGAATGCAAATTAGTTGTAGAATATTTAATCTGAGAATTTGAATGTTAGAATTTGAGCTTCTGGTGGCCTCGCTTGTTGTTTACGATCGCCAGTTCTGCCAAAGTTTATTCCGGTTTCAACCATCCAGCTGCTAAGGAAAAGGGAGTTCTGTTGCAGGATTTTACCTTAATTAACCAAGATATGTTTCGAATACATGTTTCGTTCTTCCGGTACATTTGAGATCACAAACCGAAAAAAGATTCAATTAAATTTTCATTAAAGACATTAAAAATTCATTTAAAACCGAAAACTCGAATCTCAAATATATTCAGAAGATTTTCTATACGCATTCGAAATACTTAGAAAAAAGGAAAAAGTATAAAATTGTGTATGCATTCGAACACTTAGCAAAAAGAATAAACAATAACATTGTGCCAAATTGACTAAACTTTGCATTATGCAAATTGACCATTCAAAAATTTGACTAATTAATCAATCTTTTAGCCTATTACTATGTTTCTTTATATATAGATGAACAGATAGATAGACAGATATACAGTGAACCTTTTCTAAAATGATTTCCTCTTTAGATGATCTTAATTCCATAATTTATTTATGTTCTCAGAAACATTGCTCCTTAAGTGACCATCTTAGGGAGGTGGTCGCCTCGAGAGGATTCACTGTATATGGTGCCCGTATTTCAATCAATAATGAAATGTAAAAACAGAGAAAACTTAGATGAACTTAGATGATTATAAAACATAATAAAAATATAAAAGCTACGCATTATATTTGCATTCGTACAAAAAAAAAATAACTGATGTTTAAGTCATAAAAATACTACATATATTCAAATTACATTCACATTGATTCCCATAAAAGAAAATTTGCTTAAAAAATATTCACAATAATTGGCATAAAATTATTCGCAAAAAATATTCACAATACTTCTCATAAAAGAAAAAAAAACTGATGTTTGAGTAATAAATACCACTTACATATTCACATATATATCCATTAAATTTCATGTTTATTGAAATAACTTTTCTTATAAACCATTAAAATATATTGAAAAGGAAAGCTTCTCAAATATTACAAAGATATGTAAACTTTTTATAGTCCTAGAAGCTTTAAATCTCGCTACGAAATTTTTCTTCTTAAATGCGTATTAGTATCTGAATTTCGTCTGTAAGTTGATATGAATTTAATTATTTTATCGGCATAAATTCATAAATTAAAAAAAATTATAATTCGAAGAAAAAAATCAATATTATAATTTTCATTCTTTTTAAATGTTTTGAATTAATTAAGTACTAAAAATTTATATTCCACTAAAAGTTACCTTTTTAATGCCGAAACAAAAATAATTAAAAATTAATTGATTTGATTTTAATAAAAATAATTTTGTTAACATAAAAATTCGTTATACTTTTTAAATAAATTTACCAACATCACCATAATTTATTTTACTGCAAATTCTTAATTTTTTAGAAACAAAAGTGCCTTTTGAAAGAGTAATTAAATTGATTTTTTAAGATATTTAGAATGCAAAATGCTTTACTAGATTTGAAAATTTTAAACCTGCGAAATTAATCCGTAGTAATTAATATAAATTAAATTTATAGTAATTTCAGCTCCTTCTTTAACTAATGTGAAGCAATGTTTTTTATGTGAAATACTGTCACCACATGATAAGCTTTTGATAGTTATTTTCGGTCCATTAAAAGATGATAAAATTAGTTGCTAAACATTGGAGATAGATAAACTTTGTAAATACAGAAAATATCAGATGTCAAACTCTTAAGATTAGCGAAAACAACTGAATCATACAAGTTCGGACAGACGACTTCAAGTTTGATACAAACGTCTTTCAATGACACTCTTGGAGGTCACTGCTCAAACTGCTGCTGCAGCGCAGATGAATGAACGATCCTTCCCGCCAATTTCTTACCATTACGAAGTCATAAATTCTGCTCGTGCCGCCTTCGGGATCCTTCAAAATGAAGCGGTGTCGTGAGCAGAAGATTTCTTCAGTTCAAAGGTCAACGGTTTTTAGACTGGCAAGGGTTAATGCACCATTTTTTTCTTCTCGCTCTTCATCCCTTTTCTGTTTTTTCTCCAGCTTGCCGCGTATAAAGCCCTACCCCTGGTTCTCCAACCCCCATTGTGCTCAAAGGGTAAACGTACCCGAGCTCCGTGGGTGCGGGCGGTCACCAACCCCTCAGCCGAAGTAAAAAAGGGTTAAAAAAATCGTAAATGGTGGTGGAGTCGAGAGATATCAACAGGATTGATCCCGGGCTCGAAAGGGGTAGGGTGACTTTTTTAATACTTTTTTTAAGGTGAACCCGTACGGACGGAGCTATCCGCAGATGTTGCGCGTCCAGGTGACGAATTTTTTTTATTCCCCGTTCGCTCGTAATCGGTTTCGTCAATAGTTCGCAAGCGTTGACCTCTGGGGCTGTGACCTTTCTTTTAAGGTTCTTCGACTTCTCTTGAAAGGGTTTCGACGACACCTTCAGACTTCGTGGACTGCCAGATGACTACACAGATTGCACGAGAGTGCAATGGGCGGAAAAGACATATGCGGGAAACCCTTCACAACCTGACAAGTTCTAATCGAATAACTATGGTTTTCCCGCGTCTTAAATTTAAATCAAGATGCTACTGACGTTAGATCTTTTAAGAACAACTGCTGCTTGGGGTGAGTGTTATTACGTTGTGAGGATTTATTTATTCATTTTGACTAATAGTTAATTTGGAGTTAAAGCAACTTTTCTGTCGCTCTCTTTTTCACTCACACTTTTCTTTCCAGAATGTAAATTAGATAGCGTGCGGTTATTCAGATTAAGGGAGATAGAAGTGTTATAAGCGAAGGTTTCGCAAGAGCGTGTTCTGCCTACTTGAAGCTACGTGACTAAATAGCGATTTGATTCTGTGGCGTTGAGTGCTTCTAGCCATTAGATTTGTTTCACCGACTTCTACGAGCCAGAACCTGCCTTCGCATTTACTTTATCCTGTGAACCGTTAGGCTAGTTTAAATGACATTTTATTTTATGTTCAACATTACTTGGGTAAATTAAGCCAGAAATGTTGGCTTATGTAAACCCAAGTGCGATCAACTGTTAATCCTTTGTGATTTAAAAAAGGGTTATTTGCACCCTTCTTCTGACTTTGTCTCCGTACAGTTAAAGACACGAGGATAATTCCTCAACAGTCTTTCTACAGCTCGCGATTTTATGCTACCAAACCATACGAGACTGTATAACCTTAATAGTTTAATTTGATTTAAAAACAAAAAACTGAAAGGTTTCAGATTTTAAATTACGTCCAAAGGGGCGTTTCTTTAACATTTTGTGTGTTAGCTTTATTTATTAAATATCATGTTCTTCGCACTTGAACCATAAAATTCAGTTCAACAGCAATATCGCAAAATAATTTTAAATTGAGCATATCTTTAGAATTTCCGATACACAGTCTCACGTGCTGGAGATAAAAATGATTGTTCACTTTGAAATCCTCGAGTTTATTAATAAAAAATTCGTTAAAGTTTTACAAAATATGAAATAGATAATAAAACAAATTCCAAATTTCAAATTTGGGCTTCCAGATGCTCATATTCGCAGTAGGATTACGTCATTCAAAATTGGATGCCTCTAGGTACCGTCGTTTTATCACAATGCAAGAAACATACATACATTTATACAGATTCTTCGTTATTTAATTTCTTCAAATAAAATACAGGGCGATAACATTTAGTGACAACAATCTGAAAAATTAAATGGACATTCAGAGTGATTCGACGAAAAGCGAAAACAATAGTCCTTTAGGGACTAAGCCCCTTTGGACTAAAAATTAATGATTTTCATCGATTTTTAATACAGAATTCTCTGAAGATCGGAGTGGAACAATATTTATTTACGGCTCTGCAGGAAATGGACGATCGTAATGTATTTAAAGATTAAATGTTTAATTATAAAATAAATTAAACTGCAGTCTTGAAACAGTAATGAAAAGAAAGTAGTTTATATATTTTTAAAAGAAAAATAATCTTCTAGAAATCTAAATGTCTTATTTACGGATTAAAATGAAATGCCGTTTCTTGTTATGTTCCGAAATCATCCAGAACTATGTTCTTCTATGATTGAAAGGTATAAAAAAATCGATGTCCATCCAAACATAACGGTCTCTCTTACTCTGTTTCTAAAATTAATTTTCTCGCATGCACAAGCATATCTCTTGGAAGTTAGCGTATGTAATGTGCATAGTTCTATAATTTGCAAATGGCGATTTGAAAGGCTATTGTGCGCAATGTCTACACTTAACCCTCTGACTGGCCACGGTTTTCGCTAAGAAACCACAAATTTCTCAAAACTACTACCAGAAAAATTTATTTCTTGATTTAATGTAAAACATTTCCTGGCATTTTATACCTGGATTTATGTACTTTTAATATATTGCCTTAATTTCTTTGACATATTTTAATATGCACGTATATATACATTCGTACAGATATCACAAAAAAATTTCTAGGTCGTATATATACGGCCTTGCCGGTTAGAGAGTTTTAATATACTATATTATGCCTAGTCTGCAAAATATTGGTAGAATTTATAGCCTGTTTTGCTTATACGCAAACATTTAGAGCATCTACTGGCAGTATTTTCTACTATTTCCTAGCATTTCTGCAAAGTCATTAAATGTCTGGAACTGACTGATTTATCTTTTTAAACATGGTGCAAGTAATTTCACTCTCTGGCAACATCTTTGCAACGAAATATCCATCTTTAAAACTGTATTTCGACTATCAGGTATCATTAGCAAAAGAACATTTGTTAATACGAGCTCAGATATTAACCTTCAAATTTGTAATATATAAAGTAAATAATAGCTTTTTAATGCTTGATTGGATCTCAAAAAGGACATCAATGGATTTTTTCTGTTCGCTCTTTCTATTGCATATAAACTTCCATTAAAACTGAACTCAGTGGTGTAACAGCCCTAGTGGTCTATGGCCTACAGTGCCCCGACATCTGCTTTTTCTGATCGTAGGCCCCGGGAAGCATATGCCCTGGAAAAGTGGTCAGCCTGTCGCAGAACCCCCCTGTGTTTAGTTCCCAAGCGAACTTGGTACTCAATTTATCGACCCACTCAAGGTATGAAAGGCTAAGTCAACCTTGTCCAGACCGAGGATCGAGCCCCGGACCTGTAGTGTTGCTGCACGACGCGCTAGTCACTGCGCTGCCAGGCCTATAAACTATAAACTTCCATTACTTCAGCCGATATTCAGCCTTTTTTTGTTTAGTCCAAAGGGGTAATTTGCCCAGAAGGACTATTAATTTCGTTTCGTACTTTTGCGTTGATTCTTTAAGAGCGCTATTTCGCTTTTCAAATTGTTGCCACAAAATATTATCGCCCTGTATTATATTTAAAGAAGTTAAGTAATGAAGAATTTGCATTACTGTATGTATGTTTCTCGCATTGGAATAAAACAACAGTACCTACAGCCATCCAGTTTTGAATATTGAATGTTTCCACTCGAATATGGGCATCTGGAAGCCCAAATTTGAAATTTGTTTTATGATCGATTTCATATTTTGTAAACCTTTAACGAATTTTTGATTAACGAACTCAAGGATTTCAAAGCGAGCAATGGCAACGTTGTACAGAAAAAACATTTTTATCTCCAGCACGCGTGACTGCGTATCAGAAATTCTAAAGATATGCTCATTTTAAAATTATTTTGCGATATTGCTCTTGAAATGAATACGTACGAACTTAAGTGCGAAGAACATGATATTTAACAAATAAAGGTAACACACAAAGTGTTAAAAAACACAGCTTTGATGTAATTTAAAATCTAAAATCTTTCAGTTTTTTCTTTTTTGGGGGGGGAACAAATTAACACTTAAGAGACTTATGTAAGATAAGCTGTCGGTATCTTTCCTCTTAGGTCTAAATTGATGGCTAGGAGATATGCTAAATGAATGGTTTTTTGCTCAGCTTCATGTATTTTAAATACATTTGGGTTAGGTTTAACCACATTAAATACCTTTAAACACATAGAGCTGCAAGCTATTCCCATATAATGAGCTATGTAACATGGATAAATTTTCAAAACCTCATATGGAAATACGTACCATATTTAATTTAGAAACTGTTATTGAAATTGCACACAAATAAACCTCTTCTTTCCCTTCTAACTAGTAACAGCATGTTAATCGCATCTGCATTACGTTCAAGAGAGAATTAACATTTAAAGTCTAGGTAGATAACATTGAAAAATTAAAGATTCTGCTAGGTTACCAAAATTAGGAGATAAATAGGCTGCGAGAGAAGGTGGTTAGACATCGTAAACAAGAACTCTGACATTTAATCTACAATACAAGCTGAATGAATTAACGAGATGATAATTATTGTAGCTATTTTTAGTATATCTAAAAAATTATTTAATTAAAACCTTCTTGTCCATATAACTAGTTCAAAGGGGCAATTTGCCCAGAAGGACTATTAATTTCGTTTTGGCATTTTCCGTGGATTCACTAAAAGCGTTGTTTCACTTTTCAAATTGTTGCCACCAAATGTTTTCGCCCTGTATTATATTTAAAGAAATTAAATAATGAAGAATCTGCATAAATCAATTTATGTTTATCACATTCTGATAAAACAACGGTACCTAGAGCCATCCAATTTTGAATATTGAACGTTTGCACTTGGATATGGGCATCTGGAAGCCCAAATTTGAAATTTGGAATTTGCTTTATTATCGATTTCCTATCCTGTAAACCTTTAACGAATTTTTGATTAATAGAATGGAGAACCTTAAAGCGAGCAATGGCAACTTTGTGAAGAAAAAAACATTTTTATCTCCAGCAGGCGTGATTGTGTGTTGGAAATTCTAAAGATATGCTCATTTTAAAATTATTTTGCGATATTGCTGTTGAACTGAATTTTATGGTTTAAGGGTGAAGAACATGATATTTACAAGTAAAGGTAACACACAAAATGTTAAAGAAAGCTCCTTTGGACGTAATTTAAAATCTGAAATCTTTTTTTTTTGTCCAAAGGGGCTTTGTCCCTGAAGGGCTATTGTTTTCGTCGGAAACAATAAATGTCGGTTTACTTTTCAAACTGTTGCCATCAAATATTGCAACCCTGTGTTATATTTAAAGAAATTAAATAATGAAGAATATGCATAAATGTATGCATGTGTCTACCATTGTCGTAAAACGAAGATACCTAGAGCCATCGAATTTTGAAGGATGGGCATCTGGAACCCCAAATTTGAAATTTGGAATTTGTTTTATTATCGATTTCATATTTTATAAACCTTTAACAAATTTTTTATTAACAAATTCAAGGATTTCAAAGCCAGCAATGCAACGTTGTACAGAAAAAACATTTTTATCTCCAGCGCGTGAGACTGTGTATCGGAAATTCTATAGGTATGCTCAATTTAAAATTCTTTTGCGATATTGCTCTTGAACTGAATTTTATGGTTTAGGTGCGAAGAATATGATATATTTAATAAATAAAGGTAACACACAAAACGTTAAAAAATTCCTCTTTGGGCGTAAAGTAAATTCTGAAAGCTTTCAATTTTTTTTTTTGATATTTTTAATATTGTCTGTAAACTAAGTAAAAGCTACTGAGTGCTATTATATATTATCAGTGCTTATATAGGCACTTCATTTGAGCCATTTGCGACTATAATTTCTCAATTATTTTTGTATTTCTGTAATTACATATATATGTGACATTCCTATTAATGAAATAATTCGGAATATGGAAAACTGATGGAAATGTTTGGAATGGAGAAATGGAAATGTTTTCATGCTGATGTTGCTAAAGTTTGTTCACGTTTTGTTTGTAGTTCTTTTTGCAGTTAAACAATGTACTCACTGAGAATAGGACATCTTAAAACTTCTTTACTTCAAATAGGATGAAGTTTTCTAATGACTTTAAAAGTAGGAAAGCTGTTTATTTAGTCTATTCCCCATTTAGATGCTGCTTATGAGAAACTTTAAACCACTTCTCACTAGTAGTTTAATGCATAACTTATCTTATCGTAGATTTGCGATGTTTTATAAATATCAGAATTAGAAGATCTCCGAATCTGTGTGGTGGAAATTCATGCAATACGCAATCAGACAAGACTGTTATGCCCTAATATGGAGGAAAAAGTAATTTTTTTGGATTGCAAATAGTTTTAGATGTGAAATGCTTTACAAGATAGCATCATAATAACATGTCTTTAAACAAAATAATTATAATTATTTTTTAAGGTGCTTTAAACCATACTTTTATTCCTAAACAATGATTAGAAATAAGAAATTAAGTGTGTTTAAAAAGTTGTAACCTCACGTGGTAACCAAAATTTTCCATTTCTAAACAAATACATCTTTTTTTTCGTTCTAATAAAAGAGATTTATGAGCGGAGGCCCTGGATCAACTCTCACATGAAAATGTTAAGAAAATAAAACCGAAAAAGATAAATGAAAAAAATCTGAAATCTTTCAGATTTTACATTACGCCCAAAGGGGCCTTTTTTTAACGTTTTGTGGGTTACCTTTATTTATTAAATGTCATGTTCTTCGCACTTAAACCACAAAATTCAGTTCAACAGCAATATCGTAAAATAATTTTAAAGTGATTATTTCCGATACGCAATCTCGCTTCCTGGAGACAAAAATGTTTTTTTTCTAGTGTTGCCATTACTCACTTTGAAATCGTTGAGTTTTTTAATCCGAAATTTGTTAAAATTTTACAAAATATGAAATCGATGATAAAACAAATTCCAAATTCCAAATTTTTGCTTCAGATGCTCATATTCGGGTGGAAACGTACGTTATTCAAAATTGGATGGCCCAGGTACCGTCGTTTTATCACAGTGCGAGAAACATACATATATTTATGCAGATTCTTCATTATTTAATTTCTTTAAATACAATACAGGGTTGCAATACTTAGTGGCAACAGTTTAAAAAGTGAGCCGACATTTATTGTGAACCAACGCAAAATACCAAAACGAAATTAATAGCTCTTCTAGGCTAACGCCGTTTGGGCTAATAAGACAAAAAAAATATATTATGCTACTCACAGACCCTTATTCTGCGTCAAGATGGATCTTAAGATCGCGTAACCCACAATGCACTTAGTTTTCAAAACGTCGAGTTCTTAGCAAAATATGTTTGCGTCATCTACTTTAGGCAATAGGTATGCATGATTCACCTTCGCTCATAATTGATTGTTATGCTAATGAGTGCAATTAACGTTAGTTGCTAACGTAGATTTTTGCAAGATGTATTCGTGTGATGCAATTTTTTTTTCTTTTTAGTCCAAAGGGACTTGAAGGACTATTGTTTTCGTTTTGCGATTTTGCGTCGGAAACATTAAATGTCGGTTCTCTTTTCAAACTGTTGCACCAAATATTGCAGCCCTGTATTATATTTAAAGAAATTAAATAATGAAGAATGTGCATAAATGCATGTATGTTTCTCGCACTGCGATAAAACGACGGTACCTAGAGCCGTCGAATTTTGAATGACGTAATCCTGCTGCTAATATGGGCATCTTTGTGGGAAGCCCAAATTTGAAATTTAGAATTTGTTTTATTATCGATTTCATATTTTGTAAAACTTTAAGGAATTTTTTATTAACAAACTCAAAGATTTCAAAGCGAGCAATGGCAACGTTGTACAGAAAAAAAAATCATTTTTATCTCCAGAGCGTGAGTCTGTGTATAGGAAATTCTAAAGATATGTTCAGTTTAAAATTATTATAAAAAATAAATTTTAAAATTACTGTAGTTTAAAATTATTTTGCGATATTATTCTTTAAATGAACTTTATGATTTAAGGGCGAAGAACATGATATTTAATAAATAAAGGTAACACACAAAATGTTAAAAAAAAGTTCCTTTGGACGTAATTTAAAACCTGAACATTTCAGATTTTTCTTTACATTTTTTTATATTTCAAACGGCAGACACTAACCATTATACAGGCTTTTGGCCAATAGTAAGGCCGGAAGTGGTGGTCACTTTATTATAGAGGCATCTAACAGGTACGACACCGTAGCCACCTAGGAAGGAACAGACAATTTACATCCATGCCTTCTCCGGGATTTGAACTCGAGCCCTACCAGCACGGTAGTCAGCATCACGTCATTAACCACTTTCCCGTCTGGGATGGATTGCAATATCTCAAGATGTATTCGTGTGATTCGGAAAGCTGATTTTAGTAATCTGATAGTATTTTTCGTATTTTCAAGGAAATTTTTTTATTGGAAATTTTATTACTAACTGAGTAATTACTATGTGTTTTTCCTGCTTTTTGTTTAGAACATACTTATCTTCATTATATTTATGTTACAGATTGCTTTTCTTACAGGTCTCATTTCCATTGCTTTCTGCTGTGAGAAATATGAAATGCAACTTTAAAGATTTTCCCAATCTAGACTGGCAGAAAAAGGCAAGGAAAAAATTTGGAGAAATGCCACTTGAATCCTAATCACTCTTGACGGAATTTTACTAAAGTCTTTCTTTTAGATATTATTAACATTAGCATAGTTTTGGAATTCAAGAATCTTCTTTTGGAAATTTCAAGCTGTCAGAGAACATGGTTCGAGAAATACCGGCAAGGAAAAGAACGTCATCAAAGAGCCAGAAGCTTCATCACTCAGTAATGTATTCAAGTTTCTTTGTATGTGTATTATACTAGTGTGAAGACATGAGTTATATAATACCTGCTCTAGCTTATAAATTTTATTTGGGAGTGAACAATTCAAGCTGTCAGAGGAACATGCTACGAAAAATACTGGCAAGGGAGAAAATGTCTTCAAACAGCGCCAAGTTTCATGATTTAATAGTTTACTCAAACTTCTGTGCGGTGTGTGTTGTATGATTGTTCAGACATCAGTGGAGGTATATATAAAATATTAAAAAATATGCATATTGTTTTAAATCACTCAGTTACTATAAGCTAAATAATATTGTGGGATTCCACCCTTTTATTTCCCAAATTAAATGTCGGGAACCTCTTACACCGATGAGCGAATAATCGCTTGAGTACGTTAACAGAGATGTAAGACTCAAGAACGGTTGATTACCCTTTATTTCTCAAAATAAGGTTTACCACAATCGGCTCCTATCTCATAGTGCACAGCAAAACCTCCACTTGGGCTTGAACTCAAAATACTAAGAACTAAAACTTAACTAATGCTTAGCTAAAAAGATATAGCCGAAGCGATCAAGATTCTACACACAATATACTGTTTAAGCATATAACACAATATACTGTTTTATATAACACAATATACTGTTTTAGTCTAGCAAAAGTTCAAAAAACCATATAGAACATCGAATGGAAATCCCTCTGAAGGCTGAAACTATGTTATTTTTAGTGTCATTTTTGTTATGATCAGGGCTGATTTAGGTTTTGTTAATAAAAACCTCCAAGCTCTCTCTTTAAAGTACACCATATTTTAATTTTAAAATTTATTCATTTCACGTATTAATATTAAATTAATATTATGACGCCCAGACGGGAAAATGATTAGCGACACGCGTGCCTATCGTACTAAAGGGCCCGGGTTTGAATCCCGGAGAAACCAGGGATGTTTGTAAATGTATAGTGTCTGTGCGGCATGGTGGAACACGAAATATGCGCCGAGCCGAACGTCCTCTCGAGAGGTTGGAGGAATACCCTTGAATCTGCTCCTCGCGGGTTGCTTTCCCTTAAAATTGGGACAGAACTGAGCATAGGACGAACTATCAGCTGTAAGACGCTCAAAACAGCAGACGCAGTCATTTCGTTACTATAAGCTAAATAATCGGCCATGTTATACATGATATGAACTTTTATGTTAAGCAGGACACTGATTACGACATTGAATGAGTATTATTGTATATTTTCATCAACAGAACTTCTGAATGTTTCTGGAAGGTTTTCCTAGAATATATAAAACTGCTAAAGAGAGTTAAATGGAAAGGATGTGATTGGCTACTCTATTTTGTGGGAATCATCTTTTGATATATTTTCTTGATTAAAACCGAAATTACTCTAATTAATGTGTTCTTCGGAACTGTCATAAATTTGAAGGAAATTTACTTCTTTGTCAAAGATCATAAGATTTTAAATTAAATAGCTAAATTATTTTGTTAATATTTCATTTTTAAATTGGAAACAAACAAAAATAAATGAAAGGATAGCAGTCAAATCATATACTTCATTTTATTTGTGTCGGAAAAGGCAGCGTGAATACAAAGTGTGATGTAAATTGAAAAATTCTTTAATCTAATTCTAAAATAGACTTAAAGCAAATGTTAAAATAAATATTCATCAGTTAGAAAGAAGATTCGTATATTTCAGTTTCAATTATCAGCTTAGCTAGAACAAATTCACCTTTTTTTTCTGCTGCATAAATATTAATATATACAGGGTGTTTATAAAGTCCCGAACCCATTTTGATGTTTAATAACTCATAAAATAATGAGATATAAACAAACTTATGGCATTTATTGATGGAATAACTTGTATATTTTTCTTTTCAGGTTTGAATATCTTTACTTTTGTAAATATCGTCTGCGCGTGTGGTTAATTTCAGGTAATTTCATTTTCCAATCTAAATATCTGAACTTTTCTAAATATCGTCTGCTTATTAATTGCCTTTTTCTCTCTTTTGTTCTTGGCAACTATTGAAATGTTATGTTTACTTTTACGCATATTGGGATTTGAAAACCCCCATGAATACCGTGAGGCACAAAGGGATTCCCCAAAAGTTAATGTGTGGTGTGAACTAATGCACGACCGAATCATTGGACCTTTCCTTTTTACAGAAAAGACGGTCTCATCAGTCGTATGCTTAGACATGTTGGAAAACTTCGTATTTCCACAACTAAAAGAAGAGCTTCAGCCACATGTCTTTTTACAACAAGATGGTGCACCACCTCATTGGGGTACCATCGTTCGTAGTTCTTTGAATGACCATTTTACAGGAAAATGGATTGGGCGAGGAGGTCCAATTCCTCGGCCACCCAGATCACCTGATATAACGCCGCTGGACTTTTTCCTTTGGGGATTTGTAAAGGACAACGTTTACAGGAGGAGAGTGTCGAACACGGATGACCTAAAAGCCAGAATTACAACCGCAATATCCTCTGTGGATGCCGACATTCTTGCCGGTACCTGGCGTGAAACTGAATATCGACTTGATATTCTCCGTGCGACGAAGGAGGCACACGTGGAAGTTCATTGGCAAGGGTCATGAAACTTTTTGAGTCTATCTAACCATTTATGTTATTAATTTTAATCTATTTTTATTATTTTATGAGTTATTAAACATCAAAATGGGTCCGGGACTTTATAAACACCCTGTAGATTAAGCTAGTTAATTTCTTCATTCAACGTTTTTCTCTGTCTTTTTTTTTTAAACTGTGGCTATTTTACCCTAAAATTTTACGATATCTGAAGTAAACTAAGGACTAATTTGAATCAAAAATAGACTTCTGAAACAAAAAAAAAAAAGAATTTTGAGATATTTTCTTTAGGAAAAAGAAAGAAATTTGAGATATTATTAAGAATTTAAGGCATAATTTATTATTATTTTTGAGATATTCTATGTACTAAACATTCCATGGCATTAAATGAGTTGAGGCGATACCTGCCCCCCCAAAGGAATTTAATGTAATCGATATCCCCTCAGATATGGGGAGTGAACGGCTGCTGTCACACCGATTTCACCCAAATTTTGCACAATCAAGGAGAACCTTAAAGTATGCAGGAAGAAAGAGTACGATCTGATGACAAGATTCTAAGCAATGCTCATATTATATGAATTCCGTATTGTTAGCGATTATTGCTAGCTTGTGTTATCGCGTAGAATTGCAAAATATAAGCTAGTAATATACAAAATATAAAAATATAAGCTAATAAATATCTAAATAATAAAATATGAAATATAAGCTAATCTATATTTATAAAGAAGAATGTCTATGGATGTGTTTGTTTGTTCGCGATTAACTCAGTCACTTTTATAGCTATCGTCACCAAACTTTCTACAATTCTTCTCTGGGAAAGGTTGACGTCCACTTGTTTAAAAAAAATCATAGCTATTAATTAAAAACTCTGAAAACGCTAATTTTCGCCCTCCTTTTTCTGAGTGGTAGCAGTCTCGCACGCTGGAGATAAAAATAAATTTCGAGAAGTGTTGCCACCGCTCGCTTCCAAATCGTTGAGTTTGTTAATACAAAATTTCTAAGTTTTACAACGAAATAAAAATATCATTGTCAAACATTAAACACATTATTTCCGATTCCAAAAATTCGTGGGAAGCCATTTCGACTGTTCCCATCTTCGTACGACTTTAATCATCAGAGATATTAATTAAAAACTCTGAAAACACTAATTTTCTCACTCATTTCTGCGAGTGGCAACAGTTTCGCGCTTTGGAGATAAAATGGTTTATTTCGAAAAGTGTTGCTACTGCTCGCTTTCAAATCGTAGAGTTTGTTAATCAAAAATTTGTAAATTTTACAAAATCTATACATATATATATATAAAGAAGAATGTCTGTTTGTGTGTGTGTTTGTTGTTCGCGTTATTGATTTCTGGTAAATTATGATCAATTTTTTGCCACATTTAATCGACTGAAGTTGAATATAGGTGAAATATCGGATGGAACTTGAGCTTTTACGACCATTTGATTAGAAAGACGAAAATCATTGAAAACTGCGTGCCATTGTTGCTGATATAATAAGAGAGAATTAGCTTATTTTTCTATCGAAAGTTTTTATGTGGGTTCCATATCGAATGAGACTGAAAAATGTATGACTATGAATCGTATTTTTTGCATCGTTCTTAGAGAAGTATTACAGCGGTATCGTTCTCTCTGTTAATAGATTCATTACTCTCAATCTAACGTAACTGGCATCGGGTACTTCCGCTGGTAATATAATAAAAATATAAGCTAATAAGATAATTATTAGCAAATTTTATTGTATTAATTATTTTACAATTATCTGCAAAATATAAGCTAATAATAAAATCGTGTGTTAGCAGGATGTTTTAGTCACAGGTACTTTAATACATTTAATGTCATTTTATTTTCAAAGGAAATTTATTTGTAAAAAATGGTTTTTTTTTTTTAACATAAGATTTTTTAAGAAATTTTTTTTAGGAAAAAGCGAAAAAAAAATCCATAGCAAAAATTTCTTACTAAAAGCAATCTTCAAATTTCAATAAGTTTATTTACAATTGATTCATCATAAAAACTTTCAGATATGCAGTATTGTCGAATGGCAACCCCGCAAGCAGATGGCGTTTTCCTTCCGGGCTACTACGACGAGGCAAAGGGGTTACATACGATGTAGGCATGCAGCGTCGATAGAGGAGTCAGAAGATGTTTTGCAGAAAGCGATTTTAAATTTGTAACGAAAATCGTGTTCGGTATATCCAACTAAGATTTTAAGCTTTTAAATGTGCAATTTCAAACGCTTCGTTTCAAAAAATAATTAGCTATCATTAATACAAATTATTAATTCATTGTATCAGAGAAGAATTAATTCGATACATTCGAACTGCTTGTAGCAGAGGTGGAAATGAAATCAGAGCTGAGAATCCAAGTTCTGACGGAAGAAGAAATTCGGCGAGAGTTTTCATTGCCAAAGAAACAACTGAGGAAGAAGCCAACAGCAAATTTTGAAGGTAAGAGATAGCAACAGAAAAATTAAATTTTTATTACAACTTGAAAGTCAATTCGAAGTTGATATTATAATGTATTTTCTCCCTCCTTTCTGCATACCTTCGTGGTGTAACGGTAGCACACTCGGAGCGTATTCGAGAGGCCCAGGTTCGAGTTCTGGAAAGGGCACTGCGAATTTCTTCGATTTCCTTGTTTCGAAAAATTCTAAAAATTATTCTAGAGTGGCGCCCGAACTAAAAAAGGTGATGGATGATGATTCTTCACCACCAGGAATCTGCGATTGGGTCCACTAATCTCCAGTCGCCCTTTAAAAGGGAGAGTCTATAATGTTATTTTCTCCCTCCTTTCTGCGTGCCTTCGTGGTGTAACAGTAGCACACTCGGCGCGTATTCGACAAGTCCAGGTTCGAGTTCCGGAGAGGGCATTGCACATTTTTCACGTCTTCAACATAAAAAAAATACCTAATGGCTCTACAATGTTCTTTCACTTGAATTAAATATGTGTGTTATCTCAAAGAATGAATTGTCTTTACAAGCTATTATTAACTTTCAAGCTATTATTATTTTAAGCTATTATTAATGTGTTATTAACCTAGGAGAATTAACCATTGATGAAAAAAGAGTTGAAATTAAAAAATAGTTACAAGAATTATGCATTATGGAGGTACAATCGGAATTGCCTTGATTTCAACTGTTTAAACGATAAAGAAAAACATTCATGTAAAATGTGAATGTGATTTCGATTCACGTTTTCAAGCTGTTGTTTATAAGATTGGTGAGATATGAAAAACGAGTCCCGCTTGTTCAATACCAAGAATTTTTGTCTTTAAAAATATGTCCAATAAAATATATTAAGCTTTTCCATCACACTCTGTTTGGAACAGTAGGCGATGGAAAAAATATATCTAGAAAGTTTTCCGATTTCCTATCATATTTTAATTTAAGTGAAATGAAACAAGAACTGTTTGAGATATTATTTTTAAAAGATTTAATTTCTACCCTCAATTTATAATATCTTAATTACGATTCGAATGCTGAAAAGAATTCCGAGTAAGTATTGAAAGCCTGTGTGATTTGATAATTCTGTAGTACGAACTTGATGATGATTACGTATATGTTTTCAAAATGATACTGTTTATTCTGATGACGGTGATGCAACTTCTGCTTAGTTGAGATTACATCCAGAAAATAGTCTAATTGAGCAAAATGTTATGTCGCATGATCATATCTCATTACGCCTTCGTGATACTTTAAAAACTGTTATAGAACTGAATGAAACGTACTTTGTCCTCAGAACTTGTTTTGTGTATTTATATCCCCAAAGCAGAAACCGAAACACCAAACTGTCAGAGCTGACAGTTACAAAATACTTCTGTTATAGATATATCAGCAATAATCAACAATATCCCACTTCTAACATTATGCACTGTTGAACAATTGTTAAGGCTATTAACTATTGCAGTGTACTATAACATTTAGAGGGAATGAAGGCTAATCATGTTAAAATATTGTTGCTACACTGTTCGGACATTAGAATGAACAACATTTATTATTCAAGAAAATACAGAAGGTTTTGAAATGTCCAAAAATAAAAAAGTGTTCTTTTGATGTTGTGTGCGGAGAAATAGAAAAATGCATATGAACAATAGCACTCACTTTTCAGAAAGGTGTCAGTACGAGGTATGTCCCCCGTGGAGTGCGATGCAACTGTGATCCCAGTCAGAACCATATCTAGGGGTCTGCAGCCATTGATTACGGTGCCGGTCCATACCATAGCATTGTTAGCGCAAAGCTCATTGCGCTAACAATCGCAATCTGGTCGTTGCCTCTTTACGTCGTTTTTTCTTTGTTTTTGTTGTACTCCGAATAATAAACATGTTTTCTCACCCCGTTTGTGTCCTTTCTTTCTTGACTTTTGTGTTATCACTATCGCGCTAGGAAAGCGTTTCCAACCATGCATTCCTATGTGATTTTCCATCGTCTAGGTGTGCTCTATCTCTTCTGAAAGCTTGTCACCGCTGCTGTGAAATAGGACCATACTGAAGAACTATTTCCAGAATTAAAACAATAAGTATATCTTAGAACTAGGACGTAAGAGGAAAAAATAAATGGTATCAAGACCTTAAAGGAGCATGTGGTTAGAAATCATTAGAATATAAAACGTTTGAATTTATTATCATTAATGTTTTTGAAGAAGTCCTGTAAAGTAAATAACAGTACATATACAGGTGGGCTTGGATTCGGCCACTGATGAATATGGATTGAAAAGGAACAGGAAAAAACAGGCTAAATGGAAACGTTGGAACATACCATAACAGCTTTCCACGCGTAAAACGATATCCTTAGTTGCTTCAAAATTTCAGCGTGGTAAGTTCTTCATCAGCTTACTAAAGTTTGGAAATGGTGCAGCTGCGTCATTGCAAGTAAACATGCAGAAATCTACAACAGTAAAGCTGGCATTCTCTTGGACAATCATCGATCTGCACGAAGCCTCAAGAGCTAGAACTGAAATGACTATCTATAAATGGTCGCACTCATCAGGTTTTCATCCAAGAAAATTTCTTCAAAACCCAGAAATTTCAAAAACGAATAAAATGCCCGGGGTATGACAATCCTCCGGAATTCATCTCACTGCTGTAAAGCAAAGTATATCGAAGATGCTGTGAAAAAACATTCATTTCCTTGCTCTGAGGAGAGAGCATAAAATTTCCAGATGAGCGATTCCATTAACTGCACAACAATGTTTCATCTCACATTTCTGTTTATGTAAGAAATTTCTTATAAGCTAATAGTGGGAGGTGTTAGAAATATCATGATCTGATGGAACTATGTTTTAGAATTTGATCTTTGTGAATAAAAAAAGCATCCAAAACCTTGACTAAAAAATTATTCATTGCAATAGAACTCGTACGTCCTAGTATCACTCAGAATGGCTCTCCTGGCAGTGTCCTACGCCTTCTAGAGGGGGTGGTAAGCAGTTATCAATTTAACATGTTTAATATGCATCTGTAGGATCCAATTTCGATCCATGCAGCACGAAAAGAACCGTATAAAATATTTTTGGCAAAGCTGCTATCACAAAATTTCTCCGTTCTCAAATAAATGCAAAATTGGAAACTAAAGCGATGGCAGGAACTTAAAATGTGGAATGCTGATCAATGAAAACAAGTACTGTTTTTCTGATGACAAATTTTTCTTGCAGACAAATTTTGCTTTTATTGTTCAGACTTTGAGCTTCACTACAGCAGTGCCAGGAACATAACATGAAAAGCGTTGATCAATGAAAACAAGTACTGTTTTCCTGATGACAAACGTTTTCTTACGGACAAACTTTGCTTTTATTGTTAGGACTTTGGCCTTCACTACAACAGTGCCAGAAACATAACTTGAAAAACACTGATCAATGAAAACAAGTACTGTGTTTCTGATGACAAACTTTTCTTGCGGACAAACTTTGCTTTTAATGATAGGACTTCAAACTTTGCTTCCGAGTTTCAATATTTTTATCCCAAAGGAGCATTAGCTCAGAAGGGCTATTTACCTCGAAACGGGATTTTGTGTTGAATCACCATAAACAACTGAATCACTTTTCAGATTGTTGCCATTAAATATTATTGCCCTGTATTACACTCTTAGACAAAAAAAAAAATACGACGCACCAAGAAGGAGTTATCCGAATAAGACGAAAATCGGTAGAAGTGATGTACATGTACAGAAAAGCAAATGATTACAGTTTGAGAAAAATTGGATGATTTATTGAAGTGATAGAGCTTCACAAAGTGAAAAAGTCAGTAACGCGTTTGTTCACCTCTGGCCCTTATGCAAGCAGTTATTCGGCGTGGCATCGATTGATAGAGGTTGCGGATGTCCTCCTAAGGGATATCGTGCCAAATTCTGTCCAACTGGCGCGTTAGATCGTTAACATCCCAAGCTGGTTGGTGGGCCCTTCCCATAATGCTCCAAACGTGCTCAATAGGAGAGAGATCCGGAGACCTTGCTGGCCAAGGTAATGTTCGGCAAGCAGTAGAAACATGTCCAGTGTGGGGGCGGGCATCATCTTGCTGAAATGTAAGCTCATGGTGGCGTGATATGAAGGGCAACACAACAGGCCTTAGAACTTCGTCGACGTACCTCTGTGCTGTAAGGTTGCGACGGATGACAACCAAAGGGGTCCTACTATGAAATGAAATGGCACCCCAGACCATCACTCCTCGTTGTCGGCCTGTCTGCCGGAAGACAGGTTGGTATCACACCGCTGTCCGGGGCGTCTCCAGATTCGCCTTCGATGATCATCGGGGCTCAGTTCAAAGCGGGATTCATCACTGAAGACTATTCTACTCCAGCCAATGACATTTCAGTGCGAATGAGCCCGATACCACTGAAGACGGGCTTGACGTTGTACAGAGGTCAATGGTAGTCGGCCCAAGGGGCGCCGTGACCTCATCCCCCTTTCTGTGAGCCGTCTATGAATGGTCCTTGCGGTCACTGAAGCACTAGTTGCACGTACAGTCGATGATAATGATGCATCTGGGGCTGTGAGTGCCGCTCTGACCATTACTCGGTCTTCACGTTCTGTCGTTTCTCTAGGCCTACCGCGTGCGGCCATGGTTCACCCACTCCTGCCAACATCGTCTAATAGTGGCATCGCTCCTGCTCAAATGTCGAGCTATTCGCCGATAAGGCCAACCGGCTTCTGAGCTCAACTACACGACCTCTCTCAAATTCTGAGATCTGCGCATATCGTTCGCGCACCTGTATGCGAGGCATAATTACTGTCTACCAGAGTACACGGAATGAAATTCGTGAAGAATTTACGACCTGGAATCCTAATTTCTCCTCTTAAATATCCTGCCAGTTGCGCTGTAGTGACAACCGTTCATTCATTGGTAGCCAAAATGTTTATTTTTATAACGTAAAAATGTCCAATCTTTATAACATAATCCTTCACCCGAAGATAGGCACCTGGAAGTCTAAATTTTGAATTTTGTATTTCGAATTTATTATCTATTTCATATTTTGTAAAATTTAACGAAATTCTCATTAAGAAACTGAACGATTTCAAAACGAGCAGTGGCAACACTGTACGAAAAAAAAACATTTTTATCTCCAGGACTCTATCGGAACTGCTGTTGAATTTGATTTTATGTGGTTTAAATGTGAAGAACATGATATTTAATAAATAAAAGTAAGATACAAAGCTTTAAAAAACCCCTCTTTGGACGTAATATAATATATGAAAGCTTTCAGAATTTTTTACTTAACTTTTATTTAGTTTACTTATAGTGTTTCACTGCGGTGAAATTTTGTCATCGATTTTTAACCGATTTCTTTCCTGATAATTTAAAGCCTTGCTGCTGTTATTCTTCTTGCGAATTTCCGATACAATTGTTTCACAATTAAAAAACGAATAGAGACGGTTGCCAAAAAAATTCTCAGACAAAAAAAGGAGCCAAAATAGTTTGAAAAAAACTGTTTTAAACATTTCGACTCGATTTCATGCCGATGTCGACGCAGCAATCGACGTGTGAGAGGGAGCACTGTCGTGATTCAGTGACCATCCTTCTTGTCGTGATGCAGTGACCATCCTCCTTCCCGTGATGCAGTGACCATCCTCCTTGTCGTGATGCAGTGACCATCCTCCTTGTCGTGATGCAGTGACCATCCTCCTTCTCGTGATGCAGTGACCATCCTCCTTGTCTTGATGCAGTGACCATCCTCTTCTTTGTCGTGATGCAGTGACCATCCTCCTTCTCGTGATGCAGTGACCATCCTCCTTCTCGTGATGCAGTGACCATCCTCCTTCTTGTGATGCAGTGACCATTCTCTTTCTCGTGATGCAGTGACCATCCTCCTTGTCCTGATGCAGTGACCATCCTCCTTCTCGTGATGCAGTGACCATCCTTTGGATTGCCTCCCTCAGTCTTTTTAAAACTTGCACATAAAAAGGGCCATTAACGAGATTATTACACGAGAACCTGACAATTATCATCGTCAGCAAACTTTTAATCACAAAATTTGGACCCTTAACAAAGACTTCTCATCTACCATTGACTGTTGTTCCATTATTCCAAGATAAAAAAATCACACACTTTGAAGAAAATTACATTGAATTCTTAAAACCACTATTTTCAATTATTATCTTACGCATAAGATGATCGTGACAACTCCAGGATTACGGTTGAAGTTATTCTGTCCAAGTGCTATAGAGGCTTTTCATATAACTGCTGGAATGAATATGAAAGATTTAGATGATTTTTAATGCCTAAATCGCTTCGAGAAAAATCAGGAATAAAATCCCCATATTTTCCTGGTTGGGAGAGAAATATTTATTTTCGGTTATTTTTAATTATAAAGAATATACTAATTTAAGTTTGTAAAGTTTAACCCTCTTTTCCAGCATCTATAATAAACTCTTTGTAATTTATAGCTGGAAATAAATAGAAATAAAACAGAAATTTTAAAAAATAGAATAAATAGAAATTTTTTATAACAGAAGTTAAAAAACAATTTTAAAAATATATAAATAAGAATATTAATTAAGTAAACATTTTTTAAAATTTACATGAAAAATAAATAAAAAAATCTGAAAGCTTTAGATTTTATATTACGCCCAAAGGTGTGTTTTTTAACGTTTCGTGTGTTATCTTTTATTAAATATCATGCTTTTCGCATTTAAACCATTAAATTCAATTCAACAGAAATATCACAAAATATTTAAAAGAGCGTATCTTTAGATTTTCGATACACAGTCTCACGCGATGGAAATAAAATTTTCTTTTCGCACAGTGTTGCCATTGCTCGCTTTGAAATCGTTGAGTTTGTTAATCAAAAATTACATAATGCTTGACAAAATATGAAATAAATAATGAAACAAACTCCTAATTCCAAATTTTGGCTCCCAGATGCCCATATTCGAGTGGAGGACTACGTTATTAAAAATGTGGTGTCTCTAGGTACCGTTGTTTATTCACAGTGCGAGAAACATACATACATTCTTGCAGATTCTTCGGTATTTAATTTCTTTAAATATAATGCAGGGCTCTAATATTTGGTGACAACAATTTGAAAAGTGAACCGTATAATTAGCTTATCTGAGGGAGCCTTGGAGTTTATCTTTCTTTAAAAAGATTTCTTAATCGTGACTTAAGAAGGTTGAATCAAGCAGCCAACCGCAAACATATTAGATTATTATTTAAGATAATTAATTTTAAAGTACTGCTATCAGACCTACTGTAAAATATGTCGGCAAATATTGATATCTTATGAAAAGGTTCAGAAATATTCAAAATGGGCTCGAGATTTCAATAAAGGCTAAAGGAAAATTTCTTTCCATTCTATCTTATGATTCCAATGTATTTTGTTGCTCCCTCTGAAAGCTTAATAATTATCCAGTCTAGTTATTAGGATTGATGAGATTGAGTTTTTTTTATTTCATTTTCTTTGTACGCTACGTTATTGAATTTCTGAATGAGAACAACTTAGAAGCTTTAGAAGAATATTGATAGTCAACAATTTTGTTTAGCTTCAGAAGAAAAATACAGTTTATATAGCTTTTGTAAAAGAATATAAATAGTCAATTTTATTTAGCTTCAGAAGAACAATACAAAACTAGTTAACAATTTTATTTAGCTTTAGAAAAAGAATACAAATGGTCAACAATTTTATTTAGCTTCAGAAGAAGAATACAAATACTTAATAATTTTATTTAGCTTTAGAAAAAGAATACAAATGGTCAACAATTTTATTTAGCTTTAGAAGAAGAATACAAATACTCAACAATTTTATTAAGCTTTAGAAGAAGGTTACAAATAGTCAACAATTTTATTTAGCTTCAGATTAATACAAATAGTCAACAATTTTATTTAACTTTAGAAGAAGAATACAAATAGTCAACAATTTTATTTAGCTTTAGAAAACAAAATACAAATGGTCAACAATTTTATTTAGCTTCAGATGAAGAATACAAATACTCAACAATTTTATTTAGCTTTAGAAGATTACAAATAGTCAACAATTTTATTTAGCCTCAGAAGAATACAAGCAGTCAACAATTTTATTTAGCTTTAGAAGAAGATTACAAATGGTCAACAATTTTATTTAGCTTTAGAAGAGGAATACAAATAGTCAACAATTTTATTTAGCTTTAGAAGATTACAAATAGTCAACAATTTTATTTAGCTTCAGAAGAATACAAGCAGTCAACAATTTTATTTAGCTTTAGAAGAAGATTACAAATAGTCAACAATTTTATTTAGCTTTAGAAGAATACAAACAGTCAACAATTTTATTTCGCTTTAGAAGAAAAATGCAAATAATCAACAATTTTATTTAGCTTCAGAAGAAATATAGTCAACAAATAGTCAACAATTTTATTTAGTTTCAGAAGAAGAACACAAATACTCAACAATTTTATTTAGCTTTAGAAGAAGATTACAAATAGTCAACAATTTTATTTAGCTTCAGAAGAAGATTACAAATAGTCAACAATTTTATTTAGCTTCAGAAGAATACAAACAGTCAACAATTTTATTTCGCTTTAGAAGAAAAATGCAAATAATCAACAATTTTATTTAGCTTCAGAAGAAGAACACAAATACTCAATAGTTTTATTTAGCTTCAGATGAAGAATATTGAATGAGAACAACTTAGAAGCTTTAGAAGAATATTGATAGTCAACAATTTTGTTTAGCTTCAGAAGAAAAATACAGTTTATATAGCTTTTGTAAAAGAATATAAATAGTCAATTTTATTTAGCTTCAGAAGAACAATACAAAACTAGTTAACAATTTTATTTAGCTTTAGAAAAAGAATACAAATGGTCAACAATTTTATTTAGCTTCAGAAGAAGAATACAAATACTTAATAATTTTATTTAGCTTTAGAAAAAGAATACAAATGGTCAACAATTTTATTTAGCTTTAGAAGAAGAATACAAATACTCAACAATTTTATTAAGCTTTAGAAGAAGGTTACAAATAGTCAACAATTTTATTTAGCTTCAGATTAATACAAATAGTCAACAATTTTATTTAACTTTAGAAGAAGAATACAAATAGTCAACAATTTTATTTAGCTTTAGAAAACAAAATACAAATGGTCAACAATTTTATTTAGCTTCAGATGAAGAATACAAATACTCAACAATTTTATTTAGCTTTAGAAGATTACAAATAGTCAACAATTTTATTTAGCCTCAGAAGAATACAAGCAGTCAACAATTTTATTTAGCTTTAGAAGAAGATTACAAATGGTCAACAATTTTATTTAGCTTTAGAAGAGGAATACAAATAGTCAACAATTTTATTTAGCTTTAGAAGATTACAAATAGTCAACAATTTTATTTAGCTTCAGAAGAATACAAGCAGTCAACAATTTTATTTAGCTTTAGAAGAAGATTACAAATCAACAATTTTAAATAGTCAGCAATTTTATTTAGCTTCAGAAGAATACAAACAGTCAACAATTTTATTTCGCTTTAGAAGAAAAATGCAAATAATCAACAATTTTATTTAGCTTCAGAAGAAATATAGTCATAACAATTTTATTTAGCTTTAGAAGATTACAAATAGTCAACAATTTTATTTAGCTTCAGAAGAATATAAGCAGTCAACAATTTTATTTAGCTTTAGAAGAAGATTACAAACGGTCAACAATTTTATTTAGCTTTAGAAGAAGAATACAAATAGTCAACAATTTTATTTAGCTTTAGAAGATTACAAATAGTCAACAGTTTTATTTAGCTTTAGAAGAAGAATACAAATAGTCAGCAATTTTATTTAGCTTTAGAAGAAGATTACAAATAGTCAACAATTTTATTTAGTTTCAGAAGAAGAACACAAATACTCAACAATTTTATTTAGCTTTAGAAGAAGATTACAAATAGTCAACAATTTTATTTAGCTTCAGAAGAAGATTACAAATAGTCAGCAATTTTATTTAGCTTCAGAAGAATACAAACAGTCAACAATTTTATTTCGCTTTAGAAGAAAAATGCAAATAATCAACAATTTTATTTAGCTTCAGAAGAAGAACACAAATACTCAATAGTTTTATTTAGCTTCAGATGAAGAATAGAATTTTATTTAGCTTTGGAAGAAGAATACAAATAGTCAAAGATTTTATTTACACCATCTGTTTACCATTAAAAACTTCATAATATTTTCAAAGATTAGAACTACTAACTCAAACTCCCTTCTGATATTATAATGTATATAAATTTTTATAAGATGCTTCAGTGCACAGGAATTTACAGTTTTCAAGACAAAACTTTCGTGTTACCTTTGCTCAGATAATATAAGCACATAAGCATGATACTTTTTTATAACTATATGTTTGGCACGAATTACAAGCGGGATAGCAGACTCTGATGTTAGATCCACTGGCAGTTTCATTTTGTAGCAAAGTTCACAATTTGCACAAAAGTAGCAGAGCATGTTCTTATGCAGTCAAAAATATTTTCACAAATGCCACAACTCTGAAAGGAATAAAGAATGGAAGTTTTACTTCATAATTTTCTGGGTTTATTTTAATCGTTTATTCCTACACAAAAAATCGACAAATGGTTTTTACTGGAGTACTTCTTAGACTCTTTCCTCAAAATATTTCAAATAAAATGTCTTTCGTCTTCTGTAACAAATTACTCACGATCCTTTAGTAAAGAATCAATTATATCTAATCTCTTTTCAAAGAATCCTGCTCATCTTCCTGTTTTTGCAGGACAATTTTCTCATTTCCTTCATTAGACTAATTCCCTTACGCTGTTTTTTGTATAGATGAACACGTTTACCAATCTTCTACTACAACACATCATCTTTAATCAATAGTATGAGACATTTCCCGTCTCTCATATTCACTTAGTGGAAAGCTTCCTCTTTCCCACTTTACAGACTTTATCTTATGTTCCTTTAAGATTAATTCTTTCAATTTCCTTAATGCAGAAATTATTCCTCATAGTTCACCGTTTTCCTTAATATTGTTACGGATTTCATATTTGTTTGGCTATTTATTTAGAATTGTAATTAAAATTGCTTTATTTTCCCGTGCAACGTAGACGATTTTTGAAGAGAAAGCTAAGTCGGAAAAATAAAAATAAAGGAGCGCGTGCATTTAATGTGAAATAAATAAATATCTCGTAATTACTGTTGCCATACAGAAAAATTGAGATTTTTCTAGTGATAATTAAAAAGCTTATAAAAGCCGAATTGAAACATCTCATCTCAGTTGTTGTTGTAGTTGTAGCTGTTAAAAGCGAACTGCTGTTTGTTTACTTTATGCTGTAGCGATTTTGCTGTGAGATAGAATTAGTTTATCTGTTTTGAATTGAGTTTTGTTAAACGTTTCCAGTTTTGCTAAACGTTTTTACTTCCAGCTCTTGAGACTGTGTATCGGAAATTCTAAAGATATGCTCAATTTAAATCATTTTCCGATATTGCTCTTGAACTCAATTTTATGGTTTAAGTGCGAAGAACAGTGATGTTTAATAAATAAAGGTAACCCACAAAATGTGAAAAAATGCCCCTCTGGACGTAATTTAAAATCTGAAATCTGAAACCTTTTAGAATTCCCCAAATTCGTGGGAAGCCATTTCCACTATTTCATCTTCGTACGACTTTAATCAGCCGGAATATTAATTAAAAACTCTAAAAACGCTAATTTTTGCACTCATGTTTCCGAGTGGCAACAGCCCGCATGCTGGAGATAAAAAAATGCTTTATTCCGAAAAATGATGCCACCGCTCACTTTCAAATCTTACAGCTTGTTAATCAAAAATTTAGAAATTGAACAGTTTTTGTAATCTCTTTATTTTCGTGTCTTTTGAGCCCAAATTTCTCTCTTTTGTGTTTAAGGTTTCTGTTTTAAGACAGGAAATTCGTAACCCCCAAAATTATAAACTGAAAGTTCCCTTTTTCTAAAGGCATATAATTTTGTAATTTTGGGCTGTTGAATTGCATACGGCGTAATTACGAAGAAAATGATGCTTAATAATAAAGCTAAAAAGACAAAAAAGAAATGGGTTTAGAAGAAATGAGGGTAACAGCAGACTGATATGACTGCAAGCTCGGAGCAGCGTAAAAAAACGTTAACCTTTTTAAGAGACCGGTAAAATCTAAATCCTTTCAGATTTTATTTAAATCTGGAAGATTTCAGATTTTAACGATCGTCTAAAAGTGTTTGTTAAGGTCTTTTTCGCTGTCGCTGAGCTCGCAGTCTACCAGACTGCTGTTGAATTCACTCTTTTTTGTTTTCGTCTTTTTAGCTTCATTATGAAGCATTTTCTTCGCATTTATGCCATATATAATTTAACGGCAAAATTAAAAAAAACATTAACAGCATAGCAGTATATGTTTAGAATTCCTGATGCACCTTTAAGTATTGGCATACATGTTTATGTTTTTTTTTGTTTTGTTTTGTTTTTTTGTTTTGTTTTGTTTCTCTCCCTCCCGAGTTATTTTCTCAATTTGTCAATCAATGTTCAGTTTTCTTACTAAAATGACTTTACAAAACACTTTTTTTTATTGTTACCCTTTTTGTGTTTACTTTATTTATTAAATACCCCGTTGTTGGCGCTTATGCCCAATAAAATTCGATTTAATGGCAGAATCACGAAATATTTAAAAACAGCGTATCTTTAGAATTTTCGATAGATGATCTCCCGGGCGGAAGGCAAAAATGCTTTATTCCGCACAGCGCTGCCACTTCTTTCTTTGAAATAGTTGAGTTTGTTAATAAAAGATACGTTAAAGGTTTAGAAAATATGAAGTTGATAATAAAACCAATTCGAAATTCAAAATTCCAGGTTTCCAAGTTCGAGAGGAGGACTATGTTATTTAAAATTTGATGGCTCTAGGTGTTTTTTCACAATGCGAGGAACACACATACATTCATGCAAATCTTTTATTGCTTAATTTCTTCAAATATAATACTGGGCGATAATATTTTGTGGCAACAATTTCTAAAGTCATACAAAGCATTTAAGTGCTTCGACGCAAAATGACATTTTGAGATTAACATCCCATTCGGGACTAACGTCACTTTTGGGTAAAACGTATTTGAAGTATTGCAAACATTAGTAGTTTATATAATAAATGCAAAACTTTCATAAAAATAACATGACATTCTAAAACAGAGAAATTGAAGAGACATTTATTTGGTCTGATTTTGGTATAATAAAAACACTAAGTTTGAATTACCGAAATGTCCTAGAATTACCAAAATGTCACACGGAGACACGAAGCGAGCTAAACAGTAAAAACTAAGCAAATGTAGTAAACATGAGGAAATTTTTTAATCTAAAAACCAAAAAAAATTAACTAAATAAATAAAAAAGAGATTTAATCTTGAATTTTAGAAGTAGTAAATTGATTTATGATAACAGAATATGATATTTAGTAGGCTAATTTTAATATTATTACTATTAAATTAATTGAGCGCCTTAAAATTTAAAAAAAATCTGAAAGCATTCAGATTTTAAATTACGCCCAAAGGGGCGTTTTTTTAACAATTTGCGTGTTACCTTTATTTACTAAAATCAAGTTCTTCGCACTTAAACCATAAAATTCAGTTCAACAGCAATATCGTAAAATGATTTTAAAATGAGCATATCTTTAGAATTTCCGATACAGAGTCTTGCGCGATGGAGATAAAAATGTTTTTTTTTCGTACAGTATTGCCACTGCTCGCTTTGAAATCGTTGAGTTTGTTAGTACAAAATTCGTTAAAGTGTTACAAAATATGAAATCGATAATAAACCGAATTCCAAATTAGGGGCTTCCAGATGCCCATATGCGGTGGAGGTTTACGTTATTCAAAATTCGATGGCTCTAGGTACCGTTGTTTTATCACAATGCGAAAAAACATATATATATTTATGCAGATTCTTCGTTATTTAATTTCTTTAAATACAACACACGGCTGTAATATTTGGTGGCAACAGTTTGAAAAGTGAATCAACGCCGAAAATGAATCGACGCAAAACGCCAAAACGAAATTAATAGCTCTTCTGGGGTAACACCCGTTAGGCTAATAAGTTCACAATTATATTTACATATACTACTTCTATATCTATATAAGCCCTAGACCTTGTTTTTAATATTTGGAATATATATGCAAATTAAAACTTAAGCTTCTCTGAAAATAAAAAGCTTCAATTATTCTGTCGGAAAACAAGAATATTTTTTAAGACCTAGAATGAAACTTCACTAATTACTAGTTTTACATTTCCTCGTTTAAATGTTTTTAATTTTGGAGATACTATTTCCTTATAAACATTTATGATTTGTATATATAATTGATCACATGGAAATTATGTGCATGTATATGAAGAAATGTGTATAGATTATTACATACGCAGTTTCGTGTATGTATGAGTAAAACAAAGTACTTAAGTAGTGATTTTTTCATCCATATATTCTTCCACAGCACGAGTTAAGCCCCACCTATCTTCATGCTCATGACAGAATCTTCTGATAGTTCCGTTAGAAAAAAATCAGCATCCAATGCGATTTTTTTACTTCCCCACAACCATCTCTACTCTCATGAATTTTTTTCCTCCGTCGCCCCGTATCCTCGAATCCCAACCCCTGGGAGATGCCTGAGGGGTAGGGCAGAGGGGCCGGGGCATATATATAGGGAACACTGAAAAAAAAGGGATGTTTTTTACTCTGCCCGACCGGAGAGGCTGCGAAGTTACACTCCCAAACTTTTTGCAAGGAGAGAACCGGAGATTTCTTTCGCGATTGCGGGCTATCAGGAAGACTCTCGCTCATCAAAGTTTAATGGGTCATTTTGACCCATAAGAATGCGAAGAGCTGTGAAAGTAAACAAAAGCGCCTGTTTGATATCTGTTAATGCTGAAATTTGGTGAGCTGATCAGAAGTTTGGGCCAAATCTTGAGTTAAAAAGGAAGAAAAGCTGCTTCTTTGGATGCCTTCTCCTAACTGTACCAGCATGATACCTTTAAAGTGAAAAACCAGTTAGCTTATGCAACTCTTTTTACGCCCCTTCGTCAACTTACAAATCAATACCAAAAGCCAAGTAGTATCTTCAGTGCAGTTTTCTGTGCAGTTGGTAACAAACAAAACGACTGTTCCTTTTTCAACAACTGCTTGACTATGTTTTATTAAATAAGAAAGCCACTATTAAGCGTTTAATGAAGTTTCAAATCTTAACTTTTGAATCGGATAAACTAACCAACTTGTGAATAAAGGTTTTACTGAATATTGAAAAAACAAATATTCAAATAATTTGGATTCCGGTGAGTCTCATTCTGCCGGCATATTTACTACAACAATTTCCTTAGTCCAAATAGTTTCCAGCATAACTTCGTTTTTCACTACATACCTGTTTTGAAGAAAAAATTAAGGAACTAGCCTATTTGTATCGAAATTAAATACTTCTGCAGCAGTGCCTGTATAATCACTGTCAATTCTTTGTCAGTTCAGTTTGACAGTAGACATTACCGCTCTTGTTAAAGCTCTCCAAGACAGCGTTTAGTTAAAGCTCTCCAAGACAACTTCTTTTAACAGGCAGATAAATTTTATACCACGCGACGCACTGCGTTCGAAAATTGCCTGATACTTTTTTAATAAATTAAAAGTGAAGTAAAGTTTCTCAATTAAATATTAAATAGAGAAGATCCTTTGTGGATGGCTTATGTTCCAAAAACTCAAAGAAAATTTACAGTTTACGAAAGTTAGTGGGCTCTTACACAGAACTTAAAATAACCATCATGGCCAGAACAGTGATTATTATCGATAGATAAAAATAACAGCTGCTAATTATACAAGAGAAATACTTCGAATTGTTGATCTTCTTCTGTTTAAGTTGTTTTTTAAGCATGGAACGTAAAGAAAAGAGTAAAAGGAAGCACAAACATAAGAACGGGCATGGCAAGCACGAACGCAAGAGGTCCGCCGGCGAGAGGTGCAGGTCGACCCCTGAAGAACGGAGACGAGTCCAGGAAGTATTTTCCATCGACACCGCCGCACAGGAGACTTCAGATACCACCCGGAAGAAGTAAGTTTGTTTATTTTTAGCCTCGGGAGAGTTCATAAAATTTTCTGTTGCCTTATTGTAGTTTCAGAAATCTTATTGCTCTACGGAACATAACACTGTCCATCTACTTAATGCAAATCTGCCATTAGCATATGTTTGCACACCATTTGCAATAAATAAGGAAGCGTAATTAACTGGCGTAGTTGGACTAGGTTAAGTTATTTTCAAGAACTGAGTCAAACTCTGATGTAGAATACTGGGCATTTAATAGAAATTATATGAAATTAATAATATGATGTTCTAAAATTATAAAAAATCTGTTTTTAAATTGAAATCAGGTAACAGTATTAGCAGTAACATTTAATATCCGTTGTTTCCAGAAAAAGAATGCAATTTTATGGCGTTTTGTTTAGCTTTTAATTGAAAACATATTTCTTATTAGAATACGATTAAGAGGTTCGCAGTGTGGCGCATTTTCATATATCATCAGAACTGCAAAGCGAATGAAAGAAAATTTTAAGTTCGTAAATTGAAATTACATTTTTTGCATTATTAAATTAAAAATTAATCTGTTTAATTTATGAAGCTATAACTCTTTCATCAATTTGCAATTAATTTCTATCATTTCAACTACGTAATAGTTACAGATATTTCAATAGAAGACCTTCAGAAAACTAATTACTAAAGAACACATGATCATACTAATAATTATTAGCATTAAATTGTTTTAAACTATGAAGGTTAATTTACAGCTATGGTTATATAGATTTTCCTGCTAACTTGCTAAAGTAACCAATCGAATTCAAAAAGAACATTTCAACGTAAATTTAAACTTTAGGCATCAAACCGAAACTTCGTTTGGCGTAGATTTTGAATAAAACTCGAAATATATGCCTTCTTCAAAATGTCCACCAAACTAAGGTTACCTTATTTTGTCTAGTTTTTTAAATACCTAATTAGTTCAAAATAAATATTCCGATAATTTAAATTAGACATAAGGAAATAATTGGCTTCATTTTCTCATTAATTGCCAGTTAAAATAATTTCACATTATGTAATTGTTTAATCTAGTTAGCTCATGTCAAAGAGTACTTTAGTATAAATAAATACATTGATTCTCTATTTTAAATTAGATTATACTCGGTTTCAGAAAATATTATTTTGCCTTTCAAAACGCAACGTTTTCATTTAAATTCTTACCTTAGAAAAGAAAAATACCTTTAGGAGATACCGGTAGAGTTCGAATTCTAACTGTTATCAACCAATAAAAATTTTCCGCCGTTGAAACATATCTACTTTCAGTCAAAATCAAACTTTTATATCTTTTATAAATTGTCGATCATTTTTGTGTATCATTATTTGCTTACTCGAATAATTCCGTTGTACAGGATCTAGGAATTTCGTGCATGGCTTAAAATTATCTGATACAGTTTTGCTATGCCAATTTCAATTTGGAATTATGCGCATTTTAAGAGCTATCTTGAGAGATTCAGATTCAAATTCAATTAAATATAATATGAATGAACATTCTATTTATTATTCTTGGCGATCTGTTTGTCTTTTTTAATATTTTGCTTAATTATGTTCTATAAGCCAGCTGGAAAAGGAGTGAACCATATTTGTTTTATATTTTATTTCCCACTTTTTTGATTCAAAAGACTTTAAAAGTATTTTTCTATCATAATATAATACACTGTAATTCTGGAAGATTAGTTTAAAACCCTCTCAGCGTTACGGCCGGATTTTTCCGTATAGAAGGCTGCCTTCTATATTCGTTACACATGAAAATTTCTGCTATTTTTTAGTATATCTGATTTCGGTTTGGATTTATATTGGAAGAAAAGAAATCAAGGTACAAAATGAAAGAGTCATTTTTTAATTAAAATCAAGAAAATAACACTTGTTCATGACATTTTGAGGAACTTCTAAATTTCAAGGCTAAACCCGTAACGCTCGGAGGGTTAACAGCTGAACTTTCATTATAGGAGAGCATTTTTGCTCTAGAAGTTCAGTTAAATGTAAAATTAAGTCAAGCAGAATGCTATAGGAATTCACATTTTAGAATTAGAATTATAAATCGGTTTTTGCATGTAGTGTTCGAAACCTTTACTTCTGAGGAAACAATCATGAAAAGGTAGTAATATATCGTGTTGAATACTGAAGATTTTTACATTATAATTTATTTATATTTATTACAATGCTGCTACAGAAAAACTAAGTAACTCTTCTTCGATTTAACTTCAAATAAAAAGCTGCAGTTTTTAATAAGATACACACAATTCTTTGTGCGCACAAACAATATCAATAATATTTGAAAACAGTATAGTAACAATGCTATTCCAAAAGAATTGCAAACGCATAAAAATGTATTTTCGTGCTTTTAAAAGATAAATTTAATTTCATAAATAGAGGAAGGCTGGAACTATAAATATATACATAGTTACTATATCTGTTTTGCAGTCAGGTTATATTATTAAACATTTTATTGCATCTTGCAATAAAATGTTTTTTGGTTAAATCTTCATTAAATATTTTTATAAGAGAATTAACACAAAAAATTAGAACTTGCTGCATTATTAAGAGCTTCCATGGGCATCTACATGCTGTCAAAGAACTTATTTTTGTAACTGCTTTTAGCAGTTGGAGAATTTGTCAAATGTCAGAAAGCCGAGTTAAATATTTAATACACACATAATGTCTATAATATTAATGCATATGCTAAAGTAATTAAATCTTTATACTGTAATAATAATTTTATTGAGAAATTATTCCATGCCATTGAAGTTCGTAAAATTTAGATTTTTTAAGACATTTCTTGTCATTTTATTCATTGAATATAAAAACACCAGTCGAGGTTTAAAAAATTTTCATTAAGCGTCTTTCCAAACAGAAACATCAAAATAAAAATTTTCAGATTTTTTGAACTTGCCATCTAATGTTTTAAAAATCATAAAAGTTTTCTGAAATAAATTTATTAAAACAATAATTAAGGAAAACGCGCATAACCAGAAAATTTATAAGATCACGATACATCTGCTACAACATCAAAAATGGAGATCAAGTCCATTTTGATGTGGAAGAGTAGACATTTTTCCGTTTCGTGTTCTGCATTTCAATCATTAAATATGATATAGCGATAAAAACTTGTAGAAGATATTTCGCTTAGATAGATTTAATATTTTTAAACTATAAGTGATTTATAAATTTTATTAAGAAAACTAATTTTCTTCTCAGTTCAGATTCTGAACTATGATTGTTTCATCATATCTCTTCGCAATGCTAGAGAATGTTGCGGGCAATGCTTCGGGAATTGAATAGATCACCATGCTCATGCTTCATTGTAATACATTCTATAGAAAATTAGTGTCTGCACGCAACCTAAGGATTGTGGTGAGGTTATAAGGTATTTCTTCCGCCTTCTTCGCATGCCTTCGGGGTGTAGTGGTCAGCACGCTCGACGCGTAAACGAGAGGTCCGTGGTTCGATTCTCGGCGAAGGCATTGCTCATTTCTCGTCCTTCTGCTTCCAAAAAATCCTACTGTCTACGAGGTATACTGGCAGAAACATTTACACAGTCTTTAACTTCACGTTTAACGTGCATTATCTATAACAATAGATATGTCATTGTAAAATAAAACGCCAAAAATCATTAATTATGGATAATGATGGAGATGCTGACATCTGCGCACTTAATGTATTTTAAATGAGTAATCTAAGTTATAAAATTTAGTTTCTTCGTAGCACGTAATTTTGTCCTTTAAAATAATTTTAAAATAGCAAAACCAGAATACCGTACTTCCAGTTAAAATTTCCATAATTTGATTGTGATTTAATAATTGTGTGTTTGCGCATTTTAATGAATAATTTAACAATTAACTGCAACCCGTTGAATAGTTTGTTTGAAGACCGGTTTAACAATTTTTTAAAACTCAGCATGTTCGGAAGTAATTCAAGTAAAAATATTAATGGGTTTCGGATGACAAACTACGCATTCTCTATTCTTCAGTGGCAATAGATAATAGAAGCTATTGACATCATCTGGAATATATTCAGTTTTTAAATTCAAAATCGGAACCAACGTTTGAGTTGGTAACCAGCTCTATGATAAATTTGAAGCCAGTTACTTAAATAAAATCAAATTAACTATCGTTACAGCTTTTAATTACAAACCTTGATTCCATCAGACGAGAATTTTCTTTTTATTGCTAGCATTGCCATTTGACTAATATAATCTATTTTAATTTTTAGCCCAAAGGGCGTTTACCCAGAAGGGCTATTTTGCGTAGATTCACTTTTCAAACTATTGCCACCAAATATCACAGCCCTATATTATACTTAATGGAATTAAATAATGAAGAATCTGCATAAATGTATGTATGTTTCCCGTATTGTGATAAAACAATGGTATCTAGAGCCATCAAATTTTGAATAACGTAATCCTCCACTGAATATGGGCGTCTGGAAGCCCTAATTTGAAATTTGGAATTTAGTTTTCTTTCTATTTCATATTTTTTCAGGCATTAAAGAATTTTTAAAGAATTTTTGATTAACAAACTCAACGATTTCAAAGCGAGTAATGGCAACTCTGTATGCAAAAAAAAAATTTATCTCCAGCGCGCGAAACCGTGTATCGGAAATTTGGAAGATATGCTAATTTTAAAATTAATCGCTGTTCAAATGAATGTTATGGTTTACGTGCGAAGAACATGATATTTAATAAATACACACAAAAATTGTTAAAAAACGCCCCTTTGGGCATAATGTAAAATTTGAAAGCTTTCAGATTTTTTTTAATAATGACGATTTGTCTCTCTTATTATTACGTATATTATGTTTTATACAACTGCTTAATAAAACACTTAGATGAATAGTGCTAAGTTTGAATTTCGTTAATTATTATGCCGTTTAATAAATTGCATTTTCTCATCGTTATTGATGAGGCAAGTCTCTTAAATTTGAAAACAGTATCTAGTTTGTTCCTTCAAAACGTAAGTTTATAAAATTATGCTTATCGTCATACTAAATAATCTGGAAGTAGTTTGATTTTCTAAAATTGAATTTAATTTAATAACTAAAAAGTCCATGAAGCCTTTTCAGTTGAACATTATAGCAGATCTTGAAAATATGCGCTTTGCAATTCCAAAGTTAATTTCGAAAATACTTTCGTTAACATATGTAGTTTAATTCTGGTCACTAAAAATCTTACTAAGAAAATAAGAAAACAAAGACCTTTTTAATACACCTGCAAAGATGCAGAGCTTTATTATGATTAACAGAAACAAGCATGTTCCTAACACAAATAGGAGAATACACTAATTTTTTCTGTCTGAGAATAATTCTGTAAACTCATTCCAGACTATTGTTAACTAGTGAAGTATAAATATTCTTTCATAGTTCACAATTTTAAACGTAAACAATTATACTAATTAGTGCTATTTGTTTGTTTAAAGCAATATCAACGAAAGTGGAATACATTTGACATAATTCTCTAAATTATATGAAAGCATCGACTGCGATTAAACTTTTACCTTAGGTACTTTTGAAAACGAATCATTAAATTTTAAAATAATTTCTGATTCTCATGCTATTAGATAAAAATAATCGCATTGATAACTCCATGCAGTTTGATAAATTCACAAACGAAAATGCATAAAAACAACTTCAGATTGTAATGATTTTACAAACATTGCTCTCTTTTTTGTCAAAAGAAGGAAAATACGGTTATAGTAGGTTATGTACATTAAAATTTTTATAAATTTTCATTTTGTATATTATTACAAAATACACAGAAAGTGAAAATGACATTTTTTGAGGAAAACATTTCGCAGGAATTAAAATTTCAAATTCTGCTGGTTGTAAGTATTCCCATAGCGGTAATTTTACTTTGATGTTGAAAGTTCTAGAAATCTCAATTTTTGAGTATTCAAGATTACAAAAATTAAAAATATGAATAAAACTAAAAAACTTGTGTTTAAATGCGTTGATTTTAACGTTTTTACTAAAGTAATCAAAATTAAATTCTAAACAATTGTTATGAAGGCGGTGATAAATTTTGCGAAATCATGTTAAAATTTTGCTGCATATGCAACAACTGGGGGGTAACGTAACGTAATGAATGATATGGAAGCTTCTTCCAGAACTGTGTTCATTAATTGAAATAAATGGAATTCAAATTATATTACGTGCAAAGGGGAGTTTTTTTTAACGTTTTGTATGCTGCCTTTATTTACTAAATATCGTGTTCTTCGCACTTAAACCGTAAAATGAAAACAACAGCAATGTCACAAAATATTTAAAAGCAGTATATCTTTAGAATTTCCGATAGACAGTCTCGCTTGCTGAAGTAAAATGGGTTTTTTTCGTACAGTGTTGCCATTGCTCGCTCTGAAATCGTTGAGTTTGTTCATCACAAATTTGTTAAAGTTTTACAAAATATGTAATAGATAATAAAAAAATTCCATATTCCAAATTTGGGCTTCCTAGATGCCCATATTCGAGCGGAGGACTGCGTTATTCAAAATTTGATGTCTCTGGTTACCGTTATTTTTTCACAGTGCGAGAAACATACATGCATTCATGCAGACTCTTCATTATTTAATTTCTTTAAATATGATGCGGGCTTTAATATTTGGTGGCAATAATCTCAAAAGTGAAACGCCGTTTGTAGTGTACCAACGCGAAATGCCAAAACGAAATTAATAGCCCTTCTGGGCAAATTGCCCCTTTGGGCTAAAAATACTTGATGGTGCCCCCCCCCTTTCTTGTATGATATACTTAAATGAATATGTGTTGATAACTTTGCTGTCGATTTAATTTACATTAACTTATACCATATTAAATAAATTGTACATTCTGTATTTAAGTTGCTGAGATTCAAAATATAAACGTAGAGCGATATAATAGTGTTAAAGTATTACTCATCAAATCCAAGTATAATATCAGAAAGAATAAAAGGTAGTCTCACTTTGTATATATTTATAAAATACTTATTTACACATTGAAAGGTCATTAGTTTCAACTTTTGACATCTAGAGTGTGGTAAAACTGAAAATTATAACAGTCAGAATAGACGATAGTGATATGTGATTTGAATTCACAGCCATTATTCAAGAATCTGATCCGATCATAATCCAACGTGAATTATGCAAAATGACAATGTCGCGATCGGTAAACAGTACATTCTGTTTCATAAACTAAAACTTTTATCAACAAAACATGAGTACAATTGTAATAGTTAAGACATAATTTTTTTATAATAAATTTGTTTTATTGCATTAATAAAAAGCACTGGTTAAGAATGCTGCACAAATGATTCGATTGCATTAAAAAGTTTGATTCACTGTTTTGCAACAGTTCAGTGCCAATAAAGTATTACATATAACTTCTGATATTTCTATCTCAAGCTTTTGACCCACATCATTCTTTCATACAATAAGTATACTCGTGCGATCAGCAAACATTCTCCTCCTTGACGTTTTATGCACTCTAAAAGATAACCCAGATTCGGCAAAAGAACACATGGAAAAGTTCTTCAGTTCTGACATTTACCTAACCTCTAGATGTTCTATTTTTCCAATGGCTAGAAACAGTGGCCATTACTGAATTAAGGTGACAATAATTTTAAAAAAATTAATTTTGTGATATAATGTATCATCTCATATTCTTTATTGATGCTATGATTATTTACATTACTTTATTACCTCTAAATTAAATTTGTCATGCGGCATTATCTGAAATGTTCTCCAAATATGGATACTCAAAAGTATAATTAGCTAACATTTATATATATTCCCTCTCTGCTATCCAGCTCAGTGAGCTCAGTTACTTTATTCTTATGTGTTGGTAAATTTCGCAATTTTTGCTTTAAAAAGTGATTGATTATGTTTTTCTTACGTTCCGGTTTTATGCCTTTAGTTAAACTGCATGCAATAGTTTTAGAATTATCAACATATTAAAAGTGGCCCTAGGCCTAACGAGGTCGCCATTTGAAACTCTTAGTAGAGTAGTGAATTAAGTTAGTCGGTGCACCAACATCAGTGTCCTTTTGTCTAGTGGGACCAAATGTTAACTTTTAATTTTGTGCACCGAAAACGTCATCTGCCTGCCCGCTACATGAATTGCTTGCTTTTATGCAGAAAACTAATTTTAATTAGAAAAATTATTTATTATATGTTTTCAACTGCATTTGGTGTTTTAGGTTTTTCTGTGTTTTACAATTTTTAATGAACATGTTTTGAGTTTTTATGTATTTTTGCCTTGCCGCGAAGTGCGAATTGAATTAATTAAACGATAAATATTTCCAATGAAATTCGAGAAAATACGTTTTAAAGAAATGCAACAAAAATGTTATATATATATATATATGTGTGTGTGTGTGTGTGTGTGTGTGTGTGTGTGT